>VZSZ01006025.1:163173-219080 GCA_013398815.1 Ibidorhyncha struthersii | reverse complement strand
GGGGAGAGAGCGGGCAGGATAAAAATGGTAGTAAAACAAGGAAATTGACTTCAGATTTCTGGGTAGAAAATATTTCAAGTTTCATCTCGTTCAGGCGAAGAGGATAGCTGATGCTCACGGGGCAAGGCTGATGTTCAAGGCCAACTTCTGTACGAAAAATAGTGACTTGCTGCCCCAGCCCGGCTCGTCTTTGAGCCGGGGCTGGTGCGCGCTGTGAACGCGCAGCCGGACCAGCCCCGACGGGGAGGGGGCAGTGGGAGACCTTTAGGCAAAAATTGGCTTAAAGCTATACAGTATATGAGCGGGAACAAAGAGCTTTGTTCTCACTAAGGGGGGAGGGGGGGGAATAACCACGTTATTTTTTAGTAGAAATTCTAACAACTCTGTAAGTAAACTCCACTTTGGTAAACCCTGGATCTATACACCGTGTGTTAAGGTAGGGTTGCTAATAAAATCATAAAGTGTTATGCTTTATTTTGAGTCCTCCGAATTCATCGCAAAGTTGTAGGTGTAGTGTAAAGTAGCCCTCGCTTTAGCTCAACTGTCTTAAATTAAGACTGGTTTCTAAAAATAGGTATTTCTGTTTGTACATAAAGTTGGCTAGACCTGTGTGCATATGCAGACCATACAGCCATAAAATGTATATTTATCTCACTGATTCAAAACTTGTAATGGTTTATATACCGTTATGTTCATCGCCTCTCATTAAAAGAATAAGGATATTACCATGTAATTCGTATATATATATTTACTGACAAATTACAGAAATATAATACATTTGAATAAATAGCAAAAAACTTTGCTTTTCTTCCATCTCAGATTTTTATATAAATCTTCAATAATGTTGCAGTAATGACTGCAACTAGTAATGCTCACAGAAAGAAGTTGTACTTTAAGCTGAAGAAAATGACCACATCACATTGTCTACTGCATTTTAAAAAAAAATCTAAGCTCTAAACCATCTATGAAAATGCACAAGTTTTCAATAATGATTTTCTTTGCCTTCTAATTAAATTTTCAGTCTTCTGTCACCAGATATAATGTAAAGACTGCAGAAATGCAAACAGAAAGTGTAGCAGGAGCATGATCAAAGCTTTGAACTTATATGAATTAAAAAGTCAGCGAAGCATTACAGAATTCCACATACATGTGGCTAAGGTGTGTGAGTGCCTACATAACTTTGAAGAGTTTTTAAATGAAATGAAAGTTTTGGGGAGTTAGTTTGCATTGCTGTAAGACTCTTCAGGATCAATTTGAATATTTGTTGGATTTTGGGAACATTCCTAGGAAATCCCTCTTTAGGCTATGGTGTGCAGAGCCACACTGCCTTTATTTTTAAATACGTTTTTTACAAACCTAACTCTGTCATCTGGTTGATCAGCTGTTTGCTATTTTGTGCTGCACTCTGAACAAGTACGTGTACAATATCACTGTGTGAACAATCCCAGTTGTTCTGTGGGGTTTATGGACATGAATCAGGGTACGTGCTTACGTGTGTGGGATCTGGGTTTCAGTAGTGAGAGAAACTTCTTTTCTTTTCCTAAATTTAGTGTTCTAATTTATGGGGGGGGGGGGTTGAGTATGCGGCATTACTTTGACAATGGAATTTTTCTGTCAGCCTGATGTGATGTAAAATTAAAAAAAAAAAAGATACGGCGGGTGACTATAGGTTATGTTTAAACGGACACAATAAAGGCTCGATGGGCAAATGTCTGACCCTGCGTTGGGCAAGGCTGGAACTCATGTTGTTTACATCCAGATCCAGCTCTGCACCTTTCAATATCTGAGACTGCGCCTTGCACCTCCAGCTGCGACAGGCAAACGCCGGAGTCCTGCCTAGGGAAGTTTGCAGGCTGCCTGTCAGAAGGGCCTCAAAGGGTGAGGAAGAAAAGCACAGTTACAGCAGCCCCCGATGCTTGCAGCAGGCAGGATGGATATTGTCTGGGCTCGGGGACTGGGGCTGCACATGTGTCACTTCTTTCGTGGGGTTTCTTTAAGTGCTTGCAGAATTTAAAGGCACGCACCATCCAACAGAGGCCTATCTTGCAATACATTAACCAGATCTTTCGGAGTTGATTAATGGCTTCAGGCTTTTGTTGTTGGAATTTTTATTTTTTATTTTTTTTACTGCAATACAGCTGGGCCCTGTGCTACAGAAATAGATAACGGATGAAATCTTGGCTCTCCTGAAGTCAGTCACAAAACTCATTGACTTCATAGGAGCCACGTTTTCATCGACTGCATCATAATATTTTGTATCAGCCATATGGAAGAGATTTAAAATTGGCTTTAGAAGAAATAGAAATTAGCTCCTCTACAAATGATTTGCATGGGTTGTTATCTGTTTTTTTTCTCCAGGTAATATAAATGGCAATGCTAAGCATAAACTGCCAAAAAGACAAATAGCTGTATAACATTTTGATTTCCTGTAACTACAGCATAACTCAACTGAATTATTAACCTAAAATCAACAAGTTTGGATTACTGTATGTAAGACCACCAGGTCTGATCTGGACGATGCAAGAGCATGGGAAGACATTCACAGGCACAGTTGGCTATTTACAGTTCATGACACTCTTTAGGATCATAGAGATGCCAAATTGTGTGTCAACGATGCTTTAACACAAGAGGCATTTAGTTAATCAGGGGAGACAGTATTAATTCACAGCCCTCGCTTTTGCACATTTAGCGTTACTGAATTGTGCTTCCCCTTGATATTTTAAACAGATGCATCATAATGGACTTCTTAAAAACTGATTTAAACCATAACACCAGGAAGTACAATTTTGTCAAAAATGGGGAGGGGGGAAGAAACTGCTGGACTCCCAGCCACTCCCACAGTCGTCTTTTCACAGACAGTTTTTTCTGATCCATTAGCCTGCCAGACAAGGATGGCACCTATCCAGTGTAAATATTACATTTTCAACATTTGGATGGTGTTTTAAGTAATATTTCTCATCCCCTGAGAAGGTGTACTTTATAAATACTGTATTATCTGCAATTCAGAGCTAGATTATGGTAGGATGTGACTTTATAATGCAAAAGATATTTAAAGAACTCTGTGTATGGACTTACTTACTGTAGAATAAAACTTCTTCCTTTCAGTTATTTTAATTTACAGTGAAAATGACTTAAGCACAGCATCAAACACACTTTTTTTCTGGAATAGGGAGGATCCAGACATGATTTTGGAGGAATAACTCCATGTGTAGACAAGATCTGTTGCTACTGTTTAGCAGCATAATCTGCACTGTGCATATCTTAAAGTGGAAAGCCACACTAGCATCTTTGGGACCTAATATCCTCATTGGACTAAACTCTTCGCTGTGTATATTCCAGTAACATCCCACTGACAGTGCCAGATGCTGACAGAACTCCACGTTGGAAATAATTATGAAAATGAGTTGATCCACATCGATAGCAAGTAGTGGAACTTCTTAGGGAAAGAACTTGTTCTGAAATTCCCATCTCTATTTTAAGTCCTTCTCTTTCTCGTCAGAGGGGAAATGGGCAGTATTTGAACTGAGCCCAAATCAATTTCTTTTTACTCATTATTCTTTAAGTAAAAACAACGTGGTTGGTTTGTATAGTCTTGTGTAGGGGAGGAGGAACCGCACCCAGGCATGGCAGTTATATCACAAGCTTCAGGCTGGTGTGGATTTACACGGTTGAACTATATGCCCTGAGATTTGTGTTTACAATGAAAAAAACTGACCTGTCTTTAACTACAGCAGCATTGCTTAGGACTGTTTTAATATGTACCAGATACAGTCCATTAAACTGGAACAAATATAATCCTGAAAATACTAGCTTCACATTTTCCTGGTTGTAGGTAATTTTCCATACTCATAATCTACTGGTTTGAAAGAATGTCCTTATTTCCTGACTTTGAAGTACAGAGCAGTGTTTTTGTCTCCTGCTTAGCTTCCCTGCCTTACCTTCAACTTGTGGCTCATGATACTTTGTGTCTTGAATCCTATATTTACCCACCTTCAATAAAACATTATCAGCTGCTGCGTGATTCTCATTTGCAAGTTGCTGCCTGCAGATATCAAACTTGTAGGTCTGGTAAGTACAGTAAAGCCTAGGTCGTGGAGCCTGGGTGAAGAGGGAGCCCGACACCCACCAGGCTACGACGATAAAGAAAAAAAGAAATTGGAGGGTTTCGTAATGAAAAGCTGGGTAAGAAAATTCACGGCTTTCAAGCTGGTAGAGGTGTTTTACCACGGACCTGAAGGAGGGACGGGTCCGTGGGACTGGCTGACTCCTGGCTTGCGACCAGAGCTGGAGAGAGTCCCTGAGCTGAGGCAGCCGTGGTTGTCCCCGAGCCCGTCCGCTGCCCCAGCAGTGCCCCAGTGCGCAGGCAGGCAGCCAGGGCACAGGCAGCGGGGCTGCGCCAGTGCTTTCTGGCAGAGAATCGGGCCTTACGTTTCCAGCCTTTGTCACTGCAAAAATAACCTGGCACATATGAAGCCTGAGTAAACTAAGGAGCTGGCAGGAAGCTTGGAATAATGGTTCTGAGAAGTGTGAATTGTGCCCATCAAAGGTGATACCTTAGAGGCCTGATAACAATGCCTTCAGTGCAAGACAATATTAACTATTAAATGGCAACCCCTGTCAGCACAAATAACTGGCTAAACTGCTTATCCTGCTGGTGGAGTCCGTCCACGTGCAGAGGAAATGCAAACTTATCTGGCCTCGTGTATTCCCGGGCAAAGAGAATGTTCCAGTTTGGTACCAGGACATCTCATTCCTGTCACTCAGCTCCCTTGCGTAGCATTGTGTGCTTTGAATCGGCACGTACTTGGTGTGCCCTCTGAGGAAGGTGAGGTGGGGAACAAGCAGAAGGAATACAGGTGGATCTAGTACTTCTGTCTTTCACTGAAGAATGTGGCTTATGCCCCCATCAGAATAAAGCAATACAGGGTGAACGGGAGTGCTGTGGGAAGAAGACAACTGGTACGTTTAGGAGGGCTAAAATTTTGATGATTAGCAAGTGACATACAAAATAAGATACAGAGCGACAGATACCTGCTTTGGCCTTATCCTAATATGAGTAATGGTGAGACCATTAGTTCCATATTTTTTTTTCTGTCAGCAACTGGAATATTTTATCAATGGAGAATTTTGTCTGGGAAGGGAATTTTCTCACACAAACCATACAGCCAGTTACATCAGGGTACCTGGCCATCTAAGACAGAAATGAAGCTGAGTGTATAATGTCCTGGTCGTTCTGGACAGTGAAGTCCTCTCTTCTTGTGTCACTGTTCCTGTAGCAGATGAGCTAAAGAGCTCCTCCTGAAATGCTGTTATTTTTGGACCCTGGGAGCAAGGGCTCAGGGTGGATCGAGCCACACGGGCTGGAGCCCCTCTGCCACCCTGCGGTTCTGCTTCGCTCAAGGGTCTTCAGCAGCACCCACCGAAGCATGCACCCACCACTGCTTCATGGTTAACACATTCAGTCCATTAGCCAGTGCAGCGTCTCGGTTGCCTCAAAGCTCCCATGATTGCGGTGTGAGTAAAGCCAGCAGAATTTTGAAATCAAAGTGGAAGGCACATCCCTTCTGGTATATACTTACACCAAAGATTTGTCGTCCATTCTCTGCTTACTATTGTTTAGAGCATGCCGCATGTGAAAGCCAGAGCCTTCAGAGTAGGAAGAACAGCTGAAATATCTCTAATGACATCCAGTGCTAGAAAGTGCTTTGAAGTTGTATAGCTGCTATTTCTTCTCTATGATTTCCAAATGCAGAAGAAAAAAAAAAAGAAATACCAATGTTAAAAGCATCAGTCAGTCTATTTAATTGGACAGTAGTTGTCTGTGTCATTTCTTTTTCCTTATGATGATCTGATGTGAAGAGGAGAAAGCAGAGAATTTTCTTGATGGTTAAGACATGCATTATTTACTTCTGAGACCCTACATAGTATTTGCCAAAGGCCAACATATATAGGTATTTCAAAAAGTGCATTTTTACCTAGTTATGTATGACTTTTGATGGTGCGCCTGACTGTAATGTGGATCACTGAGGGCCTCTGAAGTGCCACCGCCATTTTTCATCATCATCCATCCATCAGTGACACTGTCACTTTGAAATCTAACAAAAGTTTGCTGATCTTAATTTATTCCCATGCCTATCAGATCACTGTTATCCCCACACAAGAGAGGGCCAGAAAGACTATGGGCTCAGCCTTAATGAACTCGCTCCTCAGACCTTGCTTGTACACTGGGCACTGCAAGTTGCCATGCCCCTTTTAGGAAGGCCAGTATAGTCCTTGGTGAGCTGCTTGGCCAGTTTTGCCAGCCAGCATAAGAAAATACCAGTTTGGATGAGTTTTAGCTTTCAGAGCTCTGAGGTGTGATGTCAGGACTGGGAGCAGGATGGAAGCCCAGGGATGGCAGATCCCCTTCTGAGCTGATTGCGCTGACCATTGCACACAAGCTCCTCCTGAAGTAACGCCAACAAATGCTAACACAAGATACCTCTACAACTGATGCGGACTGTGAACACGTAACGCTGCGCTCGCTCTCCGATATATTGCATCTGCACCTTCTAACAGTCATGACGTTCGCTTCATGACTATCATTTAATATGTGTTTTATTGTGCATTTTAGATTGTGACTTAGTCCATGGGAAATGGTAAGGCTACCTGCCAAAGGCCAAGATTCTGGTTTCTTTACTTAAATAATCAGGTTCTTCAGTTGATTGCAGTAGGAAAGTTACTCCTCAGCATGAGCAGAGCCACGAGAACGTGAAACCCTGGTCCTGCACTTAGTTCTGCAAACTCTAAATAACACGGTGTGACTGTGCATGGCCACTGGTTCCCATCAAAGGGCTGGGGTAGATATCAGTACGTGCCTTGGTGTGTGTTGTAGCTGAAATAGCAAGATTTACATACTATTTCGCTATTTTTACTATTTTACTGTTTCAAAGCACTGAACATACTTTGAGGACTTTTTCTGGTACTGTCCCCACATTTCCCATTTCTTGTATATACAAGTGCTAGTTTATAACACTCCGTGTCAGCTAATACGTTGGAAATCAAGGGCATAGCTGCAAGAATATTTAATAGCATAGTAGGTGGAAAAGAACTACAAATCTCACCTGTTACTCTGCCCAGTGACCCAGAGAAGAGAAAGAAAATAGAAAGAAAACTGCTGACAGCTGTATGCCCACATAAAAATACTAAAAATACAAAGCTGCTTATGAGTATTTTGTAATAAAATCCTGCCCTGATAGTAGTTTGTTTTAATTTTGTGCTTGTATGTGACTTTAATGTATCCTAACCATTTTCATTCAGTGTAAAGACATATTTCCTCTTGCAATTACATCTAGTTACAACAAAATTAAAGGTTTCTAAAATATAATTGCCTGAAAAAGGGAACTGTTGATACACTTTTGAAGTATAGCCCCATGACTGACATCTCTAGCATGTTGAAATAAATACACAAATAAAGTTAATCACAACATGGTTTGAACAGTGAAGGAGTTGCTGTAACTTTTATATATGACTGCATTACAATATTTAGATAAATTGCCTGATGTAGGTCAGTAAAGTGGGACCAATTCATTTTTGTCTGTCTTAGAAAGGGCTCAGAAAAACATGATTGCTCATCAAACATCCACTGAAAGGACAACTCACTCTAATACACTGAGATAAAAAATGGGTTCAGGAGGGAAACACGCTTCTTTATCTGGTGGGTTCTAGTTGTCCTTGACAGCCAATGAAGAGTCACATTAAGTTTACATTAATTGATTTTATTGTTCATCTGCTTGAAATTTTGACAGCCAAAAGGAAAAAAAAAATCTGAGACGCACAATCACCCACTTTACAAAGTGTTTAGCTGTACAAAAACACTATTCCAGAGAGCTAATCACCAGCAAGCTGCAGAATGCTTTTACAAGTTTTACACACACTTTTCTTTAGTCTAGAGCCACACAGACTGTCCATATTTTACATTGCCACCTCTAATGTTTGCATTTCACCATTATGGGTTGCAATGTCACATTACTCTGGTGCTGAGCCCACCCACCCCTAACACCTCCCTTCATGATGCATTTTCACCCAACAGTACTGGAGATGGCCTGTAACATAAAAAAGCTTTCTCAGTACAGGAAGATGCCAACGCAGAAGATTTCAGTGCAAAACTACACAAAAAAGTCCTTGCTGTTGGCACATGTTTATGTATGTTTCATTAGCAAAAAGGGAAGTGTGAAGGAAATCTCTGCTCAGAGGGGACTTTGGTAGTTTCCTTAACTTCTTTTCTGGATGGCTGGTGTTAGAAGTGGTGTGATTGGCAAAATTCTGGGCAAAATGCTACCTGATTACCACTTTAACCTTACTCCTCTCCACATATTGCTGTCAATAACATAGCCAAATAGTCAGCAGGGTAGGATGTTAGTTCTGCTCTGGAACTAAATATTATCTATTTAAAAAATATTTCGGTGATACGGCATTGCTAACCAGAAGTGGGCAAAATGCTTCAGTCAGGTATTTTATTTATCAGAATTTTGCATTTAAAAAGATATTTTTTTTAATTCCCCAAATGAAATAAAACTTTTGTCTTTGAATTAAACTTCTTCTCTTTTTTGTCTTTGATCCTAAAAGATCAATCAAGACGCTTCTAATTGTGCGACATTTCTGAATACCTAATACCAACTTCAGTGCATTTGCAGTGTATAGCTAAAGTCAAATTTGCTTGCGCTCATTGTCAAGAGCTGAAGTGGTGATTATTTCATCAACAGCAAACTCGGTTTCTGAGTGTTTGATTTGCTGATGAAGCTGTTCCACTGTTACCCTAATGTCAAAAAGTGTTAATGCAGTGTAGCCCATGGCCATCCTTGCTACAAGAGTAACATTTTTAAATGAAAGGTCCTGACAAAGAGAGGGGGATGAAATCCTACAGTAGAAAGGAGCTTTTCTTTGCTGCCTCCCATTAAGTTGCCCAGCTCATCGAGGACAGACGTTCACTGCATGCACACATCTGGCCCAGCCTCTCTTCATGTAACATCATTCATCATTACCTGACACGTTAGCCATGCTGCCCACATTCCCCCAGCACGCCGCAGAAAACTTTCCTCTCTCAGCACCTTACATTTCACTCCCTCGTAGGCATCCTTTTTTCATTCTAACAACAAAATGGTGCCATTCAGGAGCTGTAGCAACATAATTGGTAGTTACACAGCACACTCCTCCGGTCACTGAGAGGTCTGTGAGTGCATGATCACACTAGGTCTGCTGCAGTGTCATGCACTGCTCAAAAAAAAAAGTAAACTAATATTTTCAGGATGGTTTTTGTCCCTGTGATTTCAAGAATGCTTTGTAAATATTTGTTCTCTCCACCATGCCAGGTGAAGCCAGTCCAAAGAATGACAAACCAAGGCAATCAGCAGGGAAACTCAAAATTTCTTCATTTTAATCCATTGCACTTGAGTCTGATAACTTCCAAAAATACTGATCTCCCCATCCCAGTGATTAAATATTAAACTTTTTATTGGGCTCATGTTAGTAAAAATATAGGGAATGTGGAACGAATGAATCTGAAAACTAATGAAATAAGGAAAATGTTGGTTATTTATTGATTGGTGGGGCAACGTGCTGGGAAGTATTAAGTCTCTGTGGAATATGAGAGTACAAAACATAATTATACTTGTATCATTGCTCCTATATAGTCGCTCTGAACCCTGGTGGTCCAAAGTACTGTTCCTGCTCTTTGAACGTAATTTCAGATTTTTCCACTTCATACTTCAGCCCTGCCAGCAAAGGAGGCCGGTCCATTGCAAGTTTATGACTATTGAGACCAGAATGATGCAGATAGAGGTTTCCTGCTGCCTGTGAAAAGGGAGGCTACAAGGGGAATGCTTCCCAGGTACAACCTCCATGGAGGGAGCACAGACAGGACCATGAGGATGCCCCTGCCATTGATAACTTGGGCCACCCCTTAAAAGCTGATATTTTAACTTTTATTACATTTTTGTCTGCTGAGTACCTGTCCTAGGCCATTTATAACAGGCTTCCATCACTTATACTTAGCTCATTATCAGTGAGGACATGGGGAGAAATTCCTTATTTGTGTACTCTAATGCACACTTGAATCAGTTCATGAGTAGACAGATAAAGGAAATGTGAGGTACTTGCTGTCTCCTAATCCCTTTTACCCTATTGTGGTTCTTGGTTTTTTGCTTGTTTGTTTTCTTCTGTTTCCACCTTTCTCTCTTTTTTCAACTTCATCTTCTCCAACTGCCCCTCAAAGTATGCTTTTTGCCTCTGCCTTATCCAGCACCCTTGCCTCTGCCACTTTCTCTGCTGTCTGCTCTAGATGACTACATTGGACTGTCATTCTCCAAAACAAAAACATGTTATTTGTTCTCTTAATTTTCTCTGTCACATCCTGTCTGTCTTCTCAGTCATCTCAACTCTCTTATCTTGTCAGGCTCCAATCCCTGGCACCATCATTAGGTATCTGCTTTCTTTTGCCAGTATCTATTCTGCTACTCAGTACCTTTCCCTAGTACACCTGTTTTCAGCTCTTTCTATATACACCTTCTTCTCTCTGTCCAAACTCTGGATGACTCAGCTCTATGCAGGCAGCCTTTTCTTCCCATGGCTCTGTCTATATTTGTTTAAATGAGATTCACCTCAAATAGTCATTTAGGCATGTAGACAGATAGACCAGTAGGTCTGCCTAGGAGATCAACCCGTGCTCCCAAAGCAGGACACTACTGCAGAAGAATGTGGCCTTATTTTGGACAGTGGCAGCTGCGCACACTTAAGCTTTGTGAGAGGCAATGCAATTGCATGCAAAATCTGGGCCAGTATTCCAGCTGTGGTTTTGACCTCCACCCTGATATTAAACCAAAGGCAAAATGGTTACTGTTCAGAACTGTTCAGTGACTTTTATCAGCTACTCATCACCGGAGAAGTGTCCCACAGGTACACCCTGCAGTTCGGTCCTTATGCATGTACAGTTAGCAAAGCAGGAGAATCCAGGACCAAAAAAAGAACAAACACAAGGCTTCTGGGAGGAAACTACAGAAACATAATCACTGTTTCAATATAAGATCTCCACTTTTCCCATCACAAGAACATTAGTTTCTGGCAACAGAATGATCAACATCCCCGGCTGTTTGACTGACTGTACTGAAAGCCCAACACACTGAGCCCGTAGTTCATAACTCAGCTCTACTGTCTTATATCCAGGGCTACCTCCCCTTTCTTTTTTCCAACTGTTTCATTTAGGCTAGTTTTTTCTTTCTATATCAGCCTGTGAATCACCTGGATCGCTCTTGGAGTTGAACAAATGGTAATTAACGCAAAAATAATAAGCTGTCGAGGCTTACTAACACAGCACCAGCCAGTTCTGCCAGCACTACACTGTAGACAAACAGAGCATTGGTTTATTGACAAACACCAAATTAACCTACATATTTCAGAAGAAAAATTGTTTGGTAAGGAACTGTGTTCTTTCCTCAATATTTGACATGCAAAAATGAGTGTATCACCGTGCCATGAATATCTTGTTGCTGGACTATGACACAGTCCATGAGGCACAACGGCTATGAAATGTGGATCCTTCCAAGACATTTTATGCTCGTCAGGTTGGCAACAGATTTGTGCTGGTGATGATACTTGTCTGAGTTGCTGAGCATTGCAGGCCTGTTTCTGTTTACCTTGCCAGCCCATTTGCAGCCAGCTGTTCTCCAGCAGGAGACAATGTTAAAGCAAACACACACATGGAAATTGTCCGTAATAATTAAGATCCCAAGGCAGCAAGTCCCTTAAACACGTGCTTAACTTTGTTTAATCAGGTAACTAGTCTAAAGCTTTTCCTGAAATGCCTTCTACAGTTGTCCAACCTATTAAAATCTCCTCAAGCTGATAAAAATGTCATTATTTTGGTTTTCCATGAATATGTCATCCAATAATGCCCACATGGCTTCAGAGTGGGCGTGTTTCTGCAGCTGCCACAGAATTTCTTTCATATTTTTGATTCCTCTCTCCTGTTGATTCTTTTACAGTACTTCTGCCCGCCAAATTCTCAATTTGTTGATAATTCATCTTTCACTCTTTGTATCTTTTGTTATTTAAAAATAGTAGACTCTTCATTCATGTTAATAAAACTGTTTATGTATCTTATCTCTGTACCCAAAGATTCTAGGACTTGTGTGCTTTACGGGACTAAATGTCCTTAATAAATGTGTTTAAATATTATCACCTTGGTCATTACCATCAGTATTTAGGAGACAGGCTTCCCTGTATTTTCTTGGTATGCATTACAAGATTAAGAGTCATTGATATAGAGAAATGGGAGTGGATATCTGTAGCAACTAATTAATCTTGGAGGCAACCTAGTGATTAGACAGATTATAAATCCTGATATAATAAAAAGTCTTAAAAGACATGACTTAGAAAGTAGACATAGCCAGTCATGGACTCAAACATTTTTCTGAGGGACAACCCTTGTCAGACCTTTTTTGCTCCTTGTTCTTACAAATTCCCAATTCGGATCTTCCAGGTGAAGTACTTAAGTAAAAGAGTGGAAGAGAGGCTTTGGTGGGTTAAGTAGATAAAGCTTCCAGGACACAGAACATAAATGTCAGCTCTCGCCAGAAGGGTGTCACATGTCAGGGACACCAGAGCAGAGGTTTGATGCACCTGGGCAAATCTGCTGTGCCTGCAACATGGGCAGGTTCTCGCTAACTTGGCTGGAGCTTCCAGATAGCACAACCCTCAGCTCTGGGTAGTTTGCCTTTGTTCCATGCGGAGGCAAGCAAAACCATCAGTGGTTTTAGAGGTGGAATGGTCTAAGAGGAAGAGATGTACGAGTCTGAGCAGTCTTTACTGTAAAGCTTTTCTGGCCGTTACTGCTGTGGCTGCAAGTTTATCACAAACTTGAAGTAAAAAAGCAGATATAACCCTCATGTCAATTTTATACAAGTTTCCCCACCATGTTTAATTCTTACACTGTGCGGTACAGAATATATACACTGAAAATAACATTTCTCAGGATCTGAGTACCAAAAACCTCCTCATCACAAAGCTTGCTTCAGACAGCTGTATGTGAGCCAAAACCTCCTGCCTGATCGTTGCCTCCTATGCAAATAGAGAAGAGCTGAGTGGCTCCTTTCCCCTCCTCACAGACTCCCCAAACCTACCACGGTGGTCTGCGGAAATACCAGAGGGGACATCTCAGCACCACACTGTGTGCCTCTGTGGAAAAATAACCCATGTCACCAAAAAAAAGGGAAAAAAAAGGCTCCACAATGGTTACTGCCAAATGTCATTAACCTGCTATCAACAAAAATCTGCACCGTGGCATGACAACAAATCAATGTTTCTATGTATGATGAACCATAGTGGAGCCATCTGCTCGCAGTGTGTGGCCTGTTTCTCGGGCTGCAGGAGTGTCTGAAAAACTTGTTGCACATTTCTGAATGTCACATCTCTACTACAGATGTTTCCATCTGCATAGTAGTGTGGTGCTCTGCATCTTATGTGCCACAGCATTTGCAGATTCTTAATCTCTTTAATGGGTGATTTTAATCATGGTGGTTGTCATTTGCAACCACCATTCTTCCCCTCATGACTGGATGGCATGAGATATATTAATGTTGGTAGTTCATCGCTGCAGCAACTTGCAGGGGACCTCAGCCTTTTGCAACATTGTTATCAGAAAAAAAAAAAAAAGAAAATATTGCTCCAAATACTTCCCTTGAGTGGCTGTAACCATGTGAATTTCCCCAAAGACTCAATTTGTGACACCTGTATCTAGTTGAAAAGCCTTTCAAATGCAAACTCTGTACTGGCTGTGGCATTGAAGAGGAGCAAAGGCTCTCAGTCCTATCTTTCCTTGCCTTAAGACATTTTCACCAGTCTGAATTCCTTTTGTTGATCCACATAAGGCAATAGATACTTTGGCAGTTGCCACATCACCTTTAAAAATACATACTGTTCCCTACAAACCAGGGAATATTTTCCTTTGAAGTCACTAAAAAGCACATAAGGAAGTAAAGATGGGTGAGAACCGTAAAACATTTTGGAGTTTTACTGACCTTCCTGTTGAGCGTCTGGTGTGGATCTGTGTGATCACCCATGAAACGAAGCCCGCTTCTCCCCACTCCCTGTGACCCCACTCCCCTTCCCTCCTGGGCTTATCTAAGGCTTCTTGCTTTGAAGAAGAAACAAGATTTCCGAAGCAGGCTGTGAATAAAGGCATTGTACAAGCAATGTGATTTAAACAAAATCATCAGGATGAGCAACTTCAAGATTCTGGCACTCAGATCCAAACTTTGTAGTGTGGCACAGGCCAGGCAGGGCTGGTCTAGAACAACAAAACTCTTACTTCATATTTAAATGTTGGTTTCATGTTGGAATGCATGAGCTGAATCTAGCATGTAGTTTTCCTACTTACTGTATTTTATCATTTTAATGTTAAACATTAAACTCTACCCTGGGGCAGAGAGCAAGTCAGGAGGGAGGTCTTGCATGGCACCCCGACTCCCTGCCAGAGGTAAACCCATAGTTAACCATTTGGAAGAACTTTGGGACAATTCTGTGGTGGGGCCTCTCCTTTTTCAGCCACAACGTAGCCTGCAGGAGCCTGTCTGAGGGCTGCAGTCCTGGGATGCACAGGGAAGAGAAGGGGGTGCCATAGGTGGGAGCTTTCTTCTCACCCCGAGCTGGACCAAGGAACCTGGCTGGACCAGGGCCCTGCCACAGCCCTTGCCTCAGTAATGACAATCATATCTGGTGTTGTGCTGAAAATGTATGTGAGGGTTTTGGTGCCAACATGGCAGGGGTCAGGGAAAAGAGACGATTGCTAGTTGCTGCGAGGAATGTCGATTCGTCCCTCTACATCCCCAGGAAAACCCGCAGTGGAGATGGTGCACACTTCTCCTGCAGCTCTGGCCTGTCGCGCTGCGCAGGGCACTGAACCCTGTTTCTGCTTAAAGGGAATGTGGGGGAAATTCCCAGAACAGAGAGTTGAGCAACAGCTAAGAAACTGAATACTGAATTTCAATGTTGTGGAGGACATTCCCACACAAAGCCTCATTAAAATCATAAAAATCCAATTCTAGACATTAGGAACTCTTAGCCAGCACTTCTAGACACCATGGATGCTTATTATCATGTCCACATTGTAGGGTCTTTGATAATCTATGATGTAGCGTAGATACAGTCACAGAGACTTTACCTACCTGCATTTATCATTCTGGAAAGATCATGTCTATTAATCACAGATAAGAGCACAGCCTATTGTGTCCCTGACAATTAGAGCTCTCTGCCAGCAGAGCAGACGCAAATGCCAAGATGAACGAAATGTAAGATCTCTTTACAGGGTTTGGGGTTTTTTTTCAGAAAATATTGTACGTGCTGTAAGTAGGATCTTGAATTTTTGTAGTGTTCTGGAAGTGAATGTTAAGCAGCTCTAAATACCTATGCCCAGGGCAGCAAAGGGAGGGCAAAGAGCTGTTTCTAGCCGCCACAAAAATATATTGCAACCTTAAATAGGGTTAGGGGGTTTCCTTGCCTTTTGGAGCTGTGCTAGAGACAACTCACAAAATGGGGGTTTGAATACACAGGAGCCGACCTGACGCCTCAGCACTAAGCACATGCAAGTTCCCCGCTTTCAGAGGTGAGGGGAATGACCTGGAGCTGGGCAAGAAACCTTGTTCTGGGCCCATAAGATCTTTCAAAATTTGTAACAGTTTGCTGCTCTGTGCTGGGATAAGACCAAGTCACTTAAAAAAAAAAAAACTTTGTAAAATGTGAGTAAAAAAGAGAAAAAGAAACCATAGCAAGAAAGCAAAGGGAACAAATAAATGGATAAACAGATCATAGAGGTTCATAGGGGTTCTGCAGATCATGCTGGGAGCCGTTTGAGTGGACTGGGGACAGCAGACACTTCCAGGCAGGTCTCGCCTCTCTGTGACCCTTCTGCTCGGCTGGGCTGAGTCTGCCTATTCTCTTTTATCACTGCTTTTAACCACAAAACGAAGCTAACAAACCTTTCCTGACAAAGGTGTCATTGAAATTTTCCCTTGAAAATATCTCATTTTGACAAATAAGCATGAACAAATTATCTAATCAGAGAGTTCCCAGCCATCGGAAGCAACCTACCCATTTATGCCTGAGCAAGATCAAACCTTTCACCATTTGGTTATGCATTTTACAATTTAAACTTCACTTTGCCTAGACAAATAATGGTACAAAATAGTATTTTGACTATTTTTTTGTCAGAATAAAGCGTGTTAACTTTCTCTTACTTAAGATTGCTGTAGGAAAGTGTTTGAACTTCTTCACCTGGCTTTGCTTAATTCCCAAGGATTAAGCTAATTTTAAAAATACGTTGCACTCACAGAAAGAACATAATTTTTCTCAAGTTCATTGTATTTATCTCTTCTGTTGGACTCTTGTACTCTCCTGAGTGTAGATCTCTAGTCTTCATCTGTGAAGCATCTAGTACATAAGACTGTAAAGCCTTAATGCAGGGACTATGAAAACTGGTCTGGGTCTGTGTGGCTCCCAGGATAAGGGGGTCCAGGTCACAACTGCCTCTTTCAGGGCTGGAGCAGCTGACGGCACCTGCTGGGAGCTGGCACCCGGTAACCATGACAAGGCAGCTTTGGAGTACTCAGGGCTTCCCTCAGAGCTGTGCTCTTCAGTCTCCCTTCCATGGGAAGATAACGGTAAAGGAGAAGCTGAGCAAAGAAAACCTGAGCACATCCTGGTCTTAACTGCAGGAACCTCAGAGACCACCAGAGCAGGCAATCCCACCGCTGGGTGCACTTTCCAGGCGTACTCCTGGGTCTCATCTTTCAGATATGGCCTAAGGGGCTGCTTCAGTGCAAATAATTTATAACAGAAGCACGTGGTTACATCTATAAGAATAACATGTTCATAATAATTAATATATGCTTTCAGAGTGTTTCAGTGGACATAAACAGCACTTTAATTTGTTTCTTACTTTCCCCAAAGAAGTTACCTGCTATATGAGAAATCCAAAGCAGTGTTTTTCAAGCCCTAGCAAGATATACAGTTCTGCAAACAAGACAAAAATTCCTCCAAATTTTTTTTTTCCTATGAACTGACTTGTAATTTATTTCTGCCAGTGTTCTGAACTCTGGGTGAGCTTGCTGCTGGAAGACCAGAGACAGAGAGCACATTTTGAGCCTATTTGGTTTTTGGAGTTTTACATGTTTGAAGAGAAACAATTTTTAGTCTTGGTTGCTATATATTTCCCCTATATTTATTTTCAAAACAGCTGGGTTTTCTGCAGAAAACAGAACTCTCCTTTTCTTTCTCTTTTATAGAAGGGCGTATTTATATTTTAATTCAGGAAGGTTGCCGTTTGGAGGGAACAGAAGTTCTAGGAGCAAGGTTGCAGCGTGTGTGATTGGGGCAGTTGTGTATATTCTAGCTCTGGGACAGGAATCAGAAGCATGGGCATTGGCATGCTGCTGAATAGAAGAGCCCTACAGTCCTGATACAAGCTCTTCTGAAAAGCATTATCCCTGCTCACACTGCTTTCCTGATTAAAAATCCACCCTCTGCTCCTGCGCCTGCTCTCGCTGCAACGTCCCTTTGGAGTGAATCCACTGGCCGTTGCAGTTGCATGAAGGAGGAATTCAGCTCCATGGCCCTCGTTACTTGGGAGAGGGAAAAGCAGTAGGGAGAGAAACCCCGTGTCAGGCAGGGAAAGCTCTCGCTGGAGCCCATGCTGCTGAGGAAGAAGCGAGGCACTATGCCAGGAGGGATAGAGGTGGGAAGGGTGTGCCATGAAGGGAATAGGAGGAGGATGAAGCTTGAATTCTCAGGAGGATCTGACTTCCTGGGTTAAATTATGCTTTCCCCTGCTCATTTGAGATAATCCATCTCACCTGAACAACTTGGATCTGCACACTCCTCCTCTGTCAGGAAGGATGTGAAGAACTCAAGAGGGCTGTCTTATGACCTCCCTGCGTGGTAGGCATTTCTCACCAGGAAAGCCTTCTTCCCAGAAAGTATTTCTCAGAAAATAAGTATTCCTGATGGGAAGAGCTAGCTTGCAGATGGACTTTAATAGAAAGAAACCACAAGTTCACTGGACCAAATTTTATCTGACCAATGAAACCCTGTCATCCCATCAACCTGACCAGGCATGATATTCCATCAGGACTCTTAAGAAGCTTCTGATATTCAAAGGAGGATCTTGAACATTGTGGATGTTATAAGAGAATGGTAGTTTTTTCATTGTTAGGTAGCATAAGATGGGTCAATTTAAATTGTTGGGTTTGGGGTGAAATTTATCCCTTCTGACCGTTCAGAAAAAATAAAAGGCAAACTGACAAGCTGATGTTAACTGAAGCTTAGGGGTCATTTACAAGCTCTAGTCCTCTTAAGTTTTTTAATTTAGAGAAATTTACTTTTAAATACTCATGGTCAATTGAGCCCTAAATAATCCAGAGCCTTGGAAACATCCTTGGAAAGAGAAGCATTTCTTTATATCTGAGAAAAGCTTTCAGAAATGTCAAGAGTAATAATGAAATCTGTGGAAAAGACAAATAAATGAAAATTTGTTGGAAGCCATAGAATGTGGGTCCACAGGGCCTTTCTGGAACTGGGTGTGTTTGGGGTATTGGAAACAGATCACAGCTCTCCATCACTGAGATGAATTAATGCCACCTCAGCAGAGGCTGAAACTTATTAGAGTCTCACGTCTATTAGGTGGCCTGTGTGAAGTGAGTTGTCAGTGTTGATGCAGTTTTCAGTTAATAAAGGCTTATTGTATGCATGGCATCCTTCATTGTTTTACACAGGAATTTAGGAACTGATGTGAATTAAGCTGAGTCATATTGTGGGGGCAGAAAAGGGGAAGTCAGATGTGATCTGCAGCTAATCAAAAGGCATTTGAAACTCAGATTTGTGTCTGAAAGAGTGTATTAACACTTTTACTAAAATGGTCTTTCACTATCATTGTGTTCAGGGACATTTCCACTTGCGAGAACAGGTGTACAACTACAAATGTCTGAAAATTCAGCAGTAAAATGTCTGGAAACTGCATCAACACTGACAGTTTCACCTAGGAGACATCAGATGCTAATGAACTTCAGCCTTTGCTGAGGTGGTGCAGTAGAGTAGGTCACTGAGTTGAATGAATAGAATCTACCCAAAAACACTGATGATAAGTGGTTAAGAGACCATAAGCATTGCTAAAAATATAAACTGAAGTTACAGATGGGGAACCAACAAATAATTTGCAACCTGAAATACGAAACTCTTTTATCACCCCACACCTGCTTTTAAATTACGATGCTGGACAGAGATGGAACTAACCACGCTCCGCTATTGACCCAGTACAGTCAGCACCCAAAACTAAAAGCATCACACTAACACCGTGCCTTTGCTTGCACTTGGCCCAGAGTGACATGATTGTGGTACATTACTTGTACAAGCAGAGCTAAGGTGCTGGGTGTAATGGAGACGCCTTAAAAGGACGTATTTAGGAAGTCTGCTATGCAGCTGTGATGCTGACAATGTTCAGAATCGGTAAGTGTCATGAAGACCATGTGCCATGGAAATCAAGGACAGACAGTCGGTCAGAAGTAACTGATTTGTGTCTAAGTTGATGTATCCCCTGCTGCATAACGCAAGCACAGGAATAGGTTGCTGCATAGCCAGTGATATCAGCTACATTTTTGTTGAATAAATATGCATTTAGAAACCCTCCGGGATTCCACCACACTGCTCCGTATGAGTTGTTGTTCCTACTGAAACCTTCTTATCCACATCTTCAACCTTTTGTTGATGTTCTTCCTCTTCCTACACTTCTCCCAAATTTTGCTGGAAAAAAAAGTGTCATCTCTGCACATACAGATGGAGTTTCTCCCCCTTTCTGAAAAACAGCAGGAAAGAAGGAGCAGAGGATTAGAAAATCCTCAATCTTGTTTTGACGTCATTAAGAGTTTCACATAGGTTAAAACAGCACTTCCAAGCACAGACAGGACTATGACACTGTTTTTATAAAGAACATTTCTAAATGTTATGTAAGCTGAACCGATCTGCAATATCTAAACTTTTCATTGCTTTTCATGGCAGAGGAAAGAAGATATTATAAATATGTAAAATAAGGCAGTAGTACATTAACATAAATAACTAATAAATTGTAAAGCTTTGTAGAAAACAGAAAACTGCTAATGGAATAATGCACATTTGTTGATTCTTGGAGCAGACACTGGCCATACATCATACACCAAAGCAAGTGCTAAGAGCATCAGCACGTAACAGCATTATTTAAACTTCTTTTATGGGTGAGATTAAATAGTCATCAAAGCAGCCCATACTGAGACTGCTGATTGGTTCCAACAGCCACTGATTCCCTTTTCTGCTTTCTGTTTGCATGTAAGAGACTATCACAGGAACTTCAGTGTTTGGGGTTCTCATTAATATTTACATCCTTCAAGCAATACCTTCATGGCAGTTGACCACCAGATTATCAATAATGAAAACTGCCCTTCCAAACCGACCAGCCCAGAGGTCAAAAGCGCAAGATTCAGTCATCCCTTCTGTCATCCTGCCTCACTCAAGCTTGCCAGACACCCTCAAGAAAGGATTATCGTGTGGTCTGCCACCCCAGTTCTTTGCTGCTTTGACCAACAGAGGCACCAATAAAATGTATTGCAGTGGGCAAAAAGTGGGGTGTTGATTCATGGCCCACAGGAACTGAACCAAACCCATCAACTCGTTGCATGTAGAGCACTGAATATAGTGGCAAGATAAATGACAATTACTTTTGGTCCCTCTAGTCTGGCATGGATTTGAATGACGGAGTAAAGAACGTGGGCAAAGGCACAGGATGATCAAAGCTCCTGCAGAGGTGGTTAATACTTATATTTCACAAAATCTGGATTTATACATAATGACCTTGATTCAAGCATTTTCCCTGCGTGTTCCTGCAGCCCGTGGGGTTACTCCTATTCTTAAACCCAAGCTGAAAAGGTACCACCCACACAAGCCTTCCTCCTGGCAGGAGCATCAGGAACAAAAGGTAACCCACTCTTCTGAGAAGCAAACCTACTAAATTGTGTGCATCCAGACAGGGCACGTGGAAAGCCAAGTGTCATCGCCATACTCTGGTATATTCTGCAGCTTTGTAAATTTGGCCCATCCTTTCTCCCTAAGGAATGAAAATGCTTTAAAGCCAAGTTGAAGGGATGAATTGCAAATTGAAAGTTCTTGGGTTGTTGATGCTCTTTATGCCAGATAAAACAAACAATAGAGCTTGATGGAATGGAAATGTCCATATTCTGCCATACATTGAATCTGCTTATGGTTCACTTGGCATGATTTTTTTTTCCCCTTTGGCACTAAATGGACTTTCAAACTGAAAGTGAATTTTGATATTAAAAAAGCTCTGGCTGTAAAAATGGACAAATTAACAGGAATGAGCACTTTCACACAGGAGAAAATGATTCATTAACTGCTATTTCACCATTGTAGAAGAGCCCATTTTTGGCTTGTCCTCAGAGAGTCCAAGGATGCTTATAATACAAGCAACGTTTAGAAAAACTTCATTACACAGACAAAATTCCAGGCTTCAATTTTTCTTCTTGAGAGAGTTCAGTAGTTGCTTTATTCTCTGTGTGTGTGTGTGTGTGTGTTTATGCACAAAATTAGGTTCTAGCAAAGGGAAAGTGCATTTATGCAAAAAGCAATTCATCAACCACTTCTGTGCTTAGAATTCACTGAGGTAATTTAGATACTTTAATGGCAAGGTAGTTTAGGTAAGGTATGCAATAAATGTTTCCCCCAACCCCTCCAAACAGTTAGAGTAATGGAAAATGTGCGCTCTAAATGAATCTTTTCAGTAAAGTAATTCTTGTTTTAATTATTTATCAGTTAGAAAATATGAAATATAATGACATAGCAAACTTCTCTGGAACCTCTTTTCACGTTGAGGGAGCACTCTTACATTAGCCAGAGTTTTATGCTGGCTGTAACTAAAAGGCTAACATAATGCAGCGTGCGGCACTAATCTGTTTCTCGTAACATTAAATGTGCAGCAAGCAACTACCACTATGAGGAGACCCTTTGGATCTATTATTTGCAATATTTTCACCATGGCCTTGACCTTAGTGATGTCAGGCATATATTACATCTCCCCTATAATTTACTATTGACATCATGGATTAAATTTGTTGTTTCAGCTAATGCAACAGAACAAGCAAGGTAGATTGTGAAACAAAGCCAGCTGCTGAAATACGAGGGTTGTCAAGTATAAATTTACAAAAGATATTCAGACTGAGCGCAGAAGACAAAAATAAATGGACAGAGAAGCTGTTTTTGACAGACTGCAAAGGGCTAGAGACTTAAACTTGAGCATTGTAAATCCAAATGTCACAAAACACTGCTACAGAATGTGAGACATGTCTATTTCTCAGGAATATAAATGGTGATATGAAACCAAACTTTCAAGATGCTGTGCATTTTTGAAAAGTCTATCACTATCTCCTGATAAGAAATTCAGTGATCTCTTCCTCTTAGCTTTAAAAGCAGGGAAATTCATCATTTAAATTCAGTGACCAATACAATAACTGTATTTGGGGCAGGTAGATTTTAAAAATAGCAAAAATTAAGCTCTGTATAGTTTTCTGAATTTCTAGAAAAATATATTAAACTGACTGATACGTTCCTTTGGTGAAATTTAGCCAATCACATCTAATTCATTCCTATTTGGGTATTCATATGGATAGATGGCATTTTTCAGGTAGGTTATGTGTCTGTGGAAGAACAGCGCTATATAATAATAAAATACTTTATTATTTCATACATGTTAGGTTAGTCACGTAACTCAGGATGGGTTCTCTTGCCAGGGATTTACTGCAGTTGCTAGAATGACGTACTACCTCACCGCCTGCAGACAGGGCTCAATAAAGCAAGACATCCACGGACCGAGGTGGGCAGCAGTGCTCGCGCGTGCCCGCTGCTGAGCCCAGGAAGCATCCTGCAATTGCTTCAGCTTCCAAATTCTCAAATCGCGAAGCAAGTAACTGAGACTGAAAAAAGAGGAGCAACACACTGGCTGAAGCCTCCACCTTGGAGATTTTCAGCTCTCTGTTTGACTCAGCAACAAGCATGCGCTTTCTTATTTCTTTACAGCTTGAGGGAATAAATCTAACTTGAGGAAATTAAACTCTGACTCCATGACCTAAATAAGTTGTCAGCACAGATTTAAGAGGAACATATCATAGTCGCAGTACCATCAATGAAGTAACTGTGGGTTCTATCAAAATAAAAATAGAGGGCACCGTTTGGGGACAAATGCAAAGACAGGAATGATACCTTTCTGTGTGATATTTGGAATACCTCCAAAACAGCTGCGTTTTGCAGACTCCTTTCCGCCAGTGCAAATCTAGTTGTGGCCTGACTGATGTGATGGCTACCTCTAGCAATCGAAGAGCAGAGGATATGAAATAATGGCTATCAAGAGCAGGCTTTGTTTCGCAGGGGCTCATGGTTTTTATCGGGTTTTTTTGCTACTCGAGAGTCTTCATTTTAAATAAAAATTGGGATGGGTTAAAGCAAGTTTTTGACACATAACTAAAAGCAGTGTTAAGATGAATGGTCTTTAGCTTTTTCCTATTGTGTCAAAGATGCTGTGGGAGATGATCAATGTAGGCCAGATCCAGAGAGATTCCACACCCCACCGACTGCAAACACCTCGCTGGAGCAGCTCAGATACACTGTAGTGCAAGAGGTAAGAGCAACAGCATGCCGCATGAGCTTAGCATTAATTTTGATTCATTTTGCAGATCAAGCATGAAATGCCTTTTGTAGTGCTCTCTGGTGCTAAACGATTTACACCAGTTTAGAATTTTCCAATCTTAGCATCAATTATTTGTGACAATTCCAGATAGCTATCTAATTTTGGCAATGCAGTATTCATACCTAGGGCTTCATTCAGCCTACATATTGATTTCCTCTACGCGCTGCTTTTCTGGGAAAATCTTTTACACTGATACACCTGGCCAGCAGATGTGGCTCGGCTATTATATGTGATGCAATTAATCTGGAAGGCTGGCGTCACAGTACTTGCCATGATGCTGTGGCAGCATTATTGTGATTCATTAGTGTCACTTCCTCAGCAGTTGTAATTGGCAGTGCTATATTGTTTCTGTAAAAAAACAGTCCCTGTGGTGGTAGGAAAAAAGAATGGCATATTTTCTTTTCCAAGGAAAACAAAGGTTATCCTTGTTTACACATCTAGTGTAAATGTAAAATGAACAAGCTCCATCCTTAATTTACCTCTTCTACCTCACTGCAAGGCTTAGGTGTTAGAGGATGGCGTTGAGATGCATTCACCAGACAAAAAGTGTTTCCTATTATTAATGGCTGGAGGAGCCCTCTGTGTAATCAAAGGGCACAGCTGCAGTGATATACGGCCAGTGACAAACGGAGAGATCTTTCCTTCTCACTGCTACAAGCTCACCAGCTTGCAGCCAGCAACTTCCAGTGCTGTATATCTGCAAGATAAATAGCACGAGATATGAATATACGCAGTGCTTACAGTCTTGAAAAGTATTGTTATATCCCCCACATACAATCATTCTAAACATGACTCGAGTGCATTTTTCACAATTTCAGAGCTATTCTTGCTGTTTGTAAATAGATACAGTTTCTGAGCAGAGATTTAAAACCCTCTAACGGTGCTGCTTTCCGAGGCCTGGTTTGGAAGCGGGTGCTGTACAGCTGATGGTGTCAGCACAGCAGCTTTCCTGAGATTCATAGCCCTCTTTTGCAGTGACAAGCAGGGCTGAACTTATCTGTGAAAGGAATCAGCTAAAGAATATACCAGAAATCATTTTTATTTCTCTTATGCACCTACGCCAAAGCAATCTAAGGGAAGAACTCATTCTCTAATATGTGCGTATTTAAGGAAAAGCCGTGCTAGCGGTTTCTTCTGTAGTTTTTTCTAGTCACGTTTTAGCCCTTTCATTTTACAAAGCCAGGTATGCTGTGTAGTATCATTTCCTTAAGCTAAGGAAGTATCAGAACTGAGAAGAAACTTTAAAGCTAAATAGGGAACAATTGCCAGTGAAAAGTAAGGCGGACAAAGGTAAATAAAAAAACGACGCGCCCTTGTGCCTGGTTTGACTTTGTTGCTGCTGGTATAAGTGGGTCCAGATTTCCACAAACATGAAACTAAAGCTGCCAGTGCGCAAGGCCAGACCTTCCACAGTCTCATTGGCAGGTCGGTGTCCCCACGCACACGCATGCACACGCAGGCACACAGCACACGAAGGAAGTCAGTGCCGCTCCGTGACCTTCCAATGAACTTTCTAGGAGATGCAAAGATCAGTCAAGAAGGCAAAGGTCACCATTCATGCTGGTCACAAACAAAAATCAGATTTAGCCAGCCACTGGAAGAGTGTTTCTGGGCCCTTGGATTACCTGAGCAAAATACTAATAACTACATTTTGCATAGTGAAAAATTGACTCAGTCAGTGTTTACTGTCTCAGCATGGATCAGTTTTGCTACACTCATTTGACAACTTGTTAGAAGTTATGTTCATTTTTCCCCAGTAATATATCTGTGCAGGAAAGAGATGGAGTTAAATAATATGAAGGAAGTGGCACGTGAGAAGAATCTGGGAATTCAAAGTGAGCAGTGCCACTGCTCGTGTTGTGAGACACGAAAGTAGGAGCTGAAGAAAGGAAATGACATGTTGATTGCCTATGAAGAAAAACATTGAGTTAAAAGCAAAGCAACAGTAAACGAAGTCTGCAATTGCAGTTGTAATTGACTTCTCCAGCCTCTCGCATAGTACTTGGTATCAGATTATACCACAGTGGTATCTTTGTTTAAATCAGGGAGAAAAAAAATCAGAATGAAATATACAAGTAATATAATCCTACTTTCAGCAGGTCAGAAGTGAAAACAAATGTGGTGATTTTGCTTCTGCTGTAGCCTGAGGTGGACATTTGCCCAAGTGACAGCCTACAAGATACATTTTAGCACAAAACTCCCATTGACTTCAGTGGGGCCCTGATCTTACCCAGACACAGCAAGTGCTGTATCCTAAAAGAAGCACAAACCCCTACCATATGAGCGTCTTTACTACAGCAGGCTGGGAGGATCTTGTTCTAAGAAACGAGTTATTAGGAACATGCTTTTGTTTCCCCTTACCTTTGCTTTTCTCACTGGCCCAGTCTAATAAACTAATGCAAATAGTAAGTTCCACTGTGGGAAAATGATGAGTGAAGCTCAAGAAGGATTACAGGAAAGTGAAATTTTGGTTACAGATTGGAAAGGATACCTTTAGCTTGCAATACTGTACTTTAATAATGGCAGGTGGTTCATCGATACACTTTTTTCTGGCATATTATGAAATCTCTCAATATAGCCTTCCACTCAGAAAGTTTTCCAAGTAAAAGAAAGTAAAGGGAAAAAACTTAAAATATTTTGCCCATGTATGATTATTGGTGACTTCAATTATTTCTCACGCTTATTATTTTTGAGAGTCATCTGGATTATTTTGACAACTTACCCATGCCTTTTAGCTCTTAAACCAAATTCTCTCACCAGTAATTGCTCGCTCTTGTGCTAGTTTTACTGTGCTTTCTTTCGTCTAGAAAAAAAAAAAAAAGAAAAAAGAAAAATAGGTTGGGTTCATTCTCCAGCTTTTGCACTACAATATGAGTGAAAATGTTTCTGCAAGACCCAAACACTGCAGCTTTGGGGCCCTTCCTGCCCCGTCGCTGAGAACTGAAGTGCTTTTCAAAACAGCGAGGGGCTGTCAGGAGCACTGAGGCCGCTTTGTGCCTGCCCCAGCAGTGGGAAGGCAGCTCCTGGCGGCCGGGAGCTGCTGCGGACAGGCTCCCGCCTGGACCAGAGCTGGGCTGAAGCTTCCAGCTTCTCCATGAAGGTGTCTGGGGAGTATGGCCTGGACAGTAATTCTAGATGAGGCTTGGGCTGGGATGGTGAAGCAAGGCATAAATTAGACAAGTTCAAGGCAAGTGGTATTTAATATACATAATACAGGGAGGGCTTACAGCCAGGGCTACTATTCTGTCTCTGTTGCAGAGCAGAATAATGGAAAATCTGATCTTTTAATCTTTCTGCAAATATTTTAATTCCTTTTAAAGTCCTTCTAATGATAGCATTTACTTCATACCCCTGCCAGCGCTGCTGGGTGTGGGAGTGCTCATAGATCCTGAAGTGGCTGTGGGGCCTCTTGTCCCATCAGCCAGCAGAGAAATATTACCCAGCAGCAAATAAATGGCCCTGGCCAACTTTTACTCAGGGGTATGAAAGCATCTTGCCAGGGAACACTCTGATCTACATACACTGACTTTTTAAAAAGCTGGAAGAGTCTGAGAGGACTGTAAAAGAAGCTAAGGTCATGCAAATGTTTTGAAATGGTAAATGTGATGACTAATAGACATTCAACCTACTAAGCTGAAAAGAGCCCTCGTCCCAGTCTTGGAAGCTTAACACTGGAGACAATCAGTAAATAATTAAACGACAGCAGCAGAACATTCATCTCAGCACATTTTCAGGGAAGTTATGTCTTGTCAGATGAGTGTGATCTTAGTTTTTTTGAGGAAATAGCAAGTTCTGTTGATAAAGTTAAAAACTCCAACAAAGCAACATTCTCACATTAAATGGACTAACCCAAACAAACAGACGATATTGAGTAACTGGGAACTGAAAGCCACCATCCTCTGTCGAGGCCCC
Source organism: Ibidorhyncha struthersii (assembly GCA_013398815.1). Taxonomy (NCBI): domain Eukaryota; kingdom Metazoa; phylum Chordata; class Aves; order Charadriiformes; family Charadriidae; genus Ibidorhyncha; species Ibidorhyncha struthersii. Next base: position 191,365 of record VZSZ01006025.1, on the reverse strand, counting down.
ACAGGCACTGGCCCTTGTTCTACTCCTATTCCATAGCTGAGGGCGACAGCAAGTCAGGGCAGGGACACACCACCCAGACAAGAGCAGAGCAGGTCCAACAATAATAACCACAGTCAGCCAAAAGCCCACTTCTCTCAGACAAGTCCATAGGGCCAAGGCAGGTTTGAGGTCAAGCTGGGAAGTCAGGTCAGCAAGGCCAGATCAAGCTCGGCACAGTACAAGGCTGGCACAGGCACACCTAAAATGTAACTTGGGCAAGGACCAAGGGCAAAAGCCTGAGTTTAAATGCAGCTTCCAAGCCAGTGGACAGAAGCCCCACAAGAGGCTTCCTCCAACTCTTTCTCACGCGGCTTTTTCTCACAGCTTCACTGCTTTCATGGGAGCTCGATCCCGGGATGCACAACTGCATCATGTTAGAGCAGTCCTGGAGTGCAGGCAGCCAAAGCTGTGGTGGGGCTGAGGGGGGAAGAGCCTGCAGAGCAACCCAGGACCCCAGCATGGATTTGGGAATAATGGTAGCTAAATAAAGGAACACGGACTTTCAGTGCAATATACAGAGGAGGATGTGAGAACAAGAAGATACACAGCATTACCTAGATTTCAGAAGGTGCTATTATACCTGCCTATAGCATTAGTGAAAATGTTCATGGGAATATTGGATCAGTTCTTGAACCATATTACAAAACTAAAAAAAAAAAGAGTCAGTAAAACATGCCTTAATCTGTTAAGGTTATCCAAGAAGGAGTTAAAAAGTGACTTAATCAAAGTCTGCAGGTATCTACATAAGGAAGAGATTTCTGATAACAAATAGCTATTTAGTCTAACAGAAAAAAGGCACAATAAGATCCAATGGTTGGAGGCTGCCGTACTTTCTCTAGCACGGGCCATTAATCATCGGAACAACCTACCGCAGGATGTGGTAGATCATTTGAAGTCTTTAAATCAAGACTGCATCTTTACAAAAGAAATTCCCTCTCTCAAACAGAAAATCTGCATCTGATGCAGAAACTGCTGTTTGGGGCTTACACCCTGAATTGCTCAAGGACCGAGGTAAAAGTCCTTAAAATCCATTAAATTAAAGAAAAACAGATTGGTGGGAAAAGTAGTAAAGACAAATAAGTCAGGTGTTATCGGGCAGCATAAGAGATTTGTGTACCTTTGTCACTAAAACTCAGCTATTTACAAAAACAAACTAACTGAAAAGAAGCAGAGAGGGGAAAAGAAAAAGGTATTCTTTCTAAAATATGTCTTCTGTCCTTTAAACACAGTGTGATAACGGTTTTTGCTTGAAGTTCATCTGGTGGAGTTCTGGCTGCGCATGGTGATGGGCTCACCAGTTGTTATTTATGAAGCACGGATTCTTGGGCATGGTTAAAAAATACCAGTTGGTCTTCTTTCAGTTAAATCCCATTCCTTTGAGGCCAATTTAATCATGCCTGAAAGAGATCTGTAAAACAGAAGCACTTGGAGTTTCCTACAGAGAAAAAAGGAGGACACCAGCCAGTGGGAGAGAATACAGCTCTTATGTCAAAAACAGCAAACGCATAGGGTGCAATTCCACGGCTATGCTTTTGAGTTCAAACCGCCTAAGTTTATGGCCAGAACTCCCATGGGGAGGGGCAGGAGTATATGAGGATATTTGCTACTTTTTACAGCAATAGCACTAAGCATTTATATAATTCTAGCGCTCTGCCTTGATAGGACCTTCTTCGTGCTGGGAGCCGCACAAACACAGAAAATAAAGGGGGGAGAAGACAATTCATGCACTGGACAGGTGTTGTAGCCCAAAGCCTGTAGCAGCCTGCACAGAAAACTTGAGCTGATCATTCAGGGCTGCTGCTATGACAGAAAAAGGACCCTGGTTCCCTACCTGCTTTGACCCTGCGTGAAAAATCTTTCTCTCAGATTTTATGTATGGTTTTAGCCTCTGATATGCAAACAGCTGCTAGATGAAAGTGCCTGTTCCAAGTTCACTGGGCTTTTCATGATCAGAGAGTATAGTAAAGAGCTGGATTCAGAGATTATGCTGGCTTTGCTCCATCTGTCCCTTGGGATCCAGTAGTTATGTCCCTAACCCTTCTGTGACCTAAGCATATGTAATACATGTAGCATGGCTTGAGATAGCGTATGAGGAAATGAAAATGCGTAGTGATATACCTGCTGCCTGCTAATTTGTTATCTGCATGCCAAGGAACGTGGCAGCACAGCTGCATGTGCATGCTGCGTGTGCGTGCATGCTCTGTGCGTACGTATGTGCATGCCACATGTGTACACCATCTCCCCCACCGGAATAGGACACATTCCCAATTAAAATTGGGAACTCTATGCAGTAAGTATTTTATGCCTGTGCTATTCCTGGTAAACCTGCTACAGTACAAATAAGAATCGGTCACAACGGTTCAGTAGAGTTCTTACTGCCAAGTCCTTAAATTCATTAGCCATTTCACATATTTTGCCATTTACATTGTTGGATCACTTCTCCTCTTTCCATAAGCTTATAAAAACAAACAATTAGTTAAGAAAATTTCTAGGGCTTTTCTCCCCACACAAGCCATTTTTAGTCTTCCTTTTTCTAAAGCCAGCTGTTGGGCTGAGCAGCATTTTTGCCCCCTGGGGTCTGTGTTTCACCAGTGATGGTAGCCAGATGAGGCTGTTTTAGGATGACACAAAATACCATCTCCACAGAGGCCGAACATCTCTCTGAATTACCCCACAAGTGCTGCTGACTAGAGGAACCCAGGAGAAGGCAAGAGGCTCAGCTGCTGTTCAGCATGTCACAGCACTGTTAGCCCAATCTGTCAGTCATCACAGCCCAGATCCCACACTGAAACCTCCACAGGCTTTGAATCAAGCCTTAAGCATTACAGTACTTTGGGACTGTGTGTGACTGTGTGTGATTTCTGGGTGTATGTTTTAATTTTGTTTTGTTCTCGAAATACCAAGTATGTCCTTTGAGACCATTAGAAATGAGGTTTATGTAGACATGGTAAAAGACCACTGTAGGCAGGGATAATAAAATATGAAATTATTATGAGAGACATAACAACTGGTTTAAAATAGGAAGTGCTGAGTTTTTCAAGTGCAGCAAGTATGATTATTTTTCTCTTTCATTTTCTGAGCGCCTGTAAGTATATAGAGTCCTAATTTAAGAACTGGAACAAACTGGGTTTGTTTACGAGCAAGCAATATAAACTCATCTATCAGACTCATCAGTACATGGGCCAAATCATAAATTACGATCTCACTGTTGGCTTTAAGAGAACAATGACACTTACCCCATGTGAGGATGCGCCCCTTATTTTTGAATCAGGAAAGCTAAGAGCTTTGCTTCTGGCAAGGACAACTCTAAAAGGAATCATTCCTAATGCAATCTGTCCTTGAAATAAAGCTCCCTCTCATCTAAATTCCCTGTGTCATCTGATATGGGCTTCAAATATAAAATTTTCATTGTTTTTATGACATTGTTGGGACGGGAAAAAATATTAGCAACATGATTCCTAACAAAATCTGCATGAAGTCATCACACGTTTGACTTCCTGCTAGACATAAATCCATTATCTTCCAAACTGTGTTGCTCACATGACATTCCTACTAAGCAGCTGCAGTTGATAAGAGCTACTCTGCATAATTTGCTTTGAAGTTTCTTTGAGATAGGATTAACCAGATGATGTGCTCTTTTCTTTCCTCTCCCTCTTTCCCTCTTTCTTGCTTCTTGTTGTTGTTGTTCTTGTTGTTGTCATCATCATAGTCCTGTTCCTACAGAAAGATCTGCGGACTGCAGATACCCATGTGATATACGTACACCTTGTGAGCAGATTGTCTGTATCTTACCCCTAAATGTGTTAATGTTTGAACTGCTAGAAATAACAGAGAAATCTGAAACTGCAAAAATCAGAGAGTAAAAAGCCACTGCAGTTAGCCAGTATGAGTACTTGACAATACATCAGATTTACCAACAAATTACTGCTCTATCTATCTTTCCATCAGCTTGCTTTCAAGTCCAAGTATGCATTGTTTTTCACCAATAGCTTTTGAAACATGATTTCATTAGCAAGAACACTTTGGCATTGTCTGAAAAAGAGAATAGTTTATATTTGTATTGAGTGACAACATCTCTGTCTTTTGAGACACTGAATTGCTTTGTAGCTTCTTCCAAGGGATAGTTTTGTTGAGTGGAGAACCACATCTTCACCCACTCGTTTTCTGCATCAGTTGCCATACACAATGCAAAGGAAGTGCCTATGAAAATGCAAATGAATATCCCTGTCGAAGTACTGCTAATATGATAGCATGCTGTACATCTGAATGGCTCAGAAAATCAATGGGCACCATTCTGAACTGTGGAAACATGAGCTATGCTGAGAAAGTTGGAATTCAGATTTACTGCTTCTTCCTTCTCATCTCCAATCCTTGAATGAAAGAAAGAAACATTTATAGGACGCAAGTTTAAATACCTTAATCTTATCAGCCTGGGCTTGGCTTTTTGTTCTTCTGTGTTCAAATGAAGCACCTCATCAAAATTAGAGTAAGATGGTAAATAAAATCAAGGTCAACTTTTTATTAACTTTTGGGTTTTACCTCCCCTCTGTTTAAACACATTGGCTCTGAAATCTCCCGGCTGCAGCCATTGGCTGTTTAGAGGCAATACTGCAGACTTTTAGGTTTTATGGATTCTACAAGAACAATATAACATGATACTGACAATCATAAACAGATACTAAGTTGTTTCAGTTTGGAAACAATTGCAGCCATATAACCCTTGGTGGGCTCTTTTATATGAACTTTTATTTTTCTCTGTACAATGGCTAACATGGGAACTATCCGCCATCCAATAGAGCGGCTTGTATTTGCTCAGGAAATGGTTAAGTTACAGCAGGTCACCCCTGTTACTTCATGGAAATGCTTTGATTTGTCTTCCATACTAAAACAGTTAGAGTCATTTGTTTTACTAACAACTCCCCTCAGAGCAGAACCTCAATACTACCTTAAAACAAAATTAACTTCACACATGACTTTGTCAAGAAGCTTATTTCCATCTCAGAGGAGTTCAAATTTCATAAAATCTGGATGCAGTGTAGTTAAGAGGACAGACTTTAGAAATGTTACTTCCTTTCTTTTTGCTGCCCATACTGCCCATTCATCCATGGATTTTTTGGGCGACATAAATGCAACACTTTCCTAAGCATATAAAAATGCCTGTACTTGACCAGGCTACCCAGCTCGGCCATTACCAAGAGGGCACTGGGCAAAACACCGGTCGTGTCTCTGACCTGCATTCTGACTTGTTCAAAGCCTAACCTCATCGATGTGTCCACGGCAGTCACACTTAAAAGGCCCTTTTTGAAAGCCTCTGACAATTTGACAAGTTTTTGGCATATCTAAAAGCAGGGAATAATTCTGCACTGGCTAATCACCTTCAAAATGGGGAAACATACCTGCAGCCCCCCAAATCGACTGGCAAGGAAGCTTAAAGATACAAACAGGAGTAGGTGGACAGCAAACATGAGGTTTCTATGTATCTTACTCCACCCTTTGCTGAGGAGTCGTAAGAACATGAAGCTTTTTACTGTTAAATTTGAGTAAGTCCTGTAAGAAAAAAAAACAACTAAACAAAACAAACAAAAAAAACCCTGCTCCTCATGACCGTACCTCCTGTTGTTTAATTATTGTAGATTAATGGTGATAAGTCTAGTTCATCCTGCACATCCAGATCAGCTGAGAACACTTTCTGGACTTGAAATAGAGGAAAATAAAAGATTTCTCTTTGTAACAATTTCAAAGCACTTCGCATTCACCACAAACCGCCTGCAAACAGTAAAGCTCAGAATACGCGCCTGTATCAAGTCATTAACCTTTTAGGACTCAATCAAAGCACTGTTGTGTGACACTTTATTAATGAATGCTTTAATGTGGTATATAAAAGCTAACAAACATGGAAACTGGCAATGATTCATCAAATTTAATATTCCATCAAACATTTCATTTCGAAAACTGACACTTTTTAAAAATAATCCAATGGAATACAAGTTCAGAGGAGTGCCTTTAATGAAATTCATCCCCCTCTTTCTAGGACTTTTCAAAATTATATTTAGACACCCAACAAGAGCAGGAAAAGCGTGTTTGAAAATTGAAACAGTTATGCGACCTTCTAAACAACACTTAAACATATTTTATGGAATCTGTTGTGAAGAGTGAAGGAAGTTGTCCTTATAAATACACTTGCAGTTTAGGTCACACATTGTCTGCAGTCATTGCTAGGAGGCAAAAGCCCTGTTGTAAAACAGCTGGGCTTCTTGGCTTGGGGCAAAGGCAAATTCCACAGCCAGAAACCTAATTAGACACTTTTGGAATTCACAGCACCCTTTCACGCTATGACCTTTTCCTTTCTGTCTTCCCTTCTCTTCTCTCCAGCTCACCCCCATATGTCCTCCTCCCCCTCTGCCCCCCCACGAGCATTTGATCCTCTCCTTACTAAATATGTTGCTTTTTTGCATAAATACTGTCTACTGGCCAAATTCAATCCTGATGGTAATAAGAGCAAGTTGGAAGTCAACAAGTTTATGTCATGGCTAAATTTGTCCCTGTGATCCATTTAACTTCTGAACAACTCTAAGCTTATCCAGTCTCCTAAAAATTTCCAAAACCATGGGCTGCAGAGAAGTGATGTCAAAGAAACAGCTTTATCTGTTCTGGAAAATTTCAGAAGTCCCCAAAGAATACTCATCTTGCCCTGGAATGAAAAGCAAAATATTCTGACTTTTTCAACACCCACTGAGGCGTGGTCTAACCATGCCCCATTGCCAGGGTATTCACCTGAATGCGGAAAGCCCAGGTTCAAATTCCTGGAGGGACTTGAACCTGGGTCTTCCACGTGTCACAGGTAGACACACCAGCTCCCGGCCCCACATGGGCTTCTTTTTGGGTGGAAGTAGCAATTCTGTTCTGAACCTGACTTTTCTCATTGAAAGATTTTGCGTATCGACAAAGCATTTTTCATGTTGCCAGATAGGTATTTTTCAATGAACAGTGGATAACCACATATTTGCCAACCTCCTATATCCTCTGACAAACACATTCAAAACTTTTCTAAAAGGATGATACACTTTAATTTAAATGTTACTTGCGTCAAGGGGAAATAATATCCAAACCCACCTAGATACAACAATCTAGGTGCCTTGTAAAATAAATGAGCAACTGATAGAAATGAAAGGCTATTAAATGTCGCTGAAGATGTATAATTTACAGCGAGACTATTATATATCATTTTCTTAAATTGTTTTTATAACGTAAGTTGTAATTCTTATCCAAACTCATTTCCAGCCAAAGAGCATGTTCCCTCACATGGATTTTTCACTTAACTAAAAATTGCAGGATTCATCCATTAAAAAAAAAAAAGTATGATAAATAGGATATTCTAACTGAATTGGGTAATGGAGAACTGCTGTGCTACTCCTGAGAAATGTCTGTAACTCACTTACGCCTTCTGGTATTTGTATAGCATGTTGACTCATGAATCACAGAGTAGCTATCATAAAAAAAAACAATGTCTCCTTGACAAAAAATACATTTAACTCAGCTGAGATTTGCAGTAAAGATTCATGCCTACATTTTTAAAATCACAAATGCTATTATGTTACACTTGGGGAACTGTTTTTGTAAACCTGTGCACTTCAGTGGTACATTTCTTGTTGTGAGTCCCAGAAAGCACTAATGAATGAATTCTCGCCACCTTCCTGGAAGGATTATTTTCATTTTACAGATGGAAAAACTGAGGCAGAGTGACCAGGGGAGAAGTGAAGAGCAAAGCAGAGGGCAGGAATAAATACTGCTTTGGGCAACTTGCGCCTGTTTTCCATGGTTGCCAGCTCCCACAACGGGGACCTTCTTCCATTCCAACTACCCACCAGCAGTACCTTTCCTCTAACTGCCCTTTTTAAGATCAAATGTGCTTTTTAGACTTTTTGTTTGTTACAGAAGTACACGTTTTTCCCTGGACAAAGACATTCTGATATGGTGTGGGTTTGTAAGGAAAGAAACAGGAGGCTTTAGGCAGTTTTCGGTGAAATATGCAGAGCAGTTGGGATAGGAGGTGCCCACCATGGGATGTCAGCATGCTTTTGTCGTAGCTGGGAATGGTGAGAAACAGTACTTGTTGCAGTCACTGGCAGTGGGAAAGGGAAGAAAATAGCTACAGGGTGTGCAGGGGGATGGCCAGAGTTGGATTTTCCTCCAAGGAAAAAGAAAGTTCATGTCTCAGGGCTTGCAGGGCAGAGGGTAAATATGGGCTGGTACTTGGAGGGTGCCAGAAGTGAGAGGAGATCCCGGCAGAACAAAGTCCCAATATCAACAAAGAAAGAAACAAAAAACACAGGGCTCTTTGTGACTTCAGACACACACAATATTGCCTCTACCACTGCGATTAGTGAGGCACAGTCCTGGGCTTCTCCATGCTACGACAAGCTGCACGTGCTGGCCATGGACGCCGGGCACGCCGAGCTGACTTCCAGCACGCCCCAGCCCCGTGTCTCCAGCCAGGACTGAAGGGGTGCAGCACCTCCCTGCTGCACCCCTGAAACATCTCTCATTTCATCTTCCAGGACAAGCATGTATCCATTACATGCTATTGCTATTTGCATGAGATTAAATATTTAAACCAGAGAAAAATATTGTTCATTATCATTTGCAAGTATCGTTTTAATCATAAACTAAACCTCAAAGCAACACTACGTGTGCATGATTGCTACCTGGTCAGCATCATGAAGGTCCCCTGGAAAAACTAATTAGTATGTTACTATATATCTACATACCTTGGAGGTAAATGTTGTTTGCATCTCCTTCCCTAATGACAGAAAGGAGACGGTTCAGTAAAACATCCTACCTCTTAATATGCAGGGTTTGTTGTAGGAGCAGCTCAATTCATATTTCCACCAGTTTGATGGTAAGTGAACAGCAGTAGCAATATTAATCTGCAGTAACCTGTCAGTGAACTCTACAGCTAATATGATGTAGTTATGATTTTACCATCAATCAGAACTGAACAGGCCCTGGACAATCCTTACAGCACTGCCTCAAAAAATCTAATTGTGCAAAAGCTTCATCGGTTTCCAACATTTCTTTTTTATCTGTCACAGACTTTTGGCCTACTACACAACCTTTTATTATTGGTCTTATTGCATTAGCTTGTTGGACAAAAAAGAAAAGGCTAAATCTAAGAGTTCCCCTGCATTCCATCATTTGTTACCATGTGGGATCCTATTTGACAGTTCCATATTATTTTAGATTTAGATAAATATTATTAGGACATATGGTATTGAGTGAACTTTTGAACCACTGATTACCAATGTATAAAAAAAAAAAGGCTAGTAGTATCTTTACCTCTGCATTTGCATGTTCAAATTTATAAGAAATAGATAACAAAAACTGAATAATTAAGCTGTAACATGACTGGATTTTAGAAGAAATGTAAACTCAGACTTTTTTTTTAGTTAATTTTATTCACAGAGCAGAAGAATAGTTGAAAAATGAATTATTAACAACAAACATGAACTTTCACAAAAGTTAGAGTTCTACTAGTAATTAAGATAACTGTTCATTATTCTTTTCAGGCATTTTTACTACAACCATCTATAATGTAGTTTTGTAGCTTAAATTAGACGTGTGTGTGTAAATATCATAAAAGAAGCACAGACAGGCTTTTCCAGCGAGAATTTTTCTTTCAAACACTGGCCATAAGAGATTACAACTTGCGGTAAGATACGTTACAACCATACTATTTCTGGTGAGTTTACTATGCAAGAAGTTCTGGTGTAACTTTTGTGATTTTAAACATATAAAAACATCAAGGAAGATGAACTATTAACATTATCTGTTTAGTCATTTTAATCTTTTGCATCTTAAATGTAATCAGGCTTTTCAGAACTGAAATTGCTAATCAGCATGTTGGATAAATGTTTCCATTTTAAAATGTGCACATTCAGAGATAATAGCTGGCTGTAAAGAATATATTTATATTTGTGATTTAATGTATCACAAACTTTATATTTGATTTCATTTAGCTTCACCAAGAAACTGAGAATATTTTTGCCAGCACGATCTATTTTGACAGCAGTTTTACAGCAGCAGAAAAGCATAGAGTAATAAATGAGGTGTGCATACAATGCATTATGTAGTCTTCAAAGCAAGCATGTCTTTTTAACAAAACAAATTTTTTTACACGGTTTCAAATTATTTCATCCCTTTCTAACATGAGCTCAATTCATGCAAATTAATAAAGATTGTGCATACACAGAACACGGACGATATGCACTTCTGTACTAGCGTTTGTTCATTAATTTAGCAAACTGTACACAAAATTGAGAGAAAATATTTTTTTAAAAAGAACTAACTTCAAAGAAATATTTTTGACTATATGAACATCAAATGAATAGCTGAGTTTTAGCCCTCAATCAATCATAATGTAAAGTAATTGTAATCTAATAAAAATAGCCATACAAAATAAGGAAATGGCTGTTGCATCCTGTTAAAAACATGCAGGAATGCAGCTTTGGAACTACTGACAGAGCGGAGGCTGTAGAAAGACAAAAACAGGATGTTAAATTCTTACGAAAACTGATTTTTTTTAAGCACCTACCACCACCCGTGATAATTTGTTCAACTGCCTCTAGGGGGTTCTGTGCGACTGCAGAACCCCACAATTTTAAGAGCACCTTAAAAACAGGTTACCAGAGATACAGGCAGAAGAGGAGTGAGATGCATTTATACTGATGTGGAAAATGTCCAGCTGCACCATCACTACTGCAGATTTGACTGCTACACTAGTGTTAGTGTTCTGTAAAGCAAAAATAGCAAAAGAAAGTTCTTCAGAACTTCAGCCCACTTCAAAATTTGTACTGTCATTACGGCAATAATAGAAAAATTAGTTATAATTAATATAATTACATTAAACTACATATATTAATTTATTAGGCAACTATATTCAAAAAACCAACCACAAAATTATTCACTTCCCTTTATGTTTCTAACAATTATTTAACTTCTTGTTTTAGAAGGCTCTCACTAAAGAATGCCAGTTTTGCTTCATAATTTCACACTCCTTTTTTTGCAAGAGGTTAGATCTTTACTGCCACATGCTAATTCTCCTCTGTAGTTCAAGAATTGACTACAGCACGTTATATAGGGTTCCTCCTTATTTAAAAAAAAAATGACTAGACTGTTAATACTGGAATGAAAAAAAAAAACATTAAAAGTTAGCGTCGTACAATGTGTCATGCCTGGCCAACCACAAATATAGCAATAGAATTATAAGCTCAGTTGGTTAGAGAACAATAAAGCCACATCCATTAAAAAGAGTTCAAAGATTAATAACAGTGTAATTAAGAAAAAAACTCAAGCCATTCTTTAATGAATATTTTAACAAGAGTAACAACATTTAGGGATTTTTGTAACTAACAAGAACTCTATTAGTCTGGATTTTTCAAACATGTAGTCAGGGATCCTGATTTTCTCCAGAGAAGGTCAGCAAAAGAAAGGCTGAATATTATCAGAGCCTGCTAAATTATTCTGGCTTGTAACAATACCTGCAACACAGCTCACATGTTGCAACAATCCAGTCCTCTTAGTCATGGCTGTCACAAGAGGGTGACTCTTACCCAGATATACTCATAGGGAAATTGGTAGAACTGGGGTATTCAAATAATTCAGATAACGAGGATTTTTTTAACCTTTATTATGCACATGGCCCCATTTTATGTAAAAGGGAAATAAATGAAGGTTCTAACTGTCACAACTTTTACTGCAAATTATAAAACACCTATTTTATTCAGTAATTGGGAGGCCCTATTTCAGCAAAGCACTTAGAGATAAAGTTAATTTTAGGTAATTTTAAAGTCAAACCTAGACATTCTGCAGAACAGGGATGGCTGAGTCCAGGAATCAATGTCTGGCTGAGCTGGACTCACAGTTCATAGCTACACAAATACTTGAGAACGTTTATTTTTGGAAGTGGTCCTTCTTGCGATGGAGCAACCCATCCAGGCAGGGATGTCATACCAGCAAGAGCGCTACCCTCTGCCCCCCGACACGCTTCCCTTCACCCCACCTTTGCTGTCCTTTCTCTTTGGAAATCGAGACTCAAATGAGGGTTGGCCAAAATCAAATTAAATACCCTGTGGTTTAAGCTGTCTGAGGGAGTTTGGGAAAGTTTTGTCCTGGTCACAAACCAGTTACAGATAGCTCCCGCCGCAAGTATGCTGTAACTGGGTCAGGGGTTTGGCGGTTCCTGTTGCATGGGAAAGCTCTCGGAAAACCTCTTGAAAACACAGCCCTGCCTTCCTGTGTATTTATGGCAGGGAAATTTAAATAAGATTAGTAAAAACAAAGTGATGGGTTATAAAAGGGATTGCAAAATATACAGTGAGAGTTGATATAGCCCAGCTTACGAGAGTGTGTTATACTTTAGACAGAATACCAGTTACCAGTTAAGTCACTGTACCTGTACATACACTTTTTGCATTGAACTGTGACTGCAATATGAGTTTGAGTGAAACCACAACCAGTAAGCAGGGAAGTAGAATTTTAAAAATCGCCAACACAATCAACAACACTGACACATAGTAGGTGCAATTTTTTCTCATTTTAAACATATTTTTGAAGAGGTATGTGTGTTTCAAGATAGTTAAAAACAACCTTTTCTTATACTCAGCCTACTAACTACCGTATATACATTACACCAGCTACTACCTCTTTCATCCCACAAAATAGATATTTATCTAGTGGAAGCAGGTGAGCAGGACAGCATCTTCTCAGCTTCTCCTAACCAAGAGAGAATATAACCAGTCCTGGATGTTCTGAACACCCCAAAAGGATCCCTTTTTAACTCATTTTTTCCAAAATGTCATTCAGGGGTGGGTAACATGCATACATGAAACGTGGGCCATCCCAGGAAAGAGGCAGGCAATGTGAGTAACGGATGTGAAACTGTTACTTTGCGGTCACTCATAGGAGACCTTACTCAAAGTAGAATCAGGTTAATAAGATTTTGTATACTTACTCCAAATAAATTTGCCTCAGAGTCAGAACAGCAAGTCAAGAAAGGCTTCCTTGTGTTAGTAAAATATGAGAAATCAAAATTCATTACATTGAAAATAAAATGGGCGATGGTGAATCAAACGTGTCCTTATTAATTTTAAAATATTCATTTCAAAATATTTCCCTTCTGACCATTTAAGTTGGTATTAAGTTAGCCTGAGTTTCACAGGAAAAGATTACTTCAAACAATTTTTGTTTTCCATTAAGAAAATGTTGACACAAGTCCTTTAAAAATTAAAAAAAAATCCCAGTACTTGCTGAATCAAACAATTTTGAAATTGACCTTTCCTTGAAATCATTTTGGTTGCAATGACACACTGGTTTTATGAGAAAACATACCATTGTTTTCTCATGCAAAGCTCCAGACCAGTCTACATGTGACTCCCTATTCCCTTGTGAAATCCCAGAGAGAGAGGATTCCCGTCTTGTCACACATTGGGTCCATTGCTTAATATTTCCATGAAATGAGTAGACAGTTTGGGAGTATTTTTAATCTTCCTTTATACATCCAAAAAATAATACATTGCATTGTGTGCATAATGGAATAAGGAGATTAATATGAAGCTTAAAAGGAACACTAACAATAAAATAAGATTCATAATCAGTGCACAAAAGCTCTTGAAACTAGCTGCTCGACTGGCTATTTTCTGATACATTGACCTTATGTACACAGCGAGGGCAGTGAACACAAGCCTGTTCTCCATTCCCATCAGAGCTCAGGGGAACGCTTGCAACCACAACCCATCATGCAGCCTCTATGCTTTTATTCTAAGCCAAGAGGCCAATAGTTTCCTCTGTAATTGAGCTGAAGGACATTTAAAAATAATTAATAGGATTTGGTGCAACTAGTATTATTTGTTGTGTTGTGTGCATTCTAGTTTTTTATTGCCTGCTTCCAGAGCTTAAAGACTTTTCTTCGGAAAGGTTGAATACCAACTGTTCTGAAAGTAGTCCCAAGGCAAGGCAGAATATAAATAGCTCTGCAAGCACAACAAGCTGAAGGCTCCACGGAGGCAAAAGCACATCAGGTAATTAAAAAATACTGAATGATATAAATAGGGAATAGCCCTTTACAGTTGCAGACCCTATATATTAAAAATACTATCAGGATCTGAGTTGTTTTTAATCACCATACTGATGGGAGTAACGCATAAACAGGAAGGGTAAAGGCACGAGGGGTAACAGACTGTTCCACAGGCAGAAGCCCCCATGAGGCAGACCCACCTTCCCCACTTCCCCTCGGGGAAGAAGCAGACTTTTGTCACTCCTCTGAAGAGCACGTAAGCCATGTGTTCCCTTCCTACAGCTACAGCTTGACCAGCACCACCCGCCTTGGCAGTCTGGCCCCACGCTGCTCTTGTCTTCTGTAGTGTCCACAGGACCTAGAGCTGCCAGAGTGATGGGCACAGGCTGAACACGTGGCTGGAGTCTCCACCACCACCCTCTTACTTATTATTTGCTTATTAGACCTTTATCTACACCGTGACTGCTTTATTTTCACAGGGTCTGGTTTCTCCGTACTCTCCGTGGTATCCACAGGTGGTACAAACCCAACCACGTGTGCTAGCCCTCTGCAACGACCCTATGATACTTCCAGGTTTTCACCCATAACACAACTAAATTCTTAGGTGGAAACCTTCTTGGATGAAGGTGGTAACTGCTGAATTTGCCAGCACAGGTTTGGCTGTTTCCCCCAGATCATATCACAGACCTCTCCTGCCTGCTGTTGCTTCATTGAGGGAAGATTACCAGACGTAGGACTGGGGGTCATGGGACAGAGAAAATGAGGAATGGATGCAGACAGGGTCGACGCTAAGCAGCTATCTGACTGCACAGTAGAAAGCTGTGGTTTTATTTTGCTCTTTTTTGTGGGCCTTGCAAACTGGGATTGACTTTCTTTCTCCATAGGAACTCCTGACATGCAACCAATGCACGAGGCCTTCTGAAGTCTCACGAGCCCCTGAAAGCTGTGTGCATATTCTTCTGAGGAGGACCCTACCTGACTTTGCAGCATCATCCATCATGTTAGCAACCACCTCAGCTCTGGGGACATGATTTGTTAGTTAACATAGCCTTTGTTAGCTAGCTCTCCAGTGGCACACACCAATGGAGACTGACAGCTTTCAGAAAACTTACAACAATAGACAAGAAGGGGCTTAGCGAAAACTAGGCCATGTCCAAACTATACACTGATTTGAATCAATCAAAAATGTGGCCGACCATATTTATTATCCAGATGATGTTCCCTGCCATAGAATCTGAGGCAGGTTACCTTTTGGATTGAAATGAGACTGAGGCCCCTTAAATCTGATTTTCATCTCCTATTAAACATATACAAGAGGCAGGAGCCCCGAAGAGAAACCTTATGTATGTGGACTTTTCCCTGGTGTTTTTTTACCGCTTTATTTATAAACATAAGAGCAAGCATATACGCAGCACAAATACTCTAACAACTACCGGTGGAGCATTGTATGCTGTATCAGAGGAATAAAGAAGAGGGCTGATGGAATGGGGAAGGTAATTTACTGTGTGCTGGTCTCAGCTGCCAGTGATTGCAAAGGGAACTCAGCAGATGGGTTTTTTGATAAAGGTTGTTTCTTGTTGCAGCAGCAGCAGCGGCAGCAAAATCCATAGCATTATTCTGTAGGACTTTGCACATCATGATTCTGCCATTTCAGTTAATCTTAACAGCTGGAGGATAAAAAAAAAAAAATGTTCCACTGCATTATTTGAAATTTGTCATGTTGATTTAGTTTCATTACTGTTATTAAATTTTATTCTGGAATGGTTTACATATCAAGAATACATAATGGGTTTCTGTGTGGCCTGGGATTTATTCTTTGAATGAGGAAAGGACTCTACTGTGACAAAGTCATAAAGCCTTATTGA
This sequence comes from Ibidorhyncha struthersii, assembly GCA_013398815.1. Lineage (NCBI taxonomy): Eukaryota > Metazoa > Chordata > Aves > Charadriiformes > Charadriidae > Ibidorhyncha > Ibidorhyncha struthersii. The sequence goes on along the minus strand of VZSZ01006025.1, from coordinate 175,390 downwards.
CTTGATCCTTTGCCATAAACATAGGATTCAGGAAGTTAGACTGAATATTAAATTGATATGATGGTTGTATTTTCATCAGGAGAATAACTCCTTCCAAAATAAAACCTCACAGTAAGTCTAGATCTATGGAATTATTTTACAAATCTGCTATTTCCAGCCATGAATAGGAAAATATTCTCCTAATTAAGAATTTTGTAGGCAATAAGGGTGAAGAGAACCAACACAAATATGCATATATAATGTCCTATACGGATCCTGAAGCAAAATAAAATAAGATAAAAAACATACCAAAAAAAAAGTGCATAGACATATGGAAGGATTTAAACATGCAAAAGGATGTTTCTAAACAAAGAAATACTGAACACAAAAAGGCCTATCAAAATTGAAGTTGTACTGAAAGACAAGATGAGCCAATTGAAATCCTACATCCAAACAAATTGAAATTACAGAGGATACCACAATCTGATTCGAATTCAGCTTTTGGATCTTTTCTTTTCTAATGGGACCACTCACAACTCTCAAAAACTTTTGAGTTGGATCTAACTTTTGTGGTGTAAGCCAACACTTAAATGTGAGTGACTGCCATTTTGTCACATTCCTGGAGGGCAATTTGCACATAGGAGAAAGTTGCTGTGTCATATAATGTAAATTACTCAAGATCGCATGTCACCTCAGAGAGATATACTCTTGCTGATTTGTAAATTAAAGACAAGCCACAGAAGTTCCTAATTCCTTCACAACATAACTACTCATGAGTTTTTGCTGAAAGACTGCCATCAAAAGGCAATAAATCTTCAGGAAATAATATCACAATGCTAGCTCTAAAGCACTCATGACTTTTTCCCAACTTTCTCTGGAATATTTCTTCCAAAAGAAAGCAGATGGCAAAATACTCAGTGGGTCAACTTTTGTGTTCAAACGCTCCCAGGGGTTTCTATTAATTTGAGTTGTCTCCACACAGACACAGACAAGAACAGAAATAGCTGCCCATCCTTCCTTAAGAGCACTGCGTTTTTCCTTGCTTCACTTTATCAGCAGTGTTATTTGAAACTAGCGTTGCTATTCAGTGTACTGTGGATGCAGAAGCATGAGAGAAAACAGAAAATAACTCTTCTAGCTGAAGTGGATTTGCAAATCCAGGACACGTCTGGGTCCAGCCCAGATCCATCCTTCTGCTGGTGAAGCTCTTGGGCAGGTGACCTGACCTCTCTGCTCCTCTGCCAACCCAGCCACCCAGCCGGGCAAAACCACATCTTCTCTGAAGTCACAGACCACTGCTGAGTTTCTCAAGAAGCTAAACCACTATAAAGTATCAGATTTATTTATTTACTGGTTTACTGGGGAAAAACAAATTCCTTAGAGGACAGATTTTCAGAAGAATTCAGTGCTGACCTCATTCTGTCGCTATTGATGTCAGCGAAACCTGCTGAAACAAAATAAACCCAATGATGGACGAGTCCGAAAATCTTACATGCTGTAAACCATGAAGAAGTTCACAGCAACTTCATTAGCTGCATTGCTGCTAACAAACAAAGCCCTGCCAGGGTTAAGGGCTCTGGCTGGCAGCGAGCAAGGGAGCGTGCCATGCCGCTGCGGCCCCCCAGGGTGGTGTCCACAGCCGGGTGGGCGCCAGAGACGTGCGCCTGTACATGGGGAGCCGCCATCCATCGTGTTTGTGCCGAGGTGCCGGGTGTTGCCAGGGGTTACGGCGCACACAGTGAGGGACCGGGGCCCGGACAACGCGGGGAAAAGCGTTTCAGCCCAAAAAAGGAAAACATCGGCTATAGAAATGCAACAGCGGAGGCGAAACACAAGAGATAATCAAATGTTAATATAACCACATTCCTCTCCAGTGTGATGAATAAACATCAGAAAGCACAAAGAACATGCTTCAAGTAACAGAAGGGTTTTTCTAACAATAAATTCAGATAACTCAGGTTCAACTGTACAAAGACCGGCAGGAGAGCCACCGCAGACCTACGAAAGCAGCTTGGTGACACCACGGCACAGGAGAGCCATGCTGCTGGGCAGCGCCTCTCCATTCTCCCCCAGGCTGCTCCCAGTGCCCACAGCCACCACTGACCCCATCCCAGCAGAGAGCAAGGGTCGGGCTCAAATATTGCTGCTGGCACCCACCAGCCACGAGATTCGAGCAGCCCACAACTGGGACGCATTAAGCCTTTTTGCTTCCGCGTGCACCAACGGCATCTCCTGAGCAGCTGTGCAAGGGAAGGAGCCCCACACAACACCTATTTTGAGTGAAGGCAGCCGGCAAAACAGTCAACACTTAAATGTTGACTGCTCCACCTTCAGACCACACACATTTGCCGTTAGTCACCTAAATGCACGCTATTTTTCAGGTGCTTTCATTTCTTGTGCTTGCACACTGTGCAGAAACAGTACAGAGCTAGTCCCACATTAAAAAAAAAAAAAATACTTTAAATTTTAATAAGCACACAAAGCTGTTAGTGTGACAGTCCTGTTTTCCATAAAACTCACATTCATAACAAGCAATAAAGAAGGAAGCTTGCTGCAATATAACCCGTGAGTCTGCCTAAAACATAGATCTGAAGAGGTCTCCATTAAAGGTAAAATGTAGTGTAGGCTTCATGCCAGATCAGTCTTTTGTTTCTTTTCAATAAGAGAAAGAGTGCCAACTATGATAAAGTTTTATAAGGAAGTCATCTATTTTCTAACAACATAACTGTAACTAGCCGTTCATTACATGTAGGCTCTCAACAGCCAATACGATTAATTGACATCTCTTTCCTCATCTCTGAGTAAGCCAAGAATACATACTTTTTTCTGATCCTGTTTCTAACTCAACATTGATATTTACTGCATTCCATATAAAATTAGACATTCCTTTGTTTAAAAGGATAGAATCGAATGAAAGCCAGAGGCCTGGCCTTCTTAATGTGCTACTTTTTGCAGTTTTTATCCATTTTTTTCACAGGATTCAAGTGTAAGACACAAGGTTATAGCAAAACATCATTTGACACATTCAGAATAAACACGCGTTGCTTTGAGTCCATTCAGCATAAGCAGGATGGATTCATAGTATATTGAAATCAATAGCAGACTTTGCATAGGCAGTAGTGAACTTCAGCTGCATCCAGCAATGTGGAAAAAGAACATACAGCGGGGTCAAACAATGGTTCTGTCAATTAACCAGTCTACAGCGCACTGCCGGCATATCTGAGGGACTACAGACAATAATTATAGCGTATTCCAGAGGAACTTCTTTTCTGAAAGAGTGAGGCCTACCTGTAATCAAATTAATCACTGAAAAAATATCCCAAATAACATAAACTTCGGTGTTGATAGAACCGGCCAGCATCTCAAAAATTTGCTCGATCCAGGAATACAACTCAGAATAGCAAGTATTAGAAACATGAAAGAATTATTAGATCAGATCTCATGCCTTCCTCCTGACAATGCAACATTATTTCCTAGTGCTTTTGCGTGCTTGGGGTTTTTTTGGTTTTGGTTGTTTTTTTTTAAATATACCTAATTGCGGAGGTAAAGTAGCTTGGGTAAACAGAATAAGACAGAAACCTCGCTATAGGTCTGGTTTGTGCCACACAGTCGATTTGCCTCACTGACACTCCTTTGCTTCCTCATCTTCAATAAGAGCGATAGTACTAGCTGTCTATTCCCCAAGACAGTTATGCTGATTACTTATCACTTACCAAAATCTTTCAAACTGAAAGAAGTGTCACAGAGGCAATCTGAAACATAATTTGGTCTTTCACCGTGTTTCTTAGTTCTTTTGTGTTGAGAGCCAAGACTTGTTTCTGATAGCTATCATATTCTGCTCCTTCTCTCATCAATTATTTGAAGAAGTTACCGTCATCCAAGGTTACGTTTCTAATGATTTTTTCAGTTGTGTAATTTAAAGAGTGTAAAATCACTGAATTTCATCTTATTCTGGAGATCACTAACTGTAATTATACATGGAAATGATGAAATGAAGAAAAACTAGATATACTCTAAACCACTTTCAGGGTCTAGCATAAGAAATCCAGGTCAGTTACGCTTATTTCAAACAGCGTAAGTTCACCAGTACTTCAGGACAATAAGACTGGCATCAAGTTATGGTGCAAAAGTTTCTTCACAACAAAGATTTCATTTTCTTCGCACAGATGGTGGAGCTGTATTAAAAAGAAATTATTCTCTTCTGACTATTTGGTCAATTGAGAATTGCAAGTTAAATATAAACACACCTAAAAAACAATCCCCAAACTAAAAGACACCCCTCCCCAAAACCTTCAACCCTCCCAAATCAACTGAAAAAAACATATTGCAAAACTTTATGTCAGCCAAAAGAGTTCAAGGAGATTGACCTTGACTCTTTCAAGGGCTTTTATAAGTATTCTTTGAAGAAAAGAAATGCTAGTGAGAACAGATCCTTTCACACATGAGAGGAATAAGCGAAAGACTCAGAAATGGCTCTGACACCAAGTTCCTTTTCAAGTATTTCCGCAGTGGGAAAAACCAAGAAGAAATGCCTGGAGCACTTGAGGCAGGGTGGGATGAGGATCCTGTGAAAGAAACTGCAACAACTGATAAAGAACACATAAGGAAACACATTAGGGAAATGTGAACAAATAAAGAAAACTGGACAACCTGCATCCTACAGGACTTAAAAGAATTAGCTAAACCCTTTTATGTTCACTCTCCATAAGCCAAATAAGTGAAAAATTAGAGCAGAGGAAAAGATTAACATTACCAACTTTAACAACAGCAAGGGTCGTGCAGCCAGACACTCTCGTAAATCCACTTTCTGTTCCTAATAGTCACTTCTGACTTTAGTGAGCCTTGGCTACAGAGCCTTTAGCAAGGACGGGGAGCTATCGCAAGCGCAGATGAGCTTTAATTGAGGTATGATGTTGTATCTCACAGGATCTTAGCTGAAAAAGTATTTTGCCTTGGCTTGGCCATTTCCATATGGCTTTCAAGTTGCTGAAGTAATGAAATTACAGGAAATAAGCTGCAATGTAGCGAGGTGGTGGGAAGTGTCTCCTGGCTACCATGTGGATGACTGCTAGGAACAGTCTTTGCTGGACTTTATTAATGATCTGGAAAAGGGAGTGCACAGCACTGATGAAACTCACAGATACGAGTATGAAAGACAGAAAGATCAGTGTACAAATAAAATAATAGAGAATTTCCTAGAGAAGATAGAACCCTGGAAAGAAAATAACTAAATGAGACTCAGCTTTGAAAAAATGCAGGCTGAGGGAGCATCTGAGAAGGAATAACAGGAAGGAGAAATCTGGGATGCAATAATGATGAAAGAGTTCGAAGGAAGATAGCTCATGCTAAATGACATGATTGGCAACACGATATGGTGTGAAAAGGCCAGTACAATATTGGACAGAGTAAAAAGTATCACATCACTGAGAAAGGAAGAAATAGCCACTTTCTGTATGGTGCTGGTACAGCTCCACCTGGACTATTATACACACTTCTGGATATTGACAAATTAGAGAGTTCAGAGAAGAGCACCAAACATGATCCGAAGACTAGGAGGATTGATTTATGAAGAGAGAATAGAAGAGTTAAATATATAAATTGCTTGGCTAAGAAATGATTAATGGGGGACACAATAACAGCCTACAAATATTTGAAGAAGACCACCAGTGAAGGAAAGGCATTTTTCAGTGGGATTCACAGGGAACAGCAAAAAGCCTAGAGAGTGACTGAGTAGCAAAAACTTGTTCCAAGTATCAAGAAATGCTTCCTGAACATGAATTATGATAATCTGTGGAGTAATTTCCCCAGTGGAAGGGACAGGGAGCTTTTATTTGTGGCTTGTAAATGCAGATTTGAAAAATCCCTTAGGAAACATATGCGCTCACAACTACAAAGTTTGGATTCAGCGACCTCTCTGATCCATCCCAGCTTAGCTGAGCTGCGTACAGTCTACAACTCCTTTTTCTCCAAGGACATGAACTGGGCATAGGAGAAATGACTGTATTTGTAAAGATGCTAGATTCTTCTTTGTGTTTCTCCCTGTGCTGTTTGCAACCTTGGCATTCATCAAACTGCAATAAACAATAGCTGCTGTTAGAGAAGTACCTTTATTACTTGAGGGTCGTGGTGAAATTCTCAGCACCTGTCTTACCACTGCGTGCAGACAACAAATCAGCATTCTAATATCCACCGAGCCTTTCAGTGACTCAGTTGGGCTTTTGATTAGCTACATTCAAGGTAAATATTATATGTAAGTGCACCTTCCTTCTTTTTAAGGTGAAAAAATAACTGTATAGCAAAGCTTGACTACTCTGGTTACGTCAGGAAGCCCGTGGTTGGCTAATAACAGTGGAGAAGTGACAAGAGCCTGACAAGGCATGGAGCTGGAAGTAACTGGAATCCTCCTTCATCCAGCCACAGGGTGTTACCCAGGGAGACACAACGCCGTAACACGTGTCATGCAGCAGCAACAAAAGTTTTAAATCTTGCAGCTCCCTTAGCTAGATATATCTCCCAAAGTTAGATTAATTGCAAGTCTTTCATCTTCAGCCATCTCTGAAAGGCCTTATCTTTACCTCTGCTTTCAGAGGTCCATAAATTTCTCTGTGTTCAAAGGCTCCATCCCTTCCCCCAGTCCCTCTCTAATTCAGACGTCCTCAAACTCCAGCACAACTGGCAAGTCTCTCTGTATTTAATCCCCTTAAATTATCTCCCCCTTCATACTTACTTCCATGTCTTCCACCAATTTCCTTCCAACACTTCACCTGCTCAGTTCATCCTTGCTGAACCATTCTGTTGGCAACTTCCCTTCTACCAAAAACCTTCCCAACATGGGAACTAACATTGCTGCTTTCTTTTTTCCTGCTACGTCTTTCAACCTTGCTGGTCACCTGCCTGTGTGCTGCTCAGCTTGGAATACACCTATTTTGGGGAATTCCCTGCAGCCACCAGGCTGACTGCAAATGGTTTAGCCACATGGTTTCTGAACAACCCTGCTACTGGAGACCTGAAAGATTTAAAGGCAAAATAAATTTTAAAACCATGAAGTTTGTTTGAATGGTTTGACTTTTTCTGTGGACATCTCTTCCCCCTCTTGAGAGGCAAAATTATCCATAAACTGTTGTCAACGCTTATGCTTAAAGCATTCACTGAAAAAGCTAGTGGGGAATATAGTCAACTTTGACACTTGCTCTCTGCTAAGTAAAGGGATCTAAAACACTAAGCAAAAATGGATTTAGTTTACATCCAGGCAGCTATGTTTTCAGTGTCATTTTTATTCATGTTTTTCTATATCGATATGACTGATTCAGGTGGATCAGTCCCTGTACGCTAGGTTACCATAATTATGCACTATACCCATTTCAAAATTAGTTCCAGCTAGTTAGCTTCACTGCAAGACAATTCATACTGCCAATTGAGAATTCAACCTAGTTTGATGATGGATTCATATAAACAGCAAAATCCATTATTTATACACTGTAGGAAAATAAACTCTCTGGCTGGCCAGGGATATGAAGCATGTGAAGGGTTTTCATTTTAGATGGTTGGAAATTTTAAACTCAAGCAGCTTTTAATCAACATACCATTGAAAACAAATTTCAGCAATTGCATTTCTTATTCAGCAGTGGTACAATGTAACTGAAAATAGAAGCTCCAAAAGCTTTATGGTCTATTACTCAACATGTGCTTATAATAAATTAGATGTAAATAGCAGTTATTGTGTACCAAGAAAAGCAGGAAAAGAAAACCAGTTTCAATAAGCTGGAAGCGCTGAGAAGAGGACCATTTCTGTCCTACTGTTCTGAAATAATTCCTATAATTCAAACCCTCACATGTATCGTTGTTTTCTATTATTATCAAGTTACAGTAGCATCTAGATGCTCGAGTACTAAAATAGTTTTTAAAAAGCTAACGCCAGCTACCTATAGAACTAGACACCATTATACTTTAACTATTAGTACCGACACCAAGGCTGAGTGTCAACCTCTTGGCTGAGGAGGAGCTGTAAGAGGCGTGCAGAGGGGTGATTAGTGCTGAGGGGTACCCTGTGTGCCAGCATCTCACCCAGGGTGCGGACACCCTGCCGCAGAGCTGAGCCTCCCCGACTCTTCGATGGCCCCTGTGATGCTCTGCTACGCACTGCCGGTGGGAACCAGGCCCTGTAAAAAGCAGGGCTGCAGCAAGCGCCACTCAATGTCACGTCTCGGATCTTCTAATGGCGATGGGTACTCCCAGTGACCCAAGGTGTGTAAAGCATGTTGTTATTTGGGCTTGAATAGCCACGGTTACAAGAGTAAAAGGGAATTATGAAAGTCTTCAACCGGGAGTGGAGCAATGAGCAGGTCCCCTCACATGCAAATTCACTAAAATAGACTGAATTCTCTTCTACCTGCAAGTAAAAGTAAGACAAGCTGGTTTTATTTCTGGCTGTCAAGTTTTCCATATACCTTTCCTTTAACTCTAGGTGAAGACGGCTAATTATGAACCACACAGACAGACTGTGAAGACTACACACCCCACCGAGAGACCAAGATATGGGCTACAGTTTTTCACACTGGCATTATAAGAAGAAAGTATTAGGAAAGCCAGTCGTGGATTCACCATGTGTAGTGATGGCCTCCATCACCTCCCTTCATCAACTCCCACCACGCATCCCCGTGCTGCAGTTCTGGCCGTTCACTCATTACCGCCATGTCATGGGTCCTCTTTAGTTTCTCAGAACTTTCTCTAGAAACCTCAGAAACCTCCTAGATATCTCAGAAACTAAACTTTCTCTAGAAACCTAGTTTCTAGCTGCTGCTTGGAGGGAGCTAGGTGCTGTGACAAGCAACCAGACGCCAGAGGCCTGCCTGTACAATATGGGATCGAGCACTGGCTGGGAGGGCAAACTTGGTCCCTTGGGACTGCGTATCCTTCTGAGGGGAATGACAAAAGAGTTTGTTGCAAACATTTGTGAAGATTTGCTACAGAGCCATTTGGGGTGGGTGACTGGTAAGACTTAGGGATTGTGAATTGGAACAAAAATGTCAGAGAAACAGTACAAGAATTATATATTTTTTTCCGGTGACTAATTATAATTTGTGATGAAGAAAAAAAATAAAATTACCTCATCCAAAAGCAATTTTACAGGATTGGTTGCTCTGACGCAAGCAGCAGGCAGCAAGGGAGGTGCCAGCCCAGGAGAAATGTGCATGGAGCCATCGGCAGGGCACGCACAGGAAGGCAAAAATCTAAAAATTCAAGGGAACTCTTCAGCAGAACAGTAGACAGTATTGCAGCTGATGGCGATAACAGTGTTCACCAGACAGAAAAGCAGTAGGTGGTCCTTCAGGTTGGACTGTGATGCACAGAGCAAAGCAGTACAGGAATCTAAATTATTCACAGTAACGGAAAAGCCAAAGGAAGAGGATAAAAGTCTATTATTGGGTAAAAGTATGTCAGTTCTATGGCTTCCTCAGGAAAACCTCGTCACTGAAGCAGCAAAGGACAAAACGAGTTTCAGAAAAATCTCAGGGTATTTTCCATAGCGTAGTGAAAAATTGCACCTTTTCCAGTTTGTTAGTTATTACATATATCTCCAGTAAGGAAAGGCTCAGTGATACATATTTATCTTTCTCCATTTACCCTAGGATGAAAGTCAGTGGAAACGTACGTCTGGCTTTTAGCACAAGGTGGCTGGTGGCGCATATTCCCGGCACCGGTTGCCAGTATAATGGAGAAATTTATCTGCGATTTTTTTAAAGGGACTAGAAAGGTGTCTCCTCCTGTACTGAATAAAATTACTGAGAAGAACATGGGAAGACTAGCTAGGCACGGGTGAACCAGTGAGACGGAATGAAGTTGTCCTACACTGCCTGAAACTGAAAAGTGACACTGAGGAAAATCTAAGACCCATCATCACAGGTGCCAAAATCAAACTAAATCAAGCAAAAGCCCAGAAAGCAATGATTCCTCGAAAACAAGGTAGGCATTGGCTTATGCAGGCTGGAAAAAAAGCTATATATCCTACGCTATTTTTCTTTCTTCTCCAGCTAGCCCAAAGAGAAGATGTTACAGATGAGTGTATGTGTCAAAAGCACTGAATTAGTTGTGATGCAGCTGACGTAACGATAACTGACAGCAACATTGTTTAGTTTAAGTAGTTTGCAGTTAAGTATAGACTTAGACATAATCTCGCCAATGGAACAGTTCCCACCCTAATACTTTGGTAGGAAATGGTGCCAGATTAATAAAGAGCTTATTGAAAAGCACCCGGAGTCAGAGCCTGATCCATATTTAGAACAACCGAGTTCCAGGGCAGCATCAGTGATGCATGGAGCTGTCACCTGAGGACATTTTTTCCTACAGAACACTGAAATCAAGAGCAGCTACATTATTAGACACTGGAGACGTGTTGAAATGGAGGGTGAGATAGCAAAGCCAACTCCTCAGTTAAACTCAATGTTCTCAAATCCATCTCCTCCCAGAATAAGGGTGAGAGCCGGTACTGAACTTCATGGGGATTTTGAGCTTCCTGGCAATTGCAGATGTGTGGGTTTTACAGTAACTGCTATATAAGTAACCCCTTCATTTTCTTCCATACATCCTCTCCATACCCTCTGCAGACCGTCAGCATTCACTGGTTGTCATCCCTGACCTGATCCATTCTGTCGACTCGTATTACAGCACTGCTCTTCCGTATGCACGGAAGACAATTATTTTCTTTCATATTATGCAAATAGGGTCAGCCACACACTTAATGCAAACCTGTAGTGCACACTGCTCCAGGGCCCTTTCAGGCATCGCAGTTATTCAAAACCATGTATTTGGAATATGAAACTTGTTATGTATTCAGAGTGTTCGATTTAAATACAGCAGGTCTCATTATTTTTTCAAGTATGATTTCAGAAGGGTTTTTTGGTTGTATAAATAAACAGCTAATCAGAAGGTTGAGCAAATAGGGTGATTTTGGTCTACATCATAAGTGTTTTTATTCTTAGAAATATCCACCTGTAAACACATTTCTGTTGGGCAAAATATACAAAAGCCTCAACAGATAAAGGAAAATAATCTCGGTATCAACGGCCATAGGCTTTCACAACCCCTACCAGAGACTATTGAAATTGTCAGCTGAACGTAAAGAATTGTTAAAAGCGCAGAAAAGAATCACGTGATTGCAACGTCCTCGTGGCCCACGACCACCAGCACTTCAGAGCAGCAGGTTACAGGCCCCCGCAGCGGACGAGACCTTCTGCAGTGCTCAGGAACGGGCCTGTTGCTCCTCTTCGCTAAGAGTCGGGCATCTGACTGTCATAGATGATTACTGCGAGTCACGCTAACGACTGAAACGCCACCTGCTCCCAGGGGCAGGCTACGTAAAACCGCATCTGGTAAGGCACGAGCTGATCTTCCCGCTCGATGACCCTGTCTTCCCACTGCACCCAGGGGGAACCCCCGGAGGCCCCCAGGGAAGTTAGCGCAGGCCATCCCCTCCACGCTCCCCCTCGGCGCGGACCCTCTTCTGCCTCCTCGAGCCTGAAGGGGGACATTCTGGAAGCTGGTGAGTCGAAGGCTGTGAGACACGACGCGTTTGTGGCCTCCTCCGCCCAGCACGGGGCAGGAACAGGGGGGAACGGGTGTCAGCCCCAACCGGCACTGCTGTCCCAAATCTGGGTTCTGTACCCGCTGCGCGAAGAGCCCACCCACACGCAGAGCCGAGGTATCCGTTTACTTCATCTCCGCGCAGAGGCGGCTGCTAGGTGGTTCACCCACAAAGCTCGTGCACCTTGGCTTGCACGTCGTCAGCTTCTGTATTTTATAAAAATCCACTAATTGGCATACTCCAATTATCATTGGCGGCTCATGATTTCACAGTAAGCTCCTATTGGCTGCTTGTATCCTCACGCCCAGTTAAAGGTACGGTACATTCGCCAACGAGGAGGCGCGCCCAGCGAGCAGGGGGTCTCACCCAGGCGGCGCGCAGCTTCACATCTGGAGCTGTGGTGCTGCCGGTGCAGTGCGCGCAGCTCGCCTGAGCGACACGCGCTTTTTATGTTCGACGCTTTGTACCAACCAGCAACCACGCAGGTTTTTGACGGAATGCCCCGCTCTTCCCCAGTGAGGTTCCCTGTGCCCTTCTGCCCTCTCCGGGCTGCTACAACACGCCCGTTCCCCCGACGGCCCTCGGCCTTTGCTCCCTCCGCCACCTCCTCCCTGTCCCGCCCCGCTCAGCACCACCCGCTCGACCCGCCCTGGGGGA
>VZSZ01006025.1:127133-162800 GCA_013398815.1 Ibidorhyncha struthersii | reverse complement strand
CCCCTCAGGTTGCGTGTCGTGGGTTGCCGGAAGGCGCGGCGTTAGCGGCCGCCGTGTTTCCCCTCGTTGAGGGAGGAGGAGGCGGTGGCGGCCGGGACTGGGCAGATGTGAGGAGCAGCCTGTGCCACAAAGGAAGGCGGGCGGCTGCCCGCGCTCGGGGGAGGCTTCGCGAGCAGCTGGGATAATTTGCTGGAAAATTGAATTTGGGGGCAAAGAGAAAATCAAATCAGGGACAGAAAAGCGATAAGAATGCTGAACAAGGGCTTGTCCTGGAAATCACAGATGAAGACGAATTTCAGTGCTGCAGAAACGGCAGAGCGTGCTGAGCTGCCTGACGTTAGGAAGCGAGAGGGTGTGAGGAGGTGGTGTAAGGTGTAAATGCCCAGCAGGTGCTTTTGGGTTTTATCTTTCTCTTAAACATGGCATCAGAGGGGAGTCAAAGCTGCGGAAATTTATACCCTTTCCTGGTCCCTTTGTGGGAAGGTCTCGCTGAGAGCCATTTTCCATCATGTAACTTACACCTTCCTCCACTTTATCCCTGAATTTGGTCCCGGGAGGTGGGTGTAGGCCATGCTGTTGATGATGATGTTTGATGGCAATGTTTGATGGCATTGCCTGCTCCCCAGTGGAAGACGGTTTCCCATCCCCAGGGCAGCCCTGTGTGACAGGGTGACATTCCCTTCCCGATGACCCTCCGCTGAAAGGGGGCAAGGACAGTGCCCGCAGCAGTGCATGGCAGGTTTGTCACAGCGCCGCGCGTGCAATATTTCAGGATTATGGTGAAAGGTGTCTTTCTGGCTAGGGCGGCTGTTTAGCAACAGGCAACGTTTAGATGGATGTCCACAGCACTGCTGCTTGCAACCACTCGTGTGTGCAGGGGTATTCTGAACGCTTAATAAAAAAAAAAAAGTGAAGAAAAATGGAAATTAGGAGATGAGAAACCTGTAGTAGAAATGATTTGTCATGACAACTGTGTGCAAAGGTGAAAGATGCTCAATGCCTTAGGCAAGTAAAGGGCCTGATTCTACTTTACAGATGTAAGCTGTTGATTTAAAAAAGGTAGGCTCGATGCAAGCCAGTACAGAATCAAGCTTTTTGACTGTTACAGGAAAGCTACTCAAGCTGAATGAGGCTATGCTGAAGAATTAGGTGTTGTCTCTTTCTGAATTGTTCAAAATGACAGAACAGCTACAGCAAAGCCACATAGTTCAGCTCAAGAAGCGTTTTAGAGGCAGGCTCTCACCTTTGCCGTGTGAGATTTTCTCTGTGGGGACACTGCCACCATTAGAGGGCAGGAATGGGAGAGGTCCTTGGATTCGTCCTTCCAAAACTGAGGTGGAGGGGAGCAGAATGCAGCCCCTCATTCATGCCCTGGAAGGTCTTTACACAGCCACAGCTATCACCAGCCAGACACCACAGGGCTTCTAGTCTATGATGCCTTAGCAAGTTGTAGGACAAACTAGTGGCAGTTTGTTGCAATATAAACAAGAAAACATTCTTCTTCTGCCTATCTCAATTCCTTCTTAGTCTATGAACTTTCAAAAATAGCTGACTATGGCCATTCACCTGAGTTTACAGGGAGAAGTGTCTTGCATCTCCCTAATAAAATGAGACATTTGAAGAGTGCTGCAAATCCAAATCCCCTTTGGACTGAGGGGCCCTTGGGAACTCTTCTTGTCACAGCAAACTGCTGTGTAGATTCAGCTTTAAAATTTTGCACTCCAAATGGCAAATCTACATTCATCAATACCAGCAGCACTGATGCAAGAAGCATTGGCAGTCTATGAGAAGACATCTTACAGTAACAGCAGGGACAGATTGGGAGCCAGTTGTGTTTTGTTTGTTTTTTCCTCCTCATACACACACACAGGCACACACACTCAGTAGTGGTCTACTCTGACAGCAAAATGCAGGCAAGTGTGTAACAACAACCATTTCTAGACAGTCTTAAATCATCCCTCCTGATTTTATCCATGCACTTCTCATGGTCATTAAAAGTATGATATTTGTCAGTTCTGGCTAGAATTTAGCTATAATATCCATGAGGTAAAAATGTCTTCATAAAACAAACCAACCAACCTGTTAAACTGGAGTTGGTGGCCACCAGCCTGCTAACTTTCGATTAAAGCTGTTGGCAGTTAGACTGAATGTCTCTGCTGCTTAACACAAATCGGAAAGTGTAGATAGGTATAACAGGTCTTGGGGAAAACATCAAACAAGTACCAGAAGGAGTTAATGAATACAAGGGTTTTCTTTCGGTTTTATGTTTTGGCTAATCCAACACATTTAACAGCTTTACTAATTTCCTTGGGCTTAGGAATGAGCAATCCATGTTTTATGGACATTCTCAACCCTGCTATAGGAAAGGTGTCAGGGTCCCAAAACCTGCTGAGTGCTGTTTGTGTCACGGCCTGACATCAATAAAGACAAAAAAAAAACAGAATTGGATATACTGAAGCCAATCCCCACCCCCAAGAACGTGTAACTGTTTCTTTACTAGGCAGATTAGACTGGAGTTCATCAGGCAGTTGTTCTCTTACAAGTGTTAATTCCAACCTCCTTTGTGAATTTATCTGTAGAATAAATAAAACATGAACAGCAGCAATGTGGATGTTCACCCATGGTGTACCCATCCTGAATAAATAAAAAAACCCCAAGTGTGACAGGGATGCTATCTTCTGTTAACCCAACTAGAATGATGTACTGGTGACAGCAGTCTCTATGTAAGATAATCTCTGTTAAGAGTTGCAAACTTTTGCATGGGGGACCATCACATGATCACACTTACGGTCCTTTCAGACTGCTGAACTGAATTTGAACAGGAAAGTGAGATTTCTTTGCCTATCAACCAGCAATTGTAGCAATTGTCCTAGGCACAGTTCTGAATAAAAGCACAGATGTTGAAGTCTTCCTCTGTTTTGCTGCTGGTAGCAGAACACAGTTTGCTGCAGCTGATTTTCTGGTGCTTTCAAGCTGGTTTTGAGGGCCGTATAAAAATAAGTTGTTTATTTAACCCCAAGTAAGCACAAAAGATGGAAGTCTTTTGCACAAATGGTAAAGATCCTCAATCCAGTCCCTTTAATGTAACAGAAAGGAGTCATAAAAGTCCCAGTTCTGCAGCGAAAGGATTCCTTTGATGTAGAGAATGTGGAATAAGCTTTGTAGAGATCTTCCGGAGCAGGGGTTCTAGGTGGAGGTGCTGTGGAGTCCAAGCAGTGTCCTGGCCCCTGAAATAACAGGGGGGCAGGGAGGGGACAGGACTTGTGCAATTTTGACAGTCCTCTGCATGACTACAATAACTTAGCAGATTCACCAGAGGCTTCAGAATAACTCAGGCTCTGGACACCAGGGAAATTTTTTAAGCCGCTTTCCACCTAACTTTCCATTCCCTTCTCGATAATTTAATATGTATCATTTAAGGATGACAAAAATCTTGGCATCGCCCATATACCTGAAGCAATTACAGTTCATTCATACAGAAACCCTTTCAGTATCAAGTAGACTTCAGACGAGCTATGTTGCTTGCTTGTTGTTCCACTTTATTCAGTTTGTGTTCAGTGCAGCTATTTATATTTGTTTTCATTCCTCATTCTCATCTACTGGCTCTGTGTTTCAAGTGAGTGGGAATGCATTCTATGTGTTGTTTTGAAGAAAGATTTTTTCCCAAATTTAGAGTGTGACATATTCTTTGAGGTAAAATCCAGCTTCTAGGAATGCCACTGCCCAACCTCCCTTATCCTCAGAGCCACCTACCCGAATCTTCCTGGAGCCAAGACCACGTGGGCAAAGGGGAGTTGATGAACTCGTGGAGAGGTTCACAAGTGGCAGGTGACAAGAGGTCCCAGACGTCCTACTGGTCCACTGTAGGGTAGGGCTCAAATAGGCTGGGCCATTCCCTCCCTTCCTTCCATTACTGGGGGTTCAGACTAGTCAGTAACTCTGATTAATCCTGGTTATGTGGCATAACCCCAACATAAAAACAGCATTCAGGCCCAGAGAGACAGACGTCCTTAGAGGACTGTCACCACATCTAATACAGCAGAGGAGCACTAGGATTTTGGTATGAATCGTCACCATGTCTAAAATCTGATGAGATATGAGTGGTTTTGGCTCAGTTCTGACCCTACCCCCGTTCACGTTAATTTTTGGAAAGCTTTTCCTTTCATTAGCAAACGTTCAAATTCTGAATTGCCTGCTGGCTGGAACTGGCCCACTTCAGCTTCTACAAAGAGGTATAAATACATGCTAAAGCATGTATTTTCCACTCGCACAAGGACTCCAGCTTCAAACATGATGGGTGCTTTTTTCCTTCTATGTCTTCTGCTTCTCCGATAGTAGAATGTTCCACAGGAATAACCTGGTCCATGTGAATTTCGATGACACCATGTTCCTCTTGAGCACACTGTCCCTGAACTGGTTGATGCTGGGCCATATGAAGGGTATAGAGAGGGTCCCTGTGATAGGAAGTGTTCATTTTATAAGGAATAATGAGAAGTAACCATTTAATGCCATAGAGAATGCTATGCGAAAAATCATTTGCATTCCTGCTGCACAGTAATGGCCATATTTCCAGAATCTGTAAGACAGTAGAATAAGTAGCACAAAGCATCAAACCCTTTTTTATGATTTCACAAAATATGCTGTTTTGTGCCGGCGATAGAAAGGACAAGAGGGAAAAATACCTCCATCAAGCTGTGCTCCCGTATATTCAAGTGCTTCCTGGTATATTTAGAAACAACCAAATGACAGAAAAATATGGTTTATAGTTAAGGTCCCTTATTAACACTTTGTCTGAGTGCAGAATAAGGAAATATGCAAGATTCTGCAATGAATAAATGAATATTTAACAAATCTGAATGAAGATAAATTGAGGAAATCCTGTTATAAAGACAAACAAATACATCTTTATTCTTTATAACTAGGCAATAGCTCCACATTGCACATGACAAGGTATGTTTGATGTAATAGGGTGAATAGGTATCGCTAACTATGTGGAATACAACTGAATTGAGAAAATATATTTTTAGATTTCCATAATGGAGGAAGGCAGCATGTCTGAGGTTACCCACATTTTAGATTATTATTACTGAAGACATTTTTTACATCATTAGTTTTTAATATAGATGCTGTTTGCTTCCACTTTACAATTTACTCTGGTTTGGAGACTGAAGATACAACACATGGTTGCATGGAATGCAGGTTCTGTTAGAACTAAGCAGGTATTTTACTGAATTTTACACATATATCTAGTAGAAAAGCATTTTTCTACATTTTTCTTTAAACATCCCATCTGTTCCGGTCTTTTTCTGTGTAAAAAAAGCAATATAAAAAAGTCAACGAAGTAATTTTTTTAATATATATATTTGGGCAAAGAAATTTTCTTTCTGCACTGACATTTAACAAGAGAAGATAAATATTATTGGAAGGCTGCAGCACATCTGTAATTGAGTGCATTTCTTCCCCTCTCTTTTACACCCCTATATCAATCCTTACCTTTTTTTTTTCCAAAAGGGAGGAGTGTGTAATGCTGCAGAGGTATTTTTATATAAACTGCTGTATAAATTTTGTCCACTAGGTGGTCCTTAAAGACATATTTAAGAATATTGGTTCAGATTTTAAATCTTCATATTTAAGTACATACAAATGAATGCAAATATCTATTTTAATATCGTAATTAGCAGCTATGGCTAAAGTGATTTCAAACATTTTGCTCCCTCCTCCCATATTCAATATGTATTCATCAAAGATAAGTAACGTGAAGAATATTTCATATAAGATTCTACTATGTATGTAAACCCCCAGACTTCTTAAAAAGCAAGTCGTTCAAGTGATTTCAGCAGGGTTACTCGTAGAAGCCAATCCCGTGTATGTGAAGAAAACCTCATTTACAGTTCACATACTCCACTAATACTCCAGGGATGCTGAACACTTGGAAGTAATGCATTTCACTGGCACTGTAGTGATGTTGTCAAAAGGTAGAAAAAAAAAATCATAGTAAAAAATAACATTGGCATCGCTGTAAACAGCAACACACAGCACTGACGGGAAGATATTTGGATTCCAAGCACAAGGCTCATTTTACTTTGAGACAGTTTGAGATTAAATATGGGAGTCTACCGTAGGCCTAAATCTTCCTGTAGAAGGTGGAACGCCATCAAAACTCAGCTGGTTTGGAGCCGCTGTGAGGTGTTTGAAGCAAGTGACTTGTCTGGACAACTAGATCACTCAGAGCCACTTATTCTTCCATTTGTTATTCCCAAACTTGAAAGAAGCATCATCATTACAGATGGCACACGCAACTGAACAAAACTCCGTTCCATAAATGTAGTGCAACAGAAGACATTCTAACAACATCCGCTATCAAAAAAACTGAGGTGTATCAACAGCAATAAATTTTTTTCTCAGACTTTGAGCTTTAAGGATAGCAAAATTCAAAGGAAAAAATGTAGCAATTTACACCCCTTGAACAGGCAATGAAAATGAGAAGCAGGTAAAAGTATTGATGTATGTCTCTCACATATGCCAAATGATCTTGGCATTAAAATTGTCTCATTATGCAGTAGACACATTTTGCAAGAGTTTAGAAACTAAATGTAAGAAATTAAACTTTTCAAACATTTTAAAAAGTTATATTCTATGATGAAAAGGGAAACTATGAGTCCATGAAATAGATCTGCATCCATTATGGTACTTTTTTTATTATGTTTCTGTAGTTCTTTAGTGTGGTAATGGTAAATTTCTAAATACATTGTACTAATTTCCATATTCATTTTTGACTTAGTTCTCATTTCAAGTGCATAAAGTATGATTCCATTAGTCTTCATTGATTCATAGAAAATGTAGCATGGACTGTGTCTTTTTATTAATGAAAGGAAGAGTAAGAATGAAGTTACGGAATGTAATGAGGTTTAGAAATGAGTTTGCTTCATCTTATAGCAGTTCTGCTGCAAATTATGACAAGATTGGCAATTCTAAGCTGTGTATTGCTTGTAATACAAACCATGCCTAATGAAAAAAATGATGTAATCAAAAACTGTAAAAAGACAGGAGACTGAGTATTCCTCACTTTCCTTATGAGCAGGGCTTCTTGCTATAAACTAGTGAATTTACTTGGGTATTAGAAGAAAGAAGTTACCACTGTAACAGAGAAAGTGATACATTATTCATAGAGTAAGGGCAGGGGGAGAACAGGTATTTCCTTCTTGTTGCTTCTTCTTCTGTCAACGGAGCTAAAAAGTTCGCTCTAGTTACAATATTTTCCCAAGATACTTCACAAATTGGAAGAGGGAAATCACTGCTTGCTTCAGTGACCTTTTGATAGTCCCAACCAGCTGTTTGATAGGCTGTAGAAATTTAATACAAGTATTTTGGAGACCAAGCGTGCTATGTGATCCTGTGGGTAAAGTTTAGGTTGGAAGGATTATTTAAACTGGCATGGAGTCAAGACTAAAACCTTCACAGGAATTAGAGAATATTCTAATTTTCATAATTCGTAGTTTATGACAAATTATTGTTTAAAGGAAAACAAGTAAGAACTAGAGGGGAAAAAAAAAAAAGGACAGGTAAATCCAAGAAAACCAGTTTCAAATTTTGGTGTTCTGGTAAAACGTATTCAAAGCAAAAGTGTCATAGTAAAGGGAAAAAAGACAGAAGACAGGAAAAATAAATAAAAATGCTTTCCCCCCTTTTCCCTGCAACAGTGGCAATACTTCCTATTTGTTCAGATCTTTGTGTAGTACAAACAAATATGGCCTTTAATACAACAGTCTTTTCACATTAAGCTTCTGAACAGGGAATTATCCTCCTACTCTAGCTTCTAATTTCCTCTTCCTGTCCCATATATAAAACAGCTGGGTGCGGTTGTCTGATGAGACCAGCTGCCTTGGGCTCCCGAGCTGGTTTACCCCTTCCTGCCTGTTGCATGAGCTCAATTTAAGGCTAAAGGAGGGAGGTGAGTGATTTTTGGTCTGTTTTTTTTTTTCATGGCTGTTTTAATCTCAATGTTTCTAAGCCTCTCAGAAGTCAAATGAGTACTGTATTTGTTCCATCACAAAAATTGAAAAGAAAATACAGTAAGGAAGGAGCAGCAACTCAAGAGGTGCTTAGAAAGAAGCCCTAGAGCTGAAGCTAGAAAAGGATCTTTGTAACTCTCTTTGGTTTGGAGTGAGGCAAAGCTGCTTCAGTTAGGTGGAGAAACAAGGAGTTGCAGCCAAACCACAAAAGGATGAGAGTTGTGGGGAGTTTCAACTGTGAAAATTAGACTTGGTCTGAATGCGAAGGCTGGAGAGGTCAATATGACCCAAAGAGTCTAGTAATCATGTGGGGTAGTTTACTGATTGAAATCAAGGGATGGTGGGAAGTGCTTAAAACACAGGAAGAAGGAAGAGCATACTGAAGTTATGCTGGGCTTTAGCTGGTGGCTACGTACCCATTAGGTTTCAGTGACACCAGTAAAGGTTCCTGCCATGAACAGGGGGAGTCAACAAACAAATCTTTAGTCTTGAAAAGACCAAAGGCTGAAATATATTAAAGGATAACATAATCTAGATCTGGTACAGAGCACAAGTCCCACAGAAAACTGGAGGAAAGAATGGGAGAGTCCTTCTAAAAGATCAGTTGAAGAATTAAGGCAATTGGGATATGATGATGTCGATGAAATTAGGGGTGTGAGGAGGTAAGTATTTATTTGAACGTATGCACTGGAGAGTGTGGAAAATAATGATATGTAGGGGGGATGAAAATGGAATAAGTAGCTGTGAGATTTGTCTAGGAAACAATCACTTGAAATGGAATTTTTATTGAAATGTGAGAAGGAAAGCCTGAAAAAAACTTCTATGTAATGGTATTGACAACACGGAATCAGCTTAGAGATGAAAGAAGTCAGTTGTCGTGTTTCTATGTGGTTGGGTTTTTGTTTGTGTGTTTTAGGAGGAAGAGATTTTTCTACGTTTCCATTTTAAGAGTAAAAAAGAGTGCAGTGGGAGCCTGAGGGGGAAGTTCAGGAGGTGGTCGTGGGCTGGCTGGAGGAAACCAGATGAGAAACTTATGCATCTGCAGTGGAGACTATATGGAAGAGACTTGAAGGTAATGAGTGGAGGCAAGAGAAAGCTGATAAGAGGAAGACCAAGTCATTCTCTGTCAAGCTTGTTTTGAGAAATTGTCACAGCCTTGCGCAGTGAACAGGGAAACAGAGAAAGGCAAAGAAGATCTGAACTGAGGTCACTAGAGATTGCAGTCCAGAGAGTTACTTGTGCTGGGAGAGGTGTTCTGCTGGGGGAGACCGAAAGAGGGAAGAAAAGGTTTGTGGTGGGGAAAGTCATTCTGGTCACAGGCTTTTGCCAGAGACATTCTTGAGCACAAGAGCAGGGGTGGAGGAAGCAGATGTTTGAGGGACTTGGCAAAGTGGACAAAAATGTTGAGGCAGAGAAGAGTTTGGAGAGGGGGAAGGGGGGAGCGGCACGCGGTGAGAATCAACAGCAATGGAGGGGAGTGCTTGAGAGCAGATGCAGAGACGTCTGCCCTTTGCTGATCCTAGGCAGGCCCTGCGCCTGAGAAATGTGAATTAGTGAATAGTGAGAAGAATGCATCCAAATACAACAAAGCAACCTGGCGGCATCTCTCTGGAAAAATAATCAGAATCGGAAGGGTAATTTTATAACTGTCAGTGCAACCTATTACATCAGCAGCAAAGAGCCACGTTAGGGTGCGTGGGGAGAGAAGGAATCCTGAGAACGCTGTTTCATTCCTGTGTTTCCCAGCAGACTCCCATTGCCTGGGGTTGCAAACAGGGCAGAGAGGAGAGAAGGAAGCCCTGGCAACTGCAGGCAGTGCAGAAGGTAGAACAGAATGGTCACTTAAAAAAAAAAATCTTTTAAAAGCCCATACAAGAGCACCCAGCTTTCCTTGGGGAAAATAGTCGGTTGTTCTTGCGCCTAGTGAAGCGTCCAACTGCAACAGGGTGCCCTAGATGTGGGGAAAGCTCAATAAACAGGGTTGCAACTGGTTGGTTTACCTCTACAAAATTACAGAAAAACTGTTTCCAATGACATCACAGAACTGCTCTTCACATTTTTTCCCTATGTTTCACAACATGATGGTATTTCTTAGCAGCATGTTTCCCATCAAACATGGATTCCCATTTTATGAACTCTCCCTCATTTTAGGAAGAGAAACATGATTTGGAAAGAGTTTTCTGCAGAAAAGCTAGCTCTGACAAACACATCTGTAAACATTCAGCTCTGCTTCACACAAGGGGTTTCATCTGTGAATGCTGTATCTAGGAGTCAAATGCAGAGATGAGGCAGGATATTCTCAGCACCTATTTATAGAAGAATGTATAAAATACTATAAACTCTGCCACATGTGACCAAAGCCACATGACATGACCCAAATACTAAACTATTTGCCTGAGCCCGTGCAAACAGCAGAAGCAAAACAAACAGCTTAAAAAAACAACATAATTGAACATAAAAGCACCATCAGGAAACATGACAATGAACCCTGTGTCATTTCATGTTTCATGCAACACAGACCTGACACCTTATCCCTTAGGTTGCTAGACATTAATCAAACATACCGCCGCTTGAAAGGATAATGCTGTCGAAGGAGAGAAGCCTTTTGTATATTCACTTTGTATTCTGTAAGAACTGCAGACCAAAGTAATGAATGGCATCTTAGACAATTTTTCACATGTGGAGCCAGTGTGTCATACAAAATTTCTTATTCCATACCACACTGTCCTTCCATGTTACGCTGCTTGTTTTTCAGTACCAGGATATCCTTTATTACGTCGCTTTTTTTTTTTTTTTTAAGATTACTTTTGGGCAAAAGAATGGCTTTGCTGAGCTGCACTGCTGTTAGTATTTCATATTGCAGAAGCAGCTGTAACAGGTATGTAAGCATTGTAAATTCCTTTTCCTTTCCTTTTGACTTTGTCTCCTGCTTTCCCTACAAGTGTGACAATTCCTGACAGCTTGTAGCGGAGCTGGGAAAAAGTCCCGATTTTGCTGATTGAGAACACTTCCAAGGGATTCAACCAAGTGCCAAAGTCAGATTGAGCAGAGAAGTGTCTGCTCTATTGACCTGTTCTGGTGGCGTGATTCGTAAAAGCATAGATAGGGCAAAGTCTTTCATTGTCATTCTAGTTCTCAAATGTTTAAGCTGCGATGAAGCATGTCTCTGCAAATTCCTTTTCCTTCTTCACCACCCCTCTCTCCAGTGTCCGTGCTCTCCTTCCTCAGTCCCCACCTTCCTCCTTTTTTAAGACAACCAGTTTTAAGGCTGGAAACTTACCAGTGCCTATGTGATGACATCTCTGCTATCAGAATTTTGGATAAAGCACGATGTTGTCCGTGATCTGGGTTTCACGTGTCCACGCTGAGATCAGTCATACAATGCCACTGCAAAGCATTACAGAACTGTTGCTGGAGGACGTGGGCCACAGCCTTGCTTGACCTCAGGATTGCAGCCACAGAGGAGAATTGCTGAAGCTTGTCTCTTGCTTTAGCCTGGTGAACTTAGGCACAGGCTTGTCCAATCGGTTTGTAAGCTAAGCAAGTTAGGATGACAGCTTGGGTTCAGACTTTAAATACAGCCGAGACTGGGGTGCCTCTGGGTCCTCCCTACTTACATGATTTTCGCGTGGTATGGCTTCTTCAGTGGGGAACTCCCCCAAAAGAGATATATGGCCTGACACTTAGCAGAGTGGCAGGCAAGCCTGCGGAGTCTGCTAAAACATTTGTGGGAGTCTGGAAGCACTTTAGAGGCTGATAGATAAGAAGTTAGAAACATCTGAAGTTTTGAGGAGGAAAACAAGATTTATGGTGACTATGAAGAGCAGGAAATCAAAACTGTTAAGAAATCAGCTTCAGGTCATCATAAAGTTCTGATCCCTAGTTTCACATTAAGGAACAGAATACTACTAGAAAATCCTGCCTGTGGTAATAAATAAAATTAATAATTAGCTACCATATACTGGTTTTCATCTATAGATCGCAGTGATAAGAAGAACACAGTGAAAGTCTAATTTATTGCGGCTAAATAGTTGACTGTTAAACATTTCTTTTTGTGGGACTGTAAATTCTACCTGTTGACATAAGCTCAATCTTAGCTGCTTTCTGGACTTAGCTGCTTTATCGTTTAGAATTAACTCCTTGCAGACATTTTCAAGAGTTATTGTTTCTTGCAAGTGTATTATGAAAAGGAGAAATCCCACAGGAGAGAAAGAGAAAAAAATTGGCAAAAGACCTTGGCACTAATTGTAACCATGGCCACGTTTATTGTTACACAAATCAATTAGGACCATATTTTGTGAGTCTTAATTGAGGAAAACTGCCATTTTTTTACTGCAAAACTTGGTCCTAGAATATGTGATCTTTTAGTCACATCATTTGTCTACCACTATAGAAAACACTTTCTTTAGGACACTAAAAATGTACACTTTGCAACATGATCTTACATACTGTACATCTTTTTAATATAAGTAATAAAATTCTGAAGTGCATGTTGAAACAAAATACTAGTGAGAATTTTTGTATTACTTAAAGGCTTTGGAATTTGCCCTATATTTAACCACAGATTTTGGCCTTAACTCTGAAAAATTGTTAATAATTTGGTGATCCTTTGATTTTGTTGTCCCAACTGAAGACCTTTCAACTGAGCTTGGGGTTCAGGCAATGAAGAGCAAGTTTGAAAATTACGTTCTTTACAGTTGTCAAAAATTGATTGCCCAAATTATTGGTCAGTGTTGCAACATACATTTATAAATATATTATATATTTCAATACCTAATGCCTGTGTCCAGGTTACTACAGAGAATTACTGCAAATGAAGAAGACACGTAAGTGTAGGATGATGTCTTTATTATATTTTGAGAGAAATCCAAAGGATATCCTTTGGTGTAGGTTTGTTTGTTTGAACAATTAAGAGGGATGTATGTCCCTAAATGTGGCTGGAAGCTGCACTTGGAAGCAGGCCAGAACCCACATGCTTAGACATGTCTGATGGCTCAGTGTGATCACAGAAAATAGACTGGTGACCCTTAACTGTTGAGCCTTTTCTTTAGAGAATTGTGGAAAAAAGGGGTCGGATGGAAGCATGGGTTCGAATCTTTGATTTATCTAAGTCATTGGTATTTTTGCCAGACTTCTTTTTCAAGTCTGATGCGAGTCATATGAAGAAGTGTATGTCCTTTTTAAGTTACATGTGACACGGATACTGACTGGTGACAATGCTTATGTTTATTGTGGCCTTGAACCAAAGCCAACCAGATGTTTTGGGAAAGTGCGGATACCAATGTAAACTTTGAAGCCCTGAGTCATTCTCAATGTGATAAAGGTGTGTTAATGTATTTTGTACAAAAAGGACTTCATAAAAAATTATTTCAAGGAATTTCCCCTGCCACTCAGTGAGGTCGTGCTGGCAGCCAAAGTGATTGGGCTAAAAAGGACAGTGACAAACATGCTCTTTTCCTTTTTAAGGAAGACTAAGCTGGAAGGGGTGAGGGTGGCAGGGATCTCACAGGGAGGCAGAAAGTCTACTGCTTGCACAAAAGGAGAAGGACTGGGGGAGGAGGTGCTGCTTTGGTGATCTTTTTTTGGGAGAGGTGAAAGGGAACTTCTAAAAATAGTAAAATATGATCGTCCAGTACTGGCTTTTGTTACCATCACCCACTTGAGTTCTGCTTTCAAGATTTATTATATCACTCTTAAATCTCTTGGAGTCATTACAATCTTGCCTTTCATCTAGTCTGTATATAAATAATTGATCATCATAAGGATTGAAAACTGTGGAAATGAAGACAGCTTAACACAGATATTCTTTATGACATCAATTACAGGGGGAATCATTTGATGAGAACAGAGAATATTTCAAATGGTACAATAATGCTAGCTCCTAAAATTACTTTGTATTTGAAATGAAATGTGTACACTGATTGGTTCTGTTGCCAGTTTATGGGGAAAGTATATTATGGTTCAAGGAAAAAGATGGTTAATTATGTGCACGCAGGGCTTGCTTCACCCCTCCCCTACTTCTTTTTTACACTCGTGTAACTCTGTTGAAGTCAGCTGTGTACAAATGGTGTAATGCAGTGGTGAATCAGGCCTATATTTTGTAAGTAATTTATTGCAAGCATTTGCAGTACTGAGAGAGGAAACGTTCAGGCGTGTTCGCTGCTGAGATTTAAACTCCCTGAGCGTGTGTTCTGTTGGCAGCAGTCACGTGCGCTGGGCCAGGGGTGTCGTAGGGTTAAACACTGAGTACTACAACAGTAGCGGAGCACATTTATTGTATTAAAACCTGGTAACGTGCTAAAATACTGTAAACAGCATCATTAAGCGTGTTGAAAGGAAGTCGAAGTTCAAGTGATTTTTTTCTTTTTTTTTTTTTTCTTTTGAGATAGTTAATGTAGTGTTGACTGGTGAATTTATATATTTGGCTTGACTGGAGAGGACGCTTCCTCTCCCTTTGGTTAGCTGTCATGTTGATATTTTGCATCATTCCACTGCTCATCTATGTCCAGCCAATAGGTGGTTTGGACCAATACTCAAACTAAAGGGAAATGTGGCAGTATTCATGCCATTCTAGGAAGCGTTCAATGGTGTCTGGAGGGCTTGTCTTCTCCTGTGCCTCTAGCTGCTAGGAGCACACCGAACATGTGCAGAGCAGTAATTCCATCTTATTTGATCTGTCTGTGGAAAGAATGTCATGCCAAAAACCCCCACTGTACTTTAATCTCTGTGAACAAGCGATAGCAACTTTGTTATAATGAGTAATCAAAAAAAAAAAGTCTTAAGTGTAATGTGTTAAGAGTTGGATTTTATATGAGCCACTTCTAGAACTAGACAACATCAAACAGAAATACTTCGTGTAATTGTTTTATGGTGGACAGTCCCAGGAAATGATAGGAATTGAGTTGTGAAAGGAGAGTTGAATGGTGAGCTTGAGTTCCTGTGCATTTGCAGTCACTGAAGAAGGTCCCAGTTAACGTGGGTGAGAAAGGCAGTATTCACTCTGAGTGTGTTTCATGTATTTTTCAGGAGAAGTATCTCTAGTTTGAATTAAGACATGTATCTGTTCCATTGCTGTCTAATGTAAGCCCTTTTGGCAGAGGGTTGGTGTGGTTATATTGTAACCAGAAAGTTTGGGGACCCGGAATGAGAGAGATTAAAAAAAAAACTTCTCTTCCTGGCGATAGCTAAGCATTAGCATTTGTCTTGCTGAGCATCCAATTCAGCAAAATACTGAAGTGTGTGCTTTGAAATCAGGTCTTCAAACTGGAATATTTCAGTGCCAATTTTCCACAGATACTGTGTGAATAATTAATGTATAGGTTGTGATGGCTGCTCTTTCTGTCCTTTGACTCTTGATCAAATTATCACAATAGGTCTGAAGAATTCCTTTTCTTATTGTTATTTATGCCCTTTAGGGCGGATCCCAGTAGCCCACACTACTTATGCTGTCCATGTACTGGTATCAGTAGGTACAAACCATTTGGTTTGACAGCAGAGCAGGGATATGCAAACAGCACTTGGATGCCTTTGGATGTGTTAGTGTGTTGCATAAGGAGCTTGAAGGAGATGTTTGATTTTTGTGTAAAACATTTTGACTTGATAAAATGTTTTATGGTATTGTCTTAGTTAGACAAAGTATTTGTCTTCTCTCTCTTTCACAAGCTAGCTGGCACCAGACACGGAATTTCATCAAACCTCTGCTTCCAGATAGGGTTTTGTAAGGCTGTGAAAGACCATTGCCTCTCCCAATTTAAAGTGATGCTTGTGGTGCCAGAGAAGAATGTATTGACATGGAGAGGTCAGAGCAAGGACCCACCACTATATGTGAGTAGACTCAGCAAGGAAGACTCCAGTGCTTACTATGCATTTAGTTCCTTTATGGAATATTATTTATTCTGGGTTGGTTTTTTAGAATTCTTCTCCCTCTACTTCTTTCTTTCATATCTTAGTGGTGATCACATCTAACAACAGCTGGAAGAACATCTGCATTGCATATTGACCCTGTCAATTATGCTTGTGTGAAATCTTTTATCCTAATGAATATCGTTACACTGTTTTTGCAGAAGCTTTTGTGACCTTGTTAGAGATAGCATACTATTGTAGGTGAAAAGAAAAAAACAGGAGTAAGAGTGAAACCTGCATACAGCCAAGCGTAGCAAATGAGCTGACATATCTTTTCAAGATATTGAGTTAGAAGGAGGGCTGGGCATCCAGGGGATCAAAAAGACAGAAGATAAGGGAACTCTGTAGGACAAAGAGAAGTTCAGAGACAGACTGGGCAGCAGAATAGGTTGCTAGAACTGGACTGAAAGAAAATTGTGCCACTATCATACAGTAGCAGCCATTCTGAATATCACTTACTTGCACGTTTTCCAGGCCAGGCTTGCACAAATCACAATCTGAATAAATTTCCAGATTTCGGTACCAATCAATTGCATTTAGGTGGTTCTTAATTGTAATTTTACATAAAGAAAGTTGAACGCATATGATTAATGTTAGGGTTTCATTTCCAAGAGTTTATGATTGCTTTAAGATAATGGGTACCATAAAGTGTAATACAATATCTCATTGATTTAGACAGTAGTTTATTTTCTGTATTTCTTCATTTGAGAGACACTCAGGTATGAAGAACAGATGTGCAGATGTTAGCCTGGTGTGTAGTGTGCCCAGAGGGAGAAGTGTAGGTCAGGGATGATTTTTAAAACAGATTTCTTTTTAAGGTGTGGGTTGTAGTACCTTTAGGGGTTATCTTTCTGAAACTTCTAGATGACATTTCTAAATTGCTGCTGAGAAAACAAGCCCTTCCATCTCCATAATATCAAAAGGAAGCTGTGCCTAAGAAGTGAATGTAAGATCTATTCCCCCTGCTGACAGATGTAATTTTTGGTTGCTATTTTGGAAAATGTTCAAAGTTGTTTCTCCATTGCAAATTGTAGCGGTGTCCTCTGGGGAAACAAGTATAACACTTTTAAAGTTGTGTCATCACAGTAACTGACTTCTGCAACTAAAGGTGTAAAGTTAAAAGTGAGAAAGATAAGTATGTTCAATTGATTATGAATGGTGGTGGACACTCGTATTCTAAGGACATATACAAGAAGAAATTTGAAGGGAGGAAGCGGAGTTTCTCTATGCAAACTCAAGGACAAGTTACATCTGGTGACACTACTGAACTTTTTCAGCCATTCATTTAAGCAACTAAATCTAATTGTAATAATGCAGCCTTTTAATGTCCTTTAGTAATTTCTAACCCTGGATCTGTATGCACTTTATAAAAGGTAGCATTATTTTATCAATTGCTGTAGTGTATGTGAGCCCAAATCACAGGCTGGGACACCAGTCAGGTGTCCAGTACATTAGGTTCTGTGCAGATGGGACAAAAACAGAAGTTACTTTCATAGCCAGGACTGCATGTTAGTGCAATGCAGCTACAGGTTGTACAGCTCTCTGCTGCCTGGGACCACGTGTAATCCTGGGTAGAGCTAGCTGAAGGTCTATCTTTCATGGAAAATTTGCCCCATCTTAAAATAATTATTAGCTGACACTCCCAAGGTGGGTTTCATGTCATCAACTTCAGCTGCCTGCAGTTTTTTGTCCTGGAATGTGTTCTGAAATGGAGGGCTGAATTAGGGGTACCCCAGCAGTGCCTTGATCTCTCCATCAATGCTAAAGGGAGGATGGACAGCCAGCTCAGATGGGACTCCTGCAACTGTTAGATAGCCAAAATTAGGTGCACCTCAGCTGCCTTGGTAAAAGGGGACCAGATTCCCATTATTATTTCATGCTAACCTTTTTTTCTGAGTATCCATCTTGTTTCAGACCCTTCCTACCTTCACGGACTGATTGCTTTCCTCTCCCTACTCAATAGTTTAATGATTACTTTGCTGGCTTACTGTGCAGCTTTGAACCTCCTGGAACCCCTAGGTTTTCAGGCAGGAAGGTATCTTCTAGCAAGGAACTGCACTGGTCAATATTTTCCTCACCAGCAATTCCCCAATTTCTCCTTTTCTTTGCCAAAAAAAAAAAAAAAGGCAGAAGGGCAATCATGGGTATAGCACACTTCACAAGGATGTTTTAGGCTAAAACTATTAACGTTTGTAAGGCACTTGGAAAGCCTGTGCAGGTATAAACTTTGGCACTATTGTAATCTTCATTGAGAACTTCTGAAGTTTAACAATGTAATTCTTCCAACAGCATGTAGAAAGATATGACCCATCCCTACATTCTTGTATAAAGTTAATTCAACAAAATATTTAAAAGTTTGATTGAACTCCTGGGCCTACTGGGCGAATAAGAACTTCCTCTTCAGCTAGCTTTTACGGCTCAGATTGTCCAGATATCCACATAAAAATGTGACTAATTCTCCTGTAAAGAGGGAAGCTGAAGTACCTCCATGGCAGTACTTTTGGAATCGCTCCGCTTGCTTCGGTTCCTTTCCCATTAAAATCATTGGAAAAACCTGTTCTTGGCTTTAAGGGGAGCAAGGTTAAACTAGCACAGAATGTTTTGAAAATTCCAAACTAGTAATTTAATCTTTGGATTTAACCATAATGGCCCTTGCAAATTTTTTTTCCAAAGCTGCACTGAAAATAAATGATGTGTTAGTCCCTAACAAATGGTCCTTAGTAAAAGCATGTATTATGCTTCCTTTGAAAAGTCATTTATTTCTTATGGTGGGTTTCTGATTCAGCTGTCTCCCCAGCATGCTGGTTTAACATTTTCTCCCTTCTAGGAGTTTGTATAAACCCTGCAACTTGCTGTGTTTCTGTACAGCAACACATGTGCATCTGTGCGTAACAACATGAAGAGGATAACCTCAGACTTATTAGCACGGTTGTCTTCAGATTGAAAAATACTTTCTGTAGGTTCGTTTCTTAGAATCAGCTTCCTGATTTCTTGCTTATTAAATCATGTAGTGTTTATGAAATAAGACTCCCGGCCTGTCAGTCAGAACTCTAAAGCCTTTCGCAGACCATAAATTCACATTCCAATAGTTATAAATAGAAAACACTATTGCAATGGTTGTAAAACTCTCTCTCTGATGATTGTATGTTGTACTGCCCCAACAAATCAGAAAAGGAGATGGTCGGGATACTGTTGTCAACATCTTCTTGCTCAGAATTTCCATCGAGCCAATAAGTGAGCTTGTGCTGATGATTTGTAGTATCTGTTATCACCTTTCGTCAAACTCTGAGGAGAGAGGAAATACAGGATATTCCAGATGGGAGTCTGGTACATGTGCGCTGAGGAATCCGTTTGTGTTTCCTCTGATTGTTAGTGAAGGACAGTGGGGGTGCTGTTGCTTGTTGTGTTATTTCTTTTACTAATGGCCATATCCAAGTGACTTCTCTTAATGTGCTGTAATTTACAATTCTTTGGGGATAGAGTATTCATCTTTTCAGTAATTCTTACTGCTATTGTATGCTTTGCAACACTATAGATTAGAAGCTTGCAGAAATTACTCTGCAGAAGAGTAAATTTTCTCCTTTTAACTGTGATCCGATGTTCCCCAGCTTTATTACTCTTCGAATAGGTCTCACTAGGATACTGACTTCTGCAGTGCCATGGTTTAATCAATACTAATATAATTTTCTGAACACGTTTCCCGATCAAGTTTCTGGACCCTTTATTAAAAACAGAAGTATTTGATATCAAGAATTAAATCTGCAACATGCCAAGGGTTTTTTTTTCTCTATAACTGCTGCTATGGAATGGTGTATATCACTTTTGGTTTTGGATATTCACTCATGAATCATACAGACTTCTCTCATACATCAGCCACAGAACATCCATACCCGAGTTGTAGGAGCAATGGCAATTTATTGGAAACGATAAGAATGACACAGCCTGTTATGGGATGGGCTGTTTAGCTGAGAAATTAAAAAGGCAACATAACACAAGCCGAGATGCGGAAGCCAGGCAGAAGTTCATTAAAAAACGCCTGACTGCATAAGACCAATGATGGGTCTGTCCTGCTTCTCTCTCCAGCAGAGGCAGTAGGAGAGACTGTTTAGGGATAGCATGCAAACTTCGCTACTTCCATGGTCTGTTCTCGTACTCTCTCAGCATCACAGCTAGTGTATTAGGGATGTTAGAGACCATGTACCTGCAGAGTCTTTTTAGTGTTCATGGACCCGTTTCCCATGAATTTGCCTCATCCCCACTTGAAACTGTTGATGCTGTCTGCCTCAGCAGCCTCCTGTGGCAGCAAGTGCCAGAGGTTCACTGCTCACTGTGGAAAGTGAATTCATCTGAATTAAATCAGTTTCCTGTTAGTTTCATAGAGTGTCCCCTACTACTTTTTCTAGTATTGCTGGATTTTATTCTGTTTGATCCTACTTGCATTCAGCTATGCACTTTTTTCTGATACTGTAAACTGTGATCGTATCTCCTTTTTGGCTTTCCCCTCTCAACGGAAGGATCCTAGGCTGCGTAGGAGATGCTACATAGATGAGATAGCTGCTCTGTCCCCTCTATGATTTTAATTGGTCTTCTCTAAATCTTCTGTAACTTCATTACACAGTAAAAAAACCTCTTACCTATGTGCTACAAGAAGTATGTCAAGCGTGAGAAAATCTCCCAGACAACCTCAGCAGTAAAGGTGGAAGCAGATAGTTCACTGAGCGTCTGTGCTGGCGTTATCGTCCTTTTTATGCCTTTGTCATCGACTGGTCCCACTAATCACAAGATAGCTTCCTGCTTTTGATGTGTTCAAAGAATGTTTTCCTATCTGTTTGGGCATCATTTGCAAGTCAGTCTTCAAACTCTTTTTTAGCCCTCTTTATTTCCTGTTTACATTTGAGCCGCTTTATTTTACGGGATTTGGCTGTCCCCACTTCAGAAAGCTTTCTGTTGTTTTTGGTTGTTGGTTTTGTGTGGTTTTTTTTAATGCTGATCTTCTGCCTTTGAAAACTTCCTTTGCTTTCCTATTGAGCCATCCGTCCAGAGGGGGTTTGGACTGCTTTGTTTTCATTTTGTCTGTCACACACATTACCTAAGCTCGTGGTGTAGTGTATTTTATGGCTATCAGGGCTTTCTGTAGAATTCTTGGCTTTTGAACTAACCCTTTCAGAGTTTTTGGAGGGGAGAGGGGAAGGTGAGTTTTACTTTTTTATAATTGCTAATTTTTTTAACATAATTTTTTTTCTCTAAATTGAATAGCCACAAACTAGATTTTAGCCTTCTCTCTTTTTCTAGTTTTAAACTGTAGTATATGATGATCACTAATGCAGAACACCTCTCCCATTAATAGTTGTCCTGTGCACCAGCTGAGACGAACTCCAATATATATATTATTTTTTTTTAAGTAGCAAGCGTTTCTGTGTCCAAAAAAATAGATTTCTGTATCTTAATGAAGCATTAACTCAGTTTGGTGAGGTTAGTTGTAGCTTTTTTTAATTTGTACCTGACCTAAATTTGTGGCTTCCTTAATTTCATGAAGCTTTTCCTGAGCCAGTGATTCTGGCATTGCTCTAATCAGAGGGTTGGTGGCACAGCTATGTTGTTGTTATTATTAACGTTCCTGCTTTTCATCCATGAGGATTCCATTGTGCTGCTTCTTCCCCCATAATATTTTTATGCTGTGCCACTGTGTAATATGCTTCACATACAGTGCCTCTCCCTGACCTGTGCGTCCTATTCCATCATTCCTATCAAGTAGGTAATACCACATCTCATTAGTTATCCTCCTTCCCTCACACTCCAAGAAGCCTATTATATCAGGGTTGTCATTTGGGGCCAGGCATTTTAGCTCCATCTAACTTTTTAGGCTTCTGGCATTAATGTAGATGTACTTCCAAGCATTGGCCTTACATCGTTGCCTACTGTTGCCTGCACAATTCTGCTGGCACGGTAGGCACTCGGTTTTACGTGTCCTTATTCACTGAAGCTGTGCTGCTTACTTTCCTCCTGACTCTTTCAGAAATGCTTTGCGCTTTAGTTACGACCACCTCATAGGCTGCCTCAGTCTGAACTGAGGGCTCCTGCCCCTGTCGGCTTGTCCCTCGCTCCGAGGTTTGATGCTTCTCAGTGGCTGTTTTAGTTTTCCATAGCGATGTGCTGGTGTTTATGATGAACAGGCAGCCCATCCATCCTGCACAGGTTTCTCCTGTTCCAAATGGCTCCGTGGTTCCCAGCGTAGATAAATTCCTGCTGCCTACACCGTCATCTCATCCATGCCCTGGCACTCTGGCACTCTTGTCTTTTGGGCCTTGAACATGGATTTTTAGAGGATATTACTATGGAAGTCCTGCCCAGCTCCTTTTCAGAAGTCTGATTTTAACCTTCACAACAACTCTTTTATATCACAGTACCAAAGTGGACAATGACTATAGGCTTTTCCCCTGCGACCTGGACATTTAATGAAAATTCCTACCTCTTCACCTGACAGACATTACCACGGAGTCTTCTTGAACATCAGAAACCCAGATATCTGTGCCAGAACAAATAATCTCCTATTCCAGCTAACTCTTCCTATCTTTGACAATTCCCTTCTGGTGCAGAAGCGCCCTGAGTGACAAAGACTTATACTGTGGATTAAGAAGACACCACTGAATCCTCCTGTCAGTCTCATGACTACAATGAAGGTTAATTTTACAGTCATTAATTTCATAAGCATCCCATATAAGCTGCTCAGTTCAGCTAACATTGCATCACCCCCAGGAAATAATACTAGTTTATGTTTGCACTTACAAGAGAGGCTCATGCCCAGTTTGCCAGGCATTAGCCTTGGGCGATGCCTTCTAATTAACCCAGCCTCCCGGCTGACAGTGTTGCAAAGGAGTCACTCGCTCAGGGACGTTAACTTACTTACCAGCCTGTCCTGGCTGGTGAGAGCAGCAGCAAGAGCTGCCTTGAAGGAAGGACATATTCAAGGGATCTCTGCAGGAAAGCAGAGATTCACCACTCTCAAAGGATACTCAGGAGGAAAGTGTTTAAAAAATACGTTTCAAAGAACAAGAAAAAAGGGAAATTGTCCTGGTTTTCAGTATGGAAAGAAGCATTTTTGGTAAAATTTTGGCAAGTCTGTTCAAGGCAGATGAAGAAAACTGAAGCTGAGGGATAAAGTTGGACATTCTGCTTTGAGAGAAAAAAGAGACCACCTCACTTGGAATGAAAATGTATTTTCATTGCTAACATAGGAAATTTTTTTTATTTACTTTGAAAACTTGTCATTAGCCATAGTGGAAGCAGAAAACACAAAACCTCTGAGGAGATATAAAAGCAATGCAAATATTTCAGATCTTCATTGGAGAGGAGAGTCTCCACAGACAAAACAGCTTTCAGAACCTAAACACCTTCAGTGCTTCAGTAAACCAACCCAAGTTTTGCCTGACAGCTGAAAGATATTCCCTGTGGGTCCTTTATGCTCCTGTCTGCAGAGTTGATTGAGTAAATATGCAGCAACAAGGAACATTCTTATACCCTGTGTCTGGCATTTGCTGGCTGATATTTTTAACTTAAGGCAGATACAGTTCGATAATGTTGCTTGCACAGCTCAGCAGTATTCATCAAATACGGAAATGACTTTGATAAATACACCTTGCTGCATCTTCAGTTTTTAGCAGCAGTCATGTTGCTTTTTAAGTTTGAAGAACTGAAGTGTGGACTTCTGGGAGGGTGTTAAATCACCACTGGGGCTCTGGATAAGAAGTCTGTTCCTGGAGACAGAGTTAAAACACTTTAGCTGTGAAGTCTGCCTGAAGAGCCTGTGAGGATTCTTTGGGTAAGGTAGCAGGACATTAGAATTCAGAAACTTTTCTGCTTTGAAAAGGAAAAAGCTTTTTCAGCCTAAACGGGTATAGTTTTCATGGATCTCTGACGAGCCATATGAGGAGTTTTCCTGACTGAGGACCAGCAGGCTGGTGGACTATCTTGGTGGGTGGCAGGGGCAGAGAAGTGGTCTCCAAGCTCTAGGGACAGACCAAACAGGACCTTTCATTTCTCCCCTCTGCAGACTGTTTGATCGTGTTTTGGGTGTGAGATCATAGAGATTTCTCTATGACAAAAGCGGGTGTCTAAGTTGTCACCTGCTTTCTCTAACCAAATGAAACTCAGCGTAGACATCTGCATCACTGTTCAAGCACTGAAGGCCACTTTCAAGATCTGCCTCTTGATGTGTCCTCATTTTGGCACCAGCTACTTTTAGCTGATACATTAGTGATGTTATTAGATCCATGAACACAGTGATTACACTTTTTTTTAAAGTCAAAATTCAAACTAGCCAGCAACGTGTGCATGTTTTTTTAATAGTAATTTTCACATAGCTGGAGTTGCATTTGCCACAGGGATGTCTTGTGATCGTTTGGGTGAAGAAATGGACAGTGATGCCAGAAACTGAAGGGAAAACTGATTGTAATATCACAAGCTGTAAAGAATTTGGGTTTTGAACAGCTCTGTAGTAACACATTACACATTTCCTGTGTGGGTTGATGTTTGTGCTAAAACCTTTCACTTTTTGTGAATATTTTCATGGATTTACAGCAATTACTCAACTATTTACAAGGAACAAAATGTGACCCCCATTAATCATAACTAATCAAATTCAGCATGTTCAGTCATAAAGTTTTCAGTCACTGTTTTCACTACTTTCATCTTTATTCATATTTTCCAAGTTAGTCATGATTCATAAATGAATATTTACGGCTACCACGTGCTGGTGTTTGAAAGCTTTTTCTTTTTTTAATAGACATTGAGTTTAACTGGTATGTAGCCTGGAGAGATGACCCACTCTAAGCTAGAATTGCTGTCTTTCTGGGAAATTAATGCTCGTGCAAATGGCAGGACTGACAGCTCCTGGAGATTATAGTCTTTTATCTATAGGAGAAGGAGGAAAAGCAGGGCAGAGGGAGCTGTGACTTAGTGTGCCTCAGCTCTGCTTTGCAGGGCTGGGGGAAATGTACAGCCTTCAGGTGACTCAAACTTGGTCACCTCAACCTGCTGCCACATGGCAGGTAGTGTGGTGCAGTTTTTTTAACCTTTTGAAGTCATTTGGTAGAGGACAACTGAGTACTCGCTTCTGATGCTTTTCTCTATAGCAATTGTTAGGGTACGGTAGGAACCTTAAATACAACCATTGAATTTGTCACTGCTGGCCGATGGCTGGCTCCACTGGTGGTTTGAGACCTGCACGGCACTAAACAACAGAGACATGCTGTGCTCTGGTGTGTGCTTGAAGAAAGGCCATTAAGAGCTGAAATGTCAACAGTGACCCCATGCACCTGTAATAAATGTAAGCTTTGTAATTAGTAGCAAGCTGTCTCAGAGGGCTACAGATATACTAAGATTAATTTTCGCTATGGTGTGCCCAAAGTTCTTGTATAACATAAGGCTACCAGTTAACATTGTCAGGAGACACTATCAAGTTACGGCATGTCTGGCTTGATGACAGAGCTAGACTCTAAGATCCTAGTGGCAGAAACTGTCTTTCCATACCTTTTTCTGGAGCTTACCACACCCTACAAGTGTATAACAGAATACCTGGAGAGGCACGCCTCCGTTGTGAGTATGTCTCTCTTTGTTCCTCTGCTTCATTATGTAGCAAACTTGCTCTAGTAACCAATATCTACAGGGTAAAATAATGCCAAATTACACGTGTGTATATATATATTTTACTCGTAAGTGCTGTAGGTGCCATAAAGGCAGTCAGTGAACACCAGCCTGCAAAAAATTCACGCCTTGAGGAACTCTTGGCATCTGTTTCAGGCTTTCCTACTGCCTGTAAAAGGCAGGTGGCTCTGGGTTCATATAAAGAAGCCTCAGACCAGGGTAACTGACTCTGGAGCACACTTTAGGCAAAAACGCCTTTCAAAAGGTACCATAAAGCACGTCTAGACTGGAATTTGTAGTTGAAAGGAAAAACTATTATCCTTTGGGTTGAAAAGTGACCCATGGCTTTAGGCATTAGTGATTTTTGATAAATGACCTGGTCTTCCCTCTCCCTGGTGTGGGAGGCGATTGGTTTCCATTGTAAACCTGGACTGTAGACAATTTGCTTTATCATATTTGTAGCAAAGGTAGCATAGCCTAATGCAACAGAGAAAAGAAGGGGCTTTTGAGAATGTCTTCCATGAGTTTATTTGTAGACATAGTCTGAAATAACAATATAGCACTTCGAACTTGAAACTTTTAATACATTTATTAACATACAAGGTCTTTCTTCTCCTATTTTATGAAGTAGTTGTGTTTTCATGAAATACGTATTAGCATGATTTTTGGCATGTTATAAATGTGACATTGCTATCGCACATGAACCATTTTGGTCAAGAGCCATGTTAACTGCCCCATCAATTACACTTCTAAATGCCTGTCAAATTAAAAAAATGCAGCTCTAGGCCCCTTAGGGTTTTTCCTTCTTGTAGGCAAAGACTTTTTTGTTTTCACTCACTGCTTTTGATCTCCTTATCATTCTGGAAATTTTCTTGTTTGGGTTTCATTTTGGGGGGATTTGGGGTTTTGGTCTTTTAAGGAGAGAAGTATCTTTGTGTGGGAAGCAAAAGGAGCATTGTGAAATCCAAAACTCCTTGGGATACTGAAAGAGTCAGGCCATTTAGAATTTCTTATGGATGGGTTACTATTGTGAAGGCAGCATTTAATGTGTTAGGTAGAGTAGGAAAGTTGCAACGGTAATTGCTATTATATCTTATTCTGTATGTTAAAAAAATGCTTACCATACTGTACAGCGTATGTGTTAGCAAATGTTGCCATTTCAGCCATGACCAGCTATACATTTGCATATAATTTCCCCTTAGTATATTTTTGTGCAGAACTTCTTCTGAGAGCCTAAGACAAAATATCTATGCCACTTCAGAACACACAGGTACTTAATTCTGTATGTTCAGTAGACCAAACATTATTGAAATGAATGTGGTGGAACACAGCTGGAGTTAAATGAACTATTGTTCTCACAGGGTAGGCTAGATTAAAAACCACGAAAAAGAAAAAAGTTTAAAATCCTATGTTTTTTAATGGCTCCGACTACAAGCCTATCTCAAGATGAGCAGCTGGCAAACATATGACATTTCCCCCCACACACAGATCTTATAAAAATGAGTTTCACATTCATCCAGCCATGTCTTTCTAAGGGTGCCTGCTGGCACATCATTCCTGAAAGAAGCGGTCCATCTGGGAAGGTTGTTAGGGGGCTGGCAAGGCACCACTCCTAGTGCAGAGACAGTGCACAGCGACTGGGAGCGAGGAGCCCCCAGGGAAAGCTCAAAGCTTGTCCCCAGCCTTTAATGGACAGGTGTGGAAACAGGAACCCAGTGAGGGTTCTCCGCAGCATTGCTAAGTGTCCTTCCCCTCCCAGATAAGCTACCAGTAGATGGGAAGAGCCCAGTGCTTCCTTTTCTACTCGTACTGCAGTGCTCCGTAACTCTGATAATGCAGGACTGTACGACTGCATGAGAACCTCATGTAGTCCTGAGAGCCTCTGTGTAACATTATTTGGCTTATACGTACTTTATTATGTTTGGCTGTTGGTGAGAGTCAGATGAAAATTATTTCCAGATTACAATAAAGGAACTTCAAACATAATAAGTGTTGTTAGTTCATTGACCATATTAAAATAAAATTTTAAAAGGCTATACATCAATGTTCAGAGGAAACTGTTTAAAAAAGAAAAAAAAGTGTAGCATTATTGGCCTAAAGATACTGCTGAACCTTGGGAAAAGATTTGTGCCACGTTTCTTATGACACTAACATCACAGAGGATATAAACCAGTCATTGGCACTCTCTCAAGAAACACATCACTGTAATTCATTATAACAATACCACTGTGATATTTGTTCATAATATTTATGAAAGCTGGGCTATGAAAACAGTATGCACTGACTGTCAGTGGTGATGTATCATTCTTTAAAAGAGAATATACATGACAAAATGTTTTAAATGAACTCTAAAAATATACTGGCGAGTTAAAACAATTTGGCTGGTCTTGCACTTCATGCCAGGAGGGGCTTCCCAGGATATGCTTCTGGATGACCTTTTTGAGGACATATATCAAATAGTCATGTATTTATTATGGTCCCAGTCAGTCTTCAATAGCAATGATGAATGTTGTGTAGTGTACGTAGTCATTACAGCTCTGTGTAATACTCTGCTCAGTTTCCAGTTGCTGTCTTTTCTATGGAAAACAGAGCCGCCTGTCTCATGTCAACCCAATAAACCCAACTTTTACCCACAAAGTGTTCCCAGTGGCATAAAGCTTTATCTGACCTTGGGGGGAGGGGGGAGGGTACAGATGCCAGGAGTCCTGGAAAGAGGCTTCTGCTCTGCTTCCCCAATTGTGTCTGTGCCCAGCAGAGTCTGGGGGGAGCAGTCCGGCTCTTGTGAGTCGAAAGGCTTTATAAGCCCACACGGCTTCCAGTAGCGTGCTGGGATTCACTGCAGTTCTGACGTCAGTGTAAATCTGGATTTTTTCTGGGCACTGAATAAAGCAGCACTTCTACAGCTGAATGGTCCTGATGACATGCAATTTTTCCGTCTTCCCCATCAGCATTGTGGGGAACATAAGTAGCATGAATGTTCTGACATTTGTTGCAACCAGGCACGGGCCCAGTCCAGTTCCTGGTGAGAGGAGGTCAGCAGTCCTGGATGAGCTCAAGCACAGGAGTAGGCTGCATCTTGAAGGTGCTGAGGTTGGGCTGGGGCTGAGCACCAGTGGCAGGCGGAGCACAGGTTAGTTTCCCACTTCACAGTGAGAGAGGTGAGAGATTGGGCAGTGGTTTTGGCATGTAGTTGACTAGGAAGGGAAATAGAAACCCAAACCTCTGTCTTTTCCTTGTCTGTCCAGGAAACCCTCCTACTCTGTCCACTCTAGTTCATTTCCCCCCAGTCACTAGATTAGTTGCTGTGCTGAGGTGAGGAGGGGGAGATGGAAGGCAAAAGGAAAGGCAATCGCTTCTCACCACCATGCAGACTCCAAACAGAGTTCAAGCTTGTGTCTGGTAAAAAAAGTGGACAAATCTAAAATGACTTTTTGAGCTCAGTTTCCTGGATTCACTACCCTTTGCATGAATGCTTAGATTTGAGAACAATAAATGCCGTCACTGCAGGGAGCCCCAGATTTGAATTGTGTGCATGCACAGCTATTTATGAATCATCCATTTCTACTTAGCCACTTCCATCTAAGGTAGTTGGCTCAGTTCACTAATGAAATAGCCTCTCAAGAAGTCCTCTGCCAGATCAGCTTATTGTTCTGGAAAAGAAAGGAATCTCGATGCTAGTTTTCTGAAAGACTTTTTTAAACAGAACTTATTTAGGAAAGGTAATATAGACACCACGCTAGGCTTCATGTGCTGTAGTCAAGGGCTACAGGTTAAAAACATAAGAATGGAAAGAGGAAAAAATAGCAAACTGAGATGGAATTAAAAAACAATAGGAAAATCAAGAGACCACGGATAACAGGAAGGGAAAGATTAAAACCAGAGCAGAGGTGTTTATTTAGTGCTTTGTACAAAAGAATATATTCTACCTTGTACTTTTAGCTGCTTCTCTATCACTCTCTATATATATATATATCTTTATTTCTACCTATAATTATATATTATTTATATGTTATCCATTTTATCTCATGGGCTTTGGGGCTTTGAAGACAGGCTGAGAGAGTTGGGGTTGTTCAGCCTGGAGAAGGGAAGGTTCCGGGGAGACATTATAGCAGCCTTCCAGTATCTGAAGGGCGCCTACAAGAAGGCAGGAGAGGGACTTTTTACAGGGGCATGTAGTGATAGCACAGGGGGGAATGGATCCAAACTGGAAGAGGGGAGATTTAAAATAGATATTAGGAACAAATTTTTCACTATGAGGGTGGTAATGCACTGGAACAAATTGGCCAGGGAAGTTGTGGAGGCCTCATCCCTGGAAGCGTCCAAGGCCAGGCTGGATGGGGCTTTGATCAACTTGGTCTAGTGGGAGGTGTCCCTGTCCATGGCAGGGCGATTGGAACTAGATGATCTTTAAGGTCCTTCCAACTCTAACCATTCTATGAGAGTGTAATAATCTTTTGCCATATTTTTCACAGTTTAATTAAATTTCATGTTTATGCATTACCTTAAATTGACATGGCTCGTTGGCATGAAAATTTCCTATTCTCTTTCTCTACTGAGTGTATTGTCTATTTGGAAACAGTACCAGGTATTAAGAATCAATGTTCAGGTACGTGCATTTTAATCATATTAAGGATGAGTGATTCATGCTGGGATTGCACCTCTGCCAAACGTTACATCAGTGATTCTGCCTGATAATTGAGACATGTAATTGCAAATGCAAATAACTGTCCACATATATAATGAAGTTTCACCTGCAATACTAGAATCAAGGCCAAGGTGAAGCTGGCCAGGAGCC
Source organism: Ibidorhyncha struthersii (assembly GCA_013398815.1). NCBI lineage: Eukaryota > Metazoa > Chordata > Aves > Charadriiformes > Charadriidae > Ibidorhyncha > Ibidorhyncha struthersii. The sequence continues at coordinate 132,449 of VZSZ01006025.1, read as the reverse complement.
AAGGCTGTACCCTTCTGATTTTATTGGTCTGGTGGAAATAAATGGTATTGCTTCAGATCAGGGAAGTAAGAAACTCAAGACTCCTATTAGCAGTAAGGAATTGTTAGCGAATCTTTCTGGTTGAAATTGTGGGCGTCCTTGAAAGAAAAATTAAAAATGGAAACCAGCACACATTTGGTAGCAATTTGGTTCCTGTTTCAGCTTTAATCAAGAAGACTTAGTAATCAGTGTATCAACATTAGTGATTACTTCAGTCGGAATAATTAATAGAAAATATGATGTTTAGATTTAAGTGTAAAAAGTCAAAGAAGAACTTAAAAAGCAGGATGTAGATTAAAAAGAAAACACTGAATATCTTCATCTGGCCTAAATAATGGTTGATTAATATTTGCATACAAGTCAGATGAAAATTCACATATTGGATGGTTTGTAGATGAAGAATATGTAAAGTAACAAATAAGGTATAAAAAACGTGCTAATATATTTGTCAAGCGCACTATAAACACCCTCCAGATGATCTTATGAGGTCATCCATGGTCTTGAACAAAAATTTGAAAGAATGGCCAACAACATTTCAGTATCATCCTGTCTGAACTTTAACTCCAGTCTCAGTTTTAAGGTCTAAACTGACCCTAATCTACTCCTAGGCATTTTTTTCTCAGTCCGTTTCTAATGTTGATCTCAGTGATATAAGCATTTGATTTTCTGCAAAGCAGAGGGACAAGGATGTGTTTTACACAAGTATGTATAAGTAGCTGAGGCTGTGAAAAGTGCCTGCATGCCAGCTGTGTTCAGTGGAGAAAAACTATGGATGTTGCTGTTTATTCTGAGTATCAACAAACATTTGGAATAACAAATATTTGCTAAAATAAAAAAAGGGTGGGGGACTTATTCAGGATTTTACTGTCAAGCGGCATACATAGCTCTGATCCACTAGAACATCTCGTCATGCAGAAATAACAAGTTTCTTAGGGAGTGTGTTGTAAGCCACATTATTTGATGACTTCATTTTCCATTTCCAAGTCAGAGGGAAGTTTACTTTGTGAATTGGGAGAGTTGTGCTACTTTTGAGCTCCATGTTTTCAAATCACTTCTCTTCCACTGACTTTCACCAGCCATGAACTGGGTAGATGGACAAAAAGCAAGTTGCATGTGGTTCTTCATCTCCATCCATGCTCTTTATGAAGGTTCTTTTCTTTCTTTTCTAATCTCTACAATAATTTATGACATTTCTTCTTTAAACACTCTACTTTCTTAAATGGCAAATTATATTTCCATGACCTCTTCTGTATTAAGTGCAAAGAACAGAAAGAAATGTTTTCCAGCCAAATGAGAGTGCTCTATCTCAAGTTGAATTCTAATAAATGCCTACAGTTTATAATTGATACTTCCAAGATGGTCTCAAGGAATTTAAAACAATCTAGAATTTAATAGCAATCAACAGAATCGAGACAAAGTGAAACTATTACGCTGAACTTATGGAAAAGCGGGGTTTAAATTGATGCTGCATATTATTCATTTTGACAGCTGCAAATTCACATTAAAGATAGCAGAGACCAAAAGACAGCAACTAGAAGAGGAAATGCTAATTTATTACTTACAGAGAAACAAGTCTGAAGCTAAGCTGTTCAGTTAAAATTATGAAATATTTTGCATTTCCAATGTACCTTTGATCCACAGAAACCCCAAAGCACTTTTTGAATTACAAGTACAGTCTTAATTTCCTATCATACCAGGTGACAGGCAGGTGTCTCTGGAGTGGAAATATAGCAGACATTCAATAGCACCCCTCCTCACATACAAAATGAGCAATTTTTGAAGTAAAATTGCATGGAAGGGTTACATTGCTAAAGCATGCGTCCTCATCATGCTATGCTGCTTGTGTTAGAACGGGGAAGGAAGAAATGCAAAATCCATTCCTAACTGCACTATTGCTTGGTGTATGATTTGAGACAAGTGACTTAATTTCTTATGCTTCACTATAGAAAGGGAATAATGCTGTCTGATGTCAGTGGTGGTGCGCTGATAGCAAAGAACGATGTAGTGAATTCCTTCTCATAGGAATTGTATCTCAGCATTTGGGAAGGCTGAAGTAATACAGCTCGAAGAATGCTCAGTAAAATTATTTGAAAACATTCAGATTAAAAAAAAAAATGTAAGCTATGTAAATACAAATTACTATATAATTTAGGAATTTATAAGCAGGGCAAAGCAAGGTTGATGTTTTGCTATGCAATAATTTCAGTTTCCTATACAAGAATAAAGTTATTTCCAGCAATTGTCGCTTTAGGGAGGTTCATACGCGTGGGAAGACTAAACAGGGGTATTATACACATTAATTGATCAAAGTAGCAAATATTTTTAAACCATTAAATCTCTAGTGATATCAGTCCTTAATGAAAAACTATGGGATGCAAGCACAGTGCCCTGTAACGATTGAAGAGAAGGCTATCAACTTTCTAAAACCCTTGAACAAGTCATAGCTTAAAGGCTTGATGAGGCAGGGAAGGATCATTCTGATGATATCATGCTTCTAATGTTTTGTTTCATGAGTATGTCATTTGAGTCCAAAGCTACAGTGTGGATGAAAAGACTTCTTTTTCTCTCTGTAGTGTATTGAACAATCTCTTAACTGACATCTTAATTGATTAACATTGTTGCTCCAGATTCAGTCTGATGTCTGTTCCACTTAACATTTTGACACCTGCTATCTAGAGAGGAGGGAGGAGCGGGGTGAATACCTCGGGAACCCATGGGGTTCGTTCTTTCCCTTGGGAATATTTATAGGTACCATTACTGTCACTGGCGTCCATGTTTGCAAATGCTGAAGACTGGGGATTTTGAGTTGGTAGTTTTGGTTAATGGCAAAGTTACAGAAGCAGTGAATGTAAATATTCAAATATTACACTCTGCTGAGCAAGTCCCCGGGCACCCCTAAGACATGCGGAGTCAGAAATGAGGGCAGTTTTCAAGAATGGTCCTGCATGGCTATAAAGCTCAGACTAAATTCCTCAGACTAGCACCTTCTCGTGGGATCAGGAAATGGGATCAGGAGATACGACTGCCAGAGTTGGCTCAAGTATATCGCTAAGAATAGGCCAAACCACTTCAAAAATTAATGAGCTGTATGAGTTTAGGACTACTAAGATTTATAGGCTAATGGGTAACCATCAGAAGGAGAAAATACTGTATGAAAACAAACACTGGGGAAATTTAGAGCCCTTCCGTCTCTTCTGGCTTACGCTGATGTAAATCAGGATTAGTTGCACTGAAGTCACTTGACTTACAATAATATAAGTAGGAAGAGAATGGATAATTTATGCTCACTTTGCAGTACCACACAGATAGAATTAAGTGGTCTTATTTGGAAATGAGAAATGGGTCTTTTCCAAGCCGTTTTGGAGGGGATTGAGAATGGCAACCAGATGCTTCATTCAATGCAGATTGTAGATGGGGAAGAAACAAACCTTGGGAGACTTTTACAGTATTTCTCAAGAGCATGTGCTATGTATTTGCCAGCTATAACTCTGTGAAATTTATATACACTGTGGGCTATATTAATTTTCAAATAAATGTAAAATATACACAACAAGAAATTGTGATAGCTTCCTATAAACATCCTAAAATAGGATGTTTTCTATAGTCAGCCAAAAATGCAATAAATCTACAGCACAGCACAGGAACTTTGCTGCTTATCCCTGGCCATTCACTAACTCTTTGTCTATTTACAAAACTACTGCTCAGTGTATCTCAAGAGGAGGCCAACTATTCACACTGGGTGAAGCCTCCATGTCTACAGTCTTATTCTGGGAATTGGCCCCTCCAGTCAGGGCAAGAAAGATGTGCCCAGCCAGATAATGCCTTCCCCTGATACCAACACCAATTTAAAAAAAAAAAAAAAAAAAAAAAAAAAAAAAACAAAGCAGAAGGGAAAAATGGATGCATCAATGCAGAGAGAAGCCTTTTGTTGAAAAGTATTTTGCCAAATTGCTTAATTGCTTTTCTATGCATCAAAAACTGAATTTTGCTTTTCTCTGCCACTGATGGGCAGTTACTCCTGCAAGTCAGTGCAGTGCTTTGAGGGAGGCTGCTCTCACAAATACAATCCCACAAACAATCTATCAACTGGCTGATAGATTATGCAACACAGCTGAATTAACAAGATGTTGGAGCAGCCTCGGTTCCTATTCAATCTGGACACAACATTGGCCTCCAAATTATAGTTTGTTTTTTCATCCGTTTTCTAGTCCATGAAACCAGAAATAATCTGTCCCTTGAAATGCACATGCAACAGTCGGTTCTCAGTAAATCCCAGGATGTATGTGAAATTAGGGAATTTGTCTTAGAAAGCAGTGTTATCTTACAGCTTGAAGAAGTGCGTCCTGTTGTGTAATTAATGTCCATTATTCAGGTAACTGGGACTTTCTAATGCTGAGCATGCTTTATTCGCCTTCCTTCATACAGCAGTGTGTTTTGGAAACCTGTGTCCTTTTGAGTTCAGGAACACGCTGAAGGGGATTATCAGGACCTCTCCATTCACGCTTCTTGGTTATCACAGAATTAGGGCACAGATGCATGATGAACTTTGGCTTTGATCGACAGAATAAACGCCTCGGGCATCTGTTGTGCTTTTGCTGCTCTGAGTCGTACATTATCTCCTGCTCTAGCACAGCTCTTTTGGGGCAGCCCCATCCCTGTAACAATTTGCAATTTCACCTTTCGGATGAGAGCATCCAGGCATCGCTCAGCACGATCGGGTATTTTGCAATCATTGCAGTTTGGTTTTGAAAAGTTCCTCATGATCTAGTCGCGTGGCCACCACCACCACAGGCTTTGAAACTGTGCAAACGCATAGCTGGAAGGCAGCTCAGGGTGCAGGGGGCTCAGAGTGTACGTGTGCAGAGAGAAATTAAGGAAATGGCAAGGACCAGGCAAGGAGAAAGTGTGATGCCTGCTTTCCTCAGGCCTTGCTGTGTCGGTGTCCGCTCACTGGAAGTGGAGAAGACAGGAAGAGATTTCGTTATGCAAAGGTAGAGTTCTGCACTGGTACTTCTCATCAGTTGGGGGCTGAAGCTTTTTTTTCTCCCATTCACGGACCCTTCTCTTCCCGTCGCCTCCCGGTCCTGGCAAGCCTGTCTCTACCACCACCATGGGTGCTGTGGTGAAAGATTCCTCTGAGTTTATCCACTATGAAGGAGTGAGAGCGGCAGGCAAAGCACACCATCAGCAGGCTGGGTTTTACGGCTTCAGATCTCAGAGGTGAAGAGATATATGACTTTCCTGGGAGGGGAGGCAGGAAATCACCTCTGGTAGAGG
>VZSZ01006025.1:50770-126735 GCA_013398815.1 Ibidorhyncha struthersii | reverse complement strand
GCTGTTCAGGGCATAAATACGCTTCAAACAATGTTAAGAAGCTGACTTAAAGTCAGGAAATCCTAAGTATCAAGGTAAACTTAATTTATGTCATTCTGCTTTTATGTATTTGGGGTTTTTTTTTACATTTGGGACCAAAAGAAGCAGCCTTAACCCAGACTTTTCTTGTTAGTTTTTCTAACATGGCTTAAATATTGATATTTTTTTAAAGTTATTATTAAGTATGTGACAAACTATTAATTCATTAGTGAAGATATTGATATTCTCAAAGATGTTCCCTAATCTCCTTCAAATATTGATTTAATATTATTATAGCATGGCCAAATACTATATTACCCTTTATCTAAATTAACATTTTTTCAAGATGTATTTAGGAAGGAAATGTGTGTTTATTGATTGTATGAATGAAATTACTTTAATTAAGGAAACAGGCCTACTGCCAAAAATGGCATACATGACTATTAGCGCAGGCTGCTTCCTACAACAGCCCAAAAAGGCATCATCAAAAGCAGATGCCTAAATTAGTTACAACGTACATCCTGGCCAGACAGATGCTTCAGACACTTGGCCATTTGTAGGATAGATTCTCTTTCTTTTGAAAGCAAGCCGGAGCACAGTAACACTTTAAGGTTTTCTACCAACCATCATTTAGGATTTTTCAGCTTTAAGTTAAAAATTACTCCAGTGGAGCTTGATCCTCTTGTCAAGAGATTCCCATGTCAGCTTTCAGCACTCTCATTTAGATTAGTGCTTAGAGTAGAGGATATGAGATACTTAAGAAATGTTAGAAGTTTCATCTTTTTGCCTGAAAACACAGGCAAAGAAGTGATGACAGTAATGACTACTGAAAAGGAAACATCAGGCTGTTGTGCTTTGCTTTATTCATAGCAGCATTCCAGTATTCTGACTTGCATTCACAGCTTTTAGCCTCAGAATTAGTTAGAAACCCGACATGGATTTCCAGTGCTGTTGCTACCTTGTACAATGAAGAGAAAATCCTCAAAAATGGGTGGGAATCTACAGGTTAGTAAGTTGCCATAAGAATGCGATTTTGGGATGTCATGTTATTGAGAAGTTTGTGTATTTTCTGAATCCCAGCTTCATAGTTAATGGGGTACTGTACTCACTGAACCTCCCTCTGATGCATGAGAATAAAAAGTACTCCAAGCATAGACATTGTGGAATGTCTTTTCTCCACTCAAACTGGAAATGGTTAAGAAATACAGCCTCTGAACCCAACCCCCACAGCCAAGAGTCTTAAAAAGCTGGAGGTGGGACTTAAAAGGGAGAATCCCACCACAGCAGGGGGTATTACAAAGTGAGCCATGGAAGCACTCATTGTTGATCAGGGGATGTCCTGGCAGCAGGGGTTGCCTGGATCTGTCTAGCTTCACCTGATGTGACAGTAGAGTCCCAGGAAGCCTTGTGGGCTCGTTAGGGCTGTGTCATGGCGGGTAATCAGGATCGAAACGGCTGTTCACTGCTCAGCAAGAACCAAGCTTAGCTGTGATGCCGGCGATTTGGGCTGTAGCGTGCTTGCCCTTGGGAAGATGTTGGCGGTTGACTTGTGCCTGCATTGGGGCATGTGCCTGTGTGTGAGGTGTATAGAGGGGACAGTGGTCATTCAGGAGGACATGTATAAGACGAGTTGTTTGTACCCCAGCCACAGGAAAGCACCTGTGGGGGAAAGAGCCTCCTCTGCCGCGGCAGCTTTCCGACAGCCCGTGGGAGCGTGTCTGCCTGTGTAGCAGGGAATAAGTATAGCGGCATATGCAAACAACATATGTGACAGGCAGTGTGGGAGAGGCTGTAGCTCTGCCCTTCAGTGCTGACGAGTGGTAAGTATGCTTCATGGTATGCTACAGCATAGCCCTCAGCGCTGTCCTAGCTAAGCCTAACCCTTAGGTGACTAGCCTGGGCATCTGCGATGTTTTCTAAGGCCTTCACTTGACTGCAGCAGCCATATTTAATTTAGCCTTCCAGAGTAAGTTTTCCTTCTTTACCTTCAGCATGAGGAAATGCAACTATAGACCGTCCCACCTTGTTCTCTGTACATTATAGATGCATCTATACCAGCAGAAGACTTTCAGCATAAGGTGCTGAACCGCATGCCATGGGAAATGGAAGAACATATCTTCCAATATTCCAAATGGAAAACAGGAAAGTGTTTTTTCTGGCCTTTTTAACAAACAGAAATAAGATATTCCTGATTCTGGCAAGATAGAGTGTGGCTAGGCATGGGAAATACTAAGGTATCAGGGCTTAAAAACTTAAGCCGCTCATTTTTGATAGAATTTTTTTAAGCAGTGGATAGACACTCTTGAAGGATTAGCTGTTCAGCTCCATCTCCTGAGCTCTGTCCTGTGGGGTTGCGTGACAGTGTGAAAATGCAGGGGAGGTCAGCACTTCAGCAGTGCACTTGCAAGCACCCTCTCTCTGAAGCCGTGAGGTTTCTGTATCCCGTGTGCATCCTGGCAGGGGATAATGGTTTCAGCAGTACTTATGGGACGACTTACATAGTTGTCACTGTCTCATTTTTGTAGCAGCTTTATGTAAATGCCAATAAAATCTTCCAACCATCCTATATAACAATAATGTATATGTATTATAGCTGTAAGTATTGTGATTGGTATCTTGGCACGTGATATTTGCCTACGTGCTTACACACATGCACAGATGTCTCCCTCCTATTGAAAAGTATCCAAATATCATAAGGACACTTGCAAATCCAGTAACCAGTAGCCAGTATTTATTGATGATTTGGCATATGTTTGCTAAACATATGCATAAGCCTCGAAGAAAGACTGCGGGAGGGGTCCTCAAATCAAGACATACAACCAGCAGCTGCTTTGGGTTAAATCGTTTCAGAGGTTTAAAACCATATTGGGAATTTGAGTGCTGTAGTACACTTAGTCACCAGTAAGGGGAACCCTTTTTGCAGTAAACCTTCAAGCTTTTACTGCTTTGATGGAGAGCGTGGTCATAAAGATAATGTGACATTTTGGTTCCAAAAAAATTATGTTTAATCAGAAGCCGAACAGAGATAAGCAGTTTAAAATGAAATCTGAATTACAATTTCAAATCTACCTTTTTTTTTTTTTTATTTCTCAATGAGATTGAATAGGAAATGTGAATGAACCTGCATAATACGGGCATTAACCCTTACAGCAATGCTAAAGAAAAGGAGGAAAGTTGATTTTGACGACAGGCTTTAATACAATATGAACTATACCACCCCAGAAAAGTGGCTGTCATCAGGCATTGTTTTAACAGGAACAACAAATGGTTGATTTATTGCTTGAAATTATGTCATCATAAATAAAATTTCATCTGTGGCCAAGTCTTCTCATTCTAAGAACGCAATTTTGAAACTTAGACACTATCCTTCGAGATGTTCTCAAAAGTTGTAGTTTTCAATAAGCATAAAGATGAATCTCAATACTGTAAATGCTGTAGAAAAAATCCTGAAACTATTTTAATTAATCTGTGTTGCTGTACAATAGATGTTATGTCAGGAGAAAATTGGTATGCATGTGGATCTCTGATCACATAATATCCAAAATCACTATAGTCTTTAACTGTCACAGTAAGTGTATTTTCATATTGCCTAGACAGATAAATATGTTTTATTGGGGTGAATAGAAATTCAATATTTACTCGGCTAAATAACCTAACTATAGATTTTCTTATATCAAATGAGCAATTCTGGAACTGGTGTGATGGATTGGTCTGAGGAAACTCCTCTCCTTGTCCAGCGCATGCATTTCCATTACATTTAATATGGAAGAACATATTGTGTCTAGTCAGATTTACTTTTTCACTACTAAGTACCTAGTAACTAACTTTATGAAACCACTGAATGCAAAGATTCAATGGCGCCCATAAGATCTGTAAATAAATACCACTGTAAATCTAAGCCCAAGTTTCTGCCATGCTTTCCCAAATGGCCTTCCCTCAAGACTGCTAATTAGCCTCTCTTTCTAAGTTTGAATACTGAATAAATGCACTATGCTGATTGATAGTGCATCAATATTAATTAATAATTTACCACACTGTTGGAATTTTCCTTTACATGTAATCACAGCTCCAGCTGCTTCTAAACCTTTCTTTCTCTAGCAAAAAAAGAGGAGGAACATAATTTTACTACTTTCACCCTATGTTGTTTAGTCTCCTCTTTGGTTTGTCTACAAATATTTGGAAAAGCCTCGCTTGGATACTTCTGATAATTCATATGGTAGTGCAGTTCCATTTCACAGAAGTGTGCTGCTGCTCCTAATTGGAGCTAGTCTAACACGCTTCATGTTTTATTTATACGCACAGTAAATAGGTGAAGTGCTGGAAAGTATCTGTACTCTGTTAGGAACTGGAAGTCTGGCTTTCAGGTAGGGCCTCCATGGGCTATCTCACTCTAACCCGTGGATCAGCTGGATGTGCTGCAGGGGTTGAGCTCTGCCCGGGTGGCCAGGAGCTCCTCAGAGGCACAGTCCTGCCAAAAGGCAGATTGTTCAGAGTGTAGTTAGTGCCCAGATTCACATGGGCATTTCTGAAGCAGTCTATGATTTCTATCACAACCAGTTCGCGACAGAATTATCAAATTCTTTAATTTCACTCTGTTCTAATAAAACAACAGGTGCTCCCTGGGTGGGATAGAGTAGTTCAAATGCTTTAACTGCATTTTCACACTGATCACAAATCACTTCCTAAAAACATCTTTCTTTCATGGGAGTCTCTTTGTTAACACCATATAAACACTTTTGTATAAAAATGACTCCCCAAAAATTTACATTCAGGCCAATGTCTGCTTTGTAATTATGAGGTCTTGACACAAGTGAAAAGCCAGACCTCTGAAAGACCCTACAGGTAATTTACATGAGAGAGAAGGGATAAAAAAAAAAATGTACATTCCAGCTGCGTTTGGATGTAGCTTACAGTGCCTGTCATTCAACTAATCTTATCTGTGTAGTCCCCCCTTTGTGGGGAAGAGCTGAGGATTTGCAATTCATTCTTGTTGCAATCCATTCCTGTTGCAATTCATACTGCTCAAAGCTCATACAATCGTTCTGTTTTCCAGGTGGCTGTCAGCACCTGCGATGTTGCTGAAATGTCCCCAAAAGAAACTGCCTTTGCCCAAGACAATATGAATCTTCAGGTTTTTGGTGACAAGCTTGCATTGATTTTGTTTGTGCCTCTTCTCTGTTTCCTGAATGAGAAACCAGTATATAGTACCAGGCACACCAACCAAATACAGAGCACCAAGCAAACCTTCCTTAGGGTATGCTTTGCAATCATTATTTAATTATAACAGGTGAAAGTGTACACTCTTAAGCAGTGTTCAAAATACATACATATATATTTAATTTACATTCATAATTTTGTCTTCAAGGACAACCTCTTCAAAGCATGAGAATGGTCATTCTGATTTGCAGGAAGTCTGACCGACCTGATAAGATGACTGGCTGTGTGAACACAGGGACGCTGGTGGATACTGTTTACCGTGACTTTAGGAAGGCCTGTGTCAAAGTCTCCTGTAGTATCCTTGTACGTAAATTGGTAGATTTGCCCTGGATAAGTGGATGTTAAGGCAAGAGGAAAATTGGCTGGACCACCAGGCTCAAAGGGTTGTGTTCAGAGGTGAAAAATCCAGCTAGCAGCTGGTTCCTTGTGGCATCCGTCAGAGACTGACACTGGGGCTAGAACTTTCAACGTCTTTATTAACAGCCCAGGCCATGGGATGGAGGGCATGATCTACAGGTTTGTGCACAACACTAAGTTCAATATGTTGAAGGACAGGGATGCTATTCTGAGGGACCTTACACAGGCTGAAGCAGTGGGCTGACAGGGACCTCATGGGTTTCAGTGAAGGCATGTGCAATGTCTTGCAACTGGGACAAAATTATCCCATGCAAACGTACAGACTGGACAATGGAAGCGGTGTTGCCAAAAAAGACCTGAAGGTCTCAGTAGACAAGAAGCTGCAAAGGAGACAGCAGTGTGTTTTTGTGACAAGTAAGACCAACAGCACACTGTACTGTAATAGCAAGATTGTAGCCATATGGACAAGGGCAGCCATTATTCCCACCACATCTGGGGTATTGTCTCCAGTTTGGAGCTTTCTGGCACAAAAGGGATGTTGGCATAATGGAACGAGTCCAGCAGAGGCCACTGAGATGTCCTCTAGAGCATCTGACATACAAGCAGAGGCTGAAGGAAGGGGCCTTATTCAGCCTTAAGAAAAGAAGGTGGAGAGGGGATCTTACTGCCGTCTACAATGATCAGAGGCTGTAGAGGAGACAGAGTCTTCTCAGAGGCGCGCAGTGGTATGACAAGAGGCAACAAATGCAAGTTGCAACACGGGAAATTTTTATTAGATGTAAGAAAAAAGAATTCATCATGAGGGTGGTTAAACACTGGAGCAGGGGCCCAGAAAGGTAAAGTCCCCATCCTTGGAGACAGTCAAAACTTGACTGGACAAGGCCCTGAGCAGCCCCACCTAGTTGGACTTGTTTTGAGCAGGAGGCTGGATCAGATGACGTCCCAGAGGTCCCCTCCGACCTAAACTGTTCTATGATTCTGTGATATTGCAACAAATTCCTTACTATGTATTGACAGAATCAGTCAATATTACTCTGTTAGAGCCATTTACAAGGTGTTTTGTCAAAGATCTATCTGTCCCTGTACTATAGATTAATGATGTTTTCATTATCAGACTATGTCTTGTAGAGGAAGTAGCTATCTCTAAAATACAGTGTATTTTTTAAAATTAGGATGGAAAAAATATAGGCCAAGAACAGGCTCTAGCTGGTATGTTAATTTTGCTAGGGACAGTGAAGATGAATTGGGCCTAAAATGTTTTTCTGGTCAAAGCAGAACAGGACTCCACAGTGAGAGCAATCCCGTCGACATTGCAAACATAATCAGAATTCAAGACTTCGTCTTAAAATATCTATTTGATAAAGTCAGGGTATTGTAGGTTGACATGGTGTTTTGTATGAGCTTTAAATTGTGTCAGAGACCTCTTCGTGCATTTGTACTGTATCCCTGTAGAGACATTACAGCGCTGATACACCGCAACGCTTGCACATTTGCATGTTGCAAAAGGTGCTCTTTACTAGTGGCTACGTATTTCCAGTTAGCACAGTGCTGCATTTTTGTCTGCAGAAGGTGACTTGCTTCCCCAGGACTGTAGGTTTCAACCAGGAAAGAGGAAGAAGTCTATTACAAATGTAAGTTAGTGGTTAGGTCCCCTTTACCTCTTGGGGTAACAACAGGCTGCTTTTGGGGCAAAGCAGGAGTACAATTTCACTACAATGATACTATATGTATCAGACTGCTAAGTAGGAACTTCTCCCTTCTATTTATTTTGTCCCGATAGTGGGACATAATAGAATCTGATAAAGATAAAAGCCTGGGACAGAAAATACATTGATAGTTTCAGACTCCTCTGTATGCTCAAAGAAAGTTGTGTTTTCCCCCTCTTAACATTAATGTAAACTTTGTAATCTACACAGGCAATAAAATCAAAAGATCACTTGGGTACAAGAATTAATGTAACATTTTTGTCATATGGGTGTACCAAGATAACTGTCCTTAAAATTTGCTGGATTTTCTACTAAAAATAAATAATCTATTGTTTTTTTTACAAAGGGAAAGTTTAGACCCTCTTATGTCATCTAGACTTTTATACTGTATTAGAAACAACCATTGAGAGCATAATATTTCTGCAAGTTTTCCCATGCAACTGAGCCTTTTTTTTTCTCATCGAAACGTAGGAAGGTCATGCAAAAGACCTGCTTATACTGACAGTAGCTAGAATGGAGAGAATGCAACACCTGTGTCAAGTCCCCCTGGTTCTCACAGCCTTTCCAGGTAGGAGGCACTGTTTCCTATTTAGAAATGCATGGAAATACCTAAAGGCATCTGTACTTTTTCCATTCCGTATTGGTCTAGAAGCACCAAAACAGGTTGCCTTGCTCATCCCAGGGTTCAATTCTGAAGGATTACTCACATAAAATAGGACTGATCTGGGCCATAATGGTTGTGTGCTGGTCTCCAGACAGCCTGGCCAAGCAACCTTGAAGCTTAAAACTGGTTTAAGAGGAGTTTAGGTTATTTGCTGGGATTGGCCTATATGAATAATCAAGTCTGATATTTTTACTGGTTGGATTCCCTACAGACTACATAAGGACAGAGAATTCCACAGAAAATAATATGTAAACTAAATATATATCATAACTTAACTCACTGCATGCAAATTTTCCTGGCACCTCCTATTCAGAATTATTGTGGAATATACTGTCTGACTCCTGCCACAGCAAGAGCTACAGATTAATTTGGTATTGGCCAGAAGGCATTTCACCTCCTCCTTATTAAGGCTGCTGTGTTTCAGTTTTGTATACATCTGGTGGAACGAAGATATAAACAGAAGCATTTGGTTACCTCCTCCCACTCATTTTCATTTTCTGCATCTTTTTCCTGATGCGTCTTTGCTATCATGGTGGAGTAGGCAGGTTACCTGAAGGGGGTGATGGGAAGACTGCGTGTGATTGTGAATGACAGCTCAGCATCATAGCGAATGGAGTTGAAACAACATAGAGGTTGGTGTGGATGAGTCAGTGTACAAACTGACAACAGACTGTGGGATGTATAGGGTGTATGGCCTTTGATAGGTAAGCTACAGTACAGGGTTTCCGTGCCAGTGAAATATCTAGTCGGTATTCCCCACAGTGGGATACAAGACGTTCGTTCTCAGGAATATGTATTTTTGCTGCTGCATACTAAAGCTGTTCAGCGTCGTGTGATCTCTTTACAAAAAGAAAGGGGAATTATGGGAAATACAGCAGTGATTCCCAAGGGCCAGAGTGAACAGACCCTCCTAGAAGAGCCCCAGAACACAGGAGAGTAACAGCGAGCTCCACCGTCACAGCTCATGGGAAGTTAAAAGCGCTTCTTTCTTTGTTTTCTTTGGATTATTGGGTCAGTAATATGCAAAGGTTGTGTCAAACTTCTAGTAAGTAGCTGCCCACAGGAAAGTCATGGCTTTTTTAAATGGTTTCTCTGATGCCAAATGCTAATTACGACACTGTAGATTGTAATTACAAGACTGTACATTGTTTCTTTAATCTTCAGGATATCCCAACATTTGCAAAGTAGCGAGTTAGATACTGTGTTCATGGACAAAGCAATCAGCCGCTGTGCACTCCCCAGACCTGGGAGCAGTTTGCATTTTGTGGAGCTGAAATGTCGGTCAGGCCTTGAAACAGTCCTACGGTTCAGTTCCTTCCAGAAGTCCTCTCTGGGGAAAATCCTGAAGTCGTATCCCTGCTCTCAACGAGAATTCGTGGAGACCTGCCTGTGCAGCCTCCGCGGGCGCGTAGGTGTTTCAGCCGCACGTATCCCCCCGCAGCACTCGCAGCCTTTGCAGGGGGGGAGACACAGCGTGGTGGATCGACGGATGGAGCCGCCCGTCTCCCTTCATGTCGGAGCCACCTTCCCGCTGGCCGTGCAGCCTGGCTCTGCCTGCCTCCTCGCTGTGCCCTTTGTGCTGCCTCCCCGCTCCCTCCCCTTCGGCAGATGCATCCCACCTCTCCCCTGCCTCGGCTAGCAGCACCGCAAAATTGATCTGGCTCCAGAGCTCTGAAATACCAGCAAGGGACGGGGACGTTAGTCAGTTTGATTTCTGCTGCTGGGCTGACAGGGAAACAAAATGGAGGGGTGCGATGGGAGAGGGAGAGCAGAGAAGGTGTAGGAGGAGGGCTAACGTCGAGAGGGAGGGGATGGAGAAAAATCAGGCAGCAGAAGAAAGGGAAGGAGCTGTGGGAGATGGGGAGAGAGCGTAACAGCAGTAGTGGGAAGAAATCAGAGCATGAATAAAAATTCCTCTGCTAATTGCGCCGGAGGTGGAGGGTGAAATCCGACAGGAAATGGTACAAGTTGCTTTGTGGGAAGAGTAAGGGGAATAATTAATGGAGATTTCTTGTGAAATAGGAAGAGGAAAACTGACCTTCTCAAAACAAAGCAGGGAAAATTGGGAGGTACAGCAATTTCACAGAGTTCAAGTTTTCCTTATAGATCTGTCAGCAAGGGCTATTTCATACTTGGCAACATCAGCAGTATCAAACCTGAGAGTTCAAAAATCACAACTCTAGCCCTCCCCAGACAATGAAATTTTCTTTAAAGTAATATATTTTGGGTTCTCTTTATATGTTTTTTATGCCTTATATACTTGAACCCTGTTTTCATGGGACTAAAAGATAATGTAAAAAATTATCTGTGTTCTTCAAGAAATCACCGGAGTTTGAGAACTGAAGTGTTATAAATTCGCCACAACAGGTAACAAAATCGTATGAGTTGGTATTTCACTGGACCATGACTAACACTGACTATATTAGATTAGGTGAGAACTCCTGTGGTCCAGGAGCATTTTATCATCTACATATTTGATGGCATGCTGAAGTGGGTTCTGTTTCCTGTTTAATCTGATGCTGCGTCCTGCTACAAGGGTAACTGATGGTGCCAGAGGACTTAGCAGCTCCTCTCCCTGAGGACGAGTGGCAGTGAGCCAAGAGTGAGAAGGAGTGCCGCAGAAGTAAGACTGTGAGTGACGTGAAGGGATAGAATCACAGGATAACCATGTCCTGGGTGGATAGTGATACTGCTTTCCTAATCCATCTTTGAAGTGTGGTACGGGAGTGGTACCTATACAGTGTTTTGGTGTTAATATGGTAACACTGCCAAGACATTAATCTGCAATTATATTTTGATTTCATGACAACTTTTAATAAAAGAGTGACCATCCAGCTCTCCAAGGTTAAGTACCCTCACACTAGAATACTTCATTATCATCAGTATTAGGATCCCTTTATCCTGGACATGTTCCTAAAATAACAAGCTGAATGAGTAAAACAACAAGTAAACCATAAATTCAAGGGTGGTCTTTAACAGCAATCATCAACCTTTACTCACTGGCAAAACTTCAACTGAATGTCTTGTTATTATTGATAGCTATGTATGCAAGGAGTAATGATTCTAGCTACTAGTGTTACTGCATACTTGAGAGACCATACAAAAAAATCCTTAGTTTGGAAAGCTCTTTCTACTATAGATGCAAAAGACTTAACTGGTATAAAATGCTGTAATAAAAGATCCCTTTTTTTAACACTTGGACTAGATTATTTGTCATGATAAGCCTCATTTCTGGACAAGATACAGACTGACTGGAGACACAAGCATAAATAATGGCAGGAGTGAAAGACCTTTAGAAACTTTTCTGCAGCCTTTTCTCCAGAATTTTTCTGAGATAGATGCATAGCAGCATGGACATTTGAAAACAAAACACAGTGGAAACCTCACCCAAACCATACGCTCCCCTACATACACATGTCCTCAAGAGAGGAAAATGAAGCAAAGATGATGGATGCTAGTCTTGTCAGTTAATGTGCTACTCAGTGGAGTTTAGATGCTATGGGGATGAAGGCAGTTTAAGAGCTTCTATAGACTATGAAAGAATAATTCTGTCACTGCCAAAGCGTGTAACATCTGCTCACACAGGGGTTCTCAGAAAGAAATTTTCGGCAAGGTCACACAAAAGCTTCATATTAGGGGAGCTCAGACATGATGATTACAAAATCATGATAAAAGCACACTAAATAGAAAATCACAATAAAAATTGACTATCATGATGAAGGTTAGGTAGAAAATAGGCCCATTAATCTTCCTCAAATGAAGAAATAAACAACCTAGCTGACATCAAACACCTTATTAGAATAAGCCATCTTTAATTAGTTAATGGAAGCCAACTTACAATGTGTTTGTTGCTCCATCCCTTATTTACTAATATTTATGGACTTGAGCCTGTGAGCTGATTGTTTATGAGATAGTGATGCCTCGTACCAGTACATACAGAGGGAAAAAAAGACCAACCACTCCCATTCGCTGCAGTAACCAGTGAGGATCCTCAGCATTGTTCGGATGGAGTCCTTCTCTGATGGTCCTTGGAGAGACTCTGCTGGAAACAGAGCAGATAGATTTTGAATCGGTCAGATGAGGAAGGGGAAGAGGGAACTGAATCTAAACTTTCCACATGGCAGAAAAATCTTCTGACCCATGAACTGTGATATATGTAGGGAGTGTTAAAAACAAAAGGACACACAAAATGGAAACACCTATGTATTTTTTTAAAAAAAGACCACAGAAGCCTGCTCTCCTCAGTGTTTCCAAGTGATTGGAGGTAGGTGGCCCCTACTTAGCATGCTGATGCTCGACACCCCGTCTGGAGGGGGCTGATTCTCATTTGCTCTTCCAGACATCACAGTCCTGCATATGGGTTCGAGGTACCAGCCCATAAAAGCCCCCACTCCTCAGGGTCATACGCTCTTTTGGTTCTAGCCCTAGTCTTCTGGAAGTTTAAACAACCTCATTGTCAGTGCAAAACTCTTACATCCGTTTCAAATTACACAGGAAGATGACCATTTCATTAAATGCTTCAGCAAGATTTATAGAGACCCCTAAATGCACTTTGTGAGTGATACTGGACACTAATTCCTCTCGGTTTTGTTTTCAGAAAAACTTACACTGTTATTACTTCTCTGGTCAAAGGTTACGCTTCCTGCTCTCCATCAATGCAACCGGCATGTAAGTGTTTTCAGATATTAGTCAGATCACCTTTTTGCAAGAACCATGCTAGTGCGAATCTGCCTGTAACAATTAGCAAAGTTACGGCTGTATCAAGAAGATGTGTCTGAGTTTTGCTAGTAATTGGGACTAACTATATACTTTTATAGTTTGAGAAATTGTGGGAGTCTTTTTTATGTACTTCTGTCTGCTCATACAATTCTGATCATTATACAGGTAGCCCATATCACAAATTTTAGAAAATTGTGTAACAATAACCACCGTTAACAAAACCTACACTATAAGCAAAAGCACATATTTGTCCCAGAAGAGTTTCTGCAGTGTGGTAAGGGGGTAAGACCATAAGTCTGCAGGAGCAGGTGAACTCCAGCATGAGGTTTAACACTCCATGTTTAAAGAGATTTTTTTTTTAAAGTAGCCACACAATCATTTGTCTTTTCTGCTTGTTCTAGTTCTTTTCTTACTAGACATTCAACTCCAAGAGTTCATTGTGAGATAAACCCAGTGTGTTTGAAATACCAGAGGGAAGATGCTCTGAAGCTGAGCTACGGTTCTTAGACATCCACATCATCTCACTTCGTGTGTCAGGGTGGTTTGAAACAATGTCCACACTGAAGACCGCTTATGTTAGCTGAGTGATGTGCTCACTCTACCTCAACTTGGACTGTCTTTAAAAAACAGCATCTTTCTGTACTGCCCTCTCTTTTGGTCCAACCTGGTGCAGTGGACTTTGTGCTGAGTTGTGAAGAATATTTCCTTCTCCTCTCTACACACATTCTTACTGAGGTAAGTCCCTTACAGTAAATAATAAGGCATGACAAAATCTGCCTTTATGTGTAGGTGGTGGTAGTTCCGCCTTTCAATTAACTTCTTTTAAGGGAACTAAACAAACCTTTCCGGGCCCATCCACTCCACGAGCCACCTCACTTTCTTCATCCCAGTTTTCATCTTTGTTTCTTCAGATAAACCCTCCAATCTTATGTCGTTCCCCTGGGGAAAACTGTGAAGGTCAACTAATTTAGCAGAGTGAAGTTTAATTTGCTGAAGGAGGGTATTATTAATTTGTTCTGGTTCCTTTTGTTGATTTTCCAGGTTTCCTATATACAAGTCACAGGTGCATATGCAAAGGGCCAGGGAATATTAGTTTCAAGTATCTGAAAAGTGTATGTTGAAATGTAACACTCATTTTGTCAGGGATTTTTTGCTTTTTCAAATTCTTCGCATTTCTGTTAGCATCAATTTGCTGATCCCGGAAACCATTGCTTGCACGAGCAGATCACAGTCATCAGCTCTGAAGTTCATTCCTGCCAAATCAGACAGCAGCTAAAAAAATGAGTAGTTTATAAAAAATTTACTCCCAAAAGCTTTGTATTTTAGGGGAAATATTTTTGGTGATTTAGCATGGCAAACTTAAGTCCCGATAGGACTTCAACTGATAAGCAGCCAGTAAAGACCTCCAGTACCTTATGAAGTTGTATCTGATATAATTGTTATACTTCCAAATCTGTAATACCTATCAAAGCTATAGACGAGAGTATCCCAAAGAGCAACCCCAGCTTTGCCTCGTGCATGCCGACGGACGCATTGCTAGAACGGGGCCTTTGGTGAGTCGCCATGAGTTTGGGTTAGAAAGCAGAGCTGATGTGTGAAGATAAAGCCCAGTGTGTAAGTTTCGTATTTTGCTCCATCTCCAGCGCTGCAGGACCTTTTTTCCCCAGACTGTTAGCTCTTCACAGCAGAGACGCAGCCTTTGCAGGTATTCACTTGGGGCCTTATATGGCACAGCCCCCGAGCTACTAGTCTTTATTTCAAAACGGGCAGTATATGACAAATTAGCTGCTTGATTATCCTTTACTCTGGTCCCCATAGGAAGCAATGTGGGTCTCTGTGCGGAAAGAAGGGAGGAGCAGCGTGCAGGGCGACAGCGCTGGCTGTGACGGTGAGCCCTGTGTGCTCTTAAGAGCAGCAGCAGCAATAAGTCACCGTTCCATGTGCGGCTGCTGCGGAGGAAGTCAGGTGCGTACTGAAGTTTTCCTAGTAGTGACACTGCCGGTTTTACACACTTACTGATGCCTACCCAGCAGCATATACCTCCTCTGAACACAAGCTAGGCATCTCACGTACGCCGCTCAAATCATTTTTTATCCCGTTTTTCCAGTTTATGCTTTTATACCAGCTTTTCCTGGCCCAGAGGCAACCAGTAAAGTCCTCGATCTCAGGGTAGCAGTGGCAGAAAACAGACTGTAGATTTGTCTTTCAGCCAGTGCCACTGCTTTTATTATGATAGTCCCCGAGAATCTTAGGACATTAACTGCAGGCAGGCTGGAGCTGCAGTATTGCTGATGCGCTTTCTGACAAGGCTATAGAATTTGGCCAATACCTGTGGAAAAATGCATGATGTTGATAATGTCAACTTCTAAAAGCATAGAGACAGTAGTAAAGGTTCAATGTTAATGATCTATAAGCACACCTTACAGAAAAATAATAATTTAAGAAAAAAATCTCATTACAAATACTTTTGTGACTGAAATTAACGAAAATACTGTATTAGCTGAAGGGAAGACATGACAAGATTGTTTTGTTTCATCAACATGAGCATGAATGAGAAACCTGCAAATAATAACAGCTGAAAGAAAAGCCAACAAGTCTGTTTTCAGGGAGAGGTAGGACTTCCAAACATTAAAGTTCAGATGCGAACTTGTGTGCATTTGATACTGAAGAATTCAAAAAAGAAAACCTTGTGTAAGGGAAGAAATAGAATACGATATAGCTGGTCCTGATTCCAGCTCAGAAATTCCATAGCAAGAAGACAATAAATGTTCTGCTGCAAGAGGAATATTTGGGGCTTACCACAAATACCAAATGACATCAGTGTTTTCAGTGCTGTGTTGACAGAAGTGCCAGTTGCTCTGAGTTGTATTCGCACGCCTCATGCTCACCATGGTATATCGCTATGCAGATGTTTTGCACGCAAAAACATGGAATTTCTTTGAAGTCATCTTTTTGAACTATGTTTTCAGACTCACTGACTTGCAATAAAATGCAAATGGGTTTGAATTGAAAAGCGAATATGGCTAAGAATTTCTCGACTCAATTATCTGCCTGACTACTGGAGTCATATTTAATTCTGCCTTAATTTTGACATGGCAAAAGAGGTCAAGAAATTTTCTGGACTGAGTTTTACAGTTCGTAATTTTAGAAGCAGCACTGAAACACAGCTAACTGTAGCAAGTTATTCATTATTTAAGACCCTTTTCTGCCAAACATGTTTCCCGAGAAATTGTTTGAGATCACAATACTTTATGATGATTTAGGTGACTTTAATCTCTGATGGTTTCATAAAATTGCCCATACCAACTTGTAAGCAAGCACTGAGACAAAGTTCATTTGTTTGTTGTCATTTTTTCCCTCGATTTCTCCACTAGTCCGTATAAACTCTTGTACTGTCCTTACCACACTATCTGAGAACCACCCAAAAGTGCGTCAAACAACATGACTAGCATTTCACATGTGGTTTGTTCTTTCTTCAGTCCTCTCCTTGGGGAGAAAATTGCGTGCATAATGGAACATTTTGCTTTGGCAGAGTTTTATTGTTTAATTGTTGCTTTTTTGTAAAGTCTATGGCATGTGTTTATTTGAAAATTGAAGAATTATGTCTTGTACTTAGAGCAGAAGTTGGTGATATTTGTGCTAATGTTTGCTACTACAAAAGCTCATTCTTGGCTGACTGTTGAAGTTTTGGGTTCTTCAAATCCAAACATTGTCCACTTAAAGACACGGCCTAATGTCTGAAACTTCACTAGCTATCCTCTAGGATTCAGGATAGGCAATAGAAGATTGGTTTGATCATAGCACAACGTTGGGTTACTGCAAATCTTTCCATGCCATCCTTTCTGATAAATATGAAAGTATTGTGGGATCTTCCTTTGGTTCTTAACATTGTTTCTGCGTGGTACATCAGGCTTCTGTTCCATATTCTGCAACCACATTGTGAGTTTCTTTTGAAGCAATGTATTGATTTTAAAATTGCTCTCTTGACTTCTTCATCATTGTCCATTTTTATTTAATTGATTTTCTTTCTACATAAGGTTCTGGAGGCTCCGTGAAGTAAAAGGGGAAAAAAAGGCAGACAACAACCAACAGCTGGTTTCTTACTCCTGGTTAAAGATCCCCATCGCATTTCTCAAGGAGAAGCTGATAGTGCCAATTTTTAAATCAAATTCTGTTTGTTTAATACTGTTTTTATCCCCTGTATCTAAAATATGACTGGATCTGTGGCATCAGTATTCTCTTCTGTTGTGTCTTTGTGGCATATTGTATGATGCTGCTGTGTTGTTAAAACATTTTATTGCTGTCCTCTTAGGGATTGTTTATGCCAGGCAGAGCAGCTAACACAGACATGTTTGTGTGTACAGCACCCACACCCACACACATTCTCACTCATACATAGTCAGTAGTCAGTAATAAAAGCACTTTGCTGCTAAATAAATTGAAAATAGTATTAATGCAATAAATGTCCAAGCAGGATTGATTCTGTGTATTTTATAGCATCTGCTATTGCTCTCTGTTTTCAAGCTACTAATATGTTCAAGTCTGCATAATGTTGTTATTTCCAGATGCAATACTGGAGTTTGTCTGAGAGTGCCAATATTCGCTTGTTTTATTTAGTATTAAGTTTAGGCAGAGATTAACCACTCAGTATATGAACAATATCTTGTGGTCTACATTTCTAACGTACATGTTAGCTATTTTCAGTCACTTGTATCCATTTTCTGCAGAAAAGCTCTATCTTCTATTCCCTGAATTTAGTAAAAACTACTGAAGCTCAACATCAAAGATCAAATGTAGGTGTCACAAGCATAGTGATGAATTTAAAATTATGAAAAGCTACTAAACTAACTCTGCAGTAGGAGAAACAGCTTCTTGACCCCCTCTTTGATTTCTGTTACATTAGAGGAGCGTAATGTGCCATTATTCTGTATTTAGTCTTTCTATCTACTTCATTTACAAACATAAGGCACAAGAAAGCAGTGATTAGCGTATATAGGTATGGGAAGACATGTTACCAGTTAATGTAATGAAGCAGCATAATTCATTCTTTGCTGTCTACCTTATGTAGAGGGAAGCAAATGTGCATTAATCATGCAGAAAGCAGGAAATTGAGATGTATGGAAGGGAAGAGTGATATGATACATGAACCCATCCCCCAGCCTCCCAGAGCTGGCAACAGGTCCGTTTTTGAATAATACATACTTTGACAGACATGTCATTTGACAGGCAGGGCTGACCAGAAGGGATGTAAGGAAGCAGCTACTTATTAACAAGAAAAGGGAGGGAACAAAACGTTATTACATCTAACACAAAGTAATACTGACCCAGTTAGCATCCGCTAATGCGGAGGTGCTGGCTAACTGGCAGGTTTCAGAGAGCAGCCATCTGTGGGGAGTCGGCACCGAGCACCGACATTTCTGGTGGGTGGTACCTCCAGCAGGTGTTGCTACCAAGGTTAATGCTGCTCAACATAGTTCGGTCCCAGCTTCCTGACAGCCCTGCTCCGCACGATTCCCGCACGGAGAGATGCGGACTGGGAAAGGCAGAGGGGATCACCTGTCCCTTGAGAGAAGTGCAGGTCCCAGGCTTGTACCCTGCTTGCCTTCTCAGGAGGAGCTGTCTGCAGTTTGTCCTGGGGCAGAAGCAAAGTTCAGCCTACAAAGAGCGAGGGTGCAGGCTCCACAGCCTGCTGGGGCAGGAGCAGCCAAAGGAAAGGGCAAAACTCGTGCTGAGATTAGAGAAGCTCAGAGAGCTCTCGGCTCCTCCACTCGCCATGCGTGATGTGCACCCATGCTGCGCGTGTCCACATGGCTCACAGAGGGGGACAAACTCGTTCAAAATCCGCTGTGCCAAGCAGAGCAGCACTTGCGCATTTCTCCCTAAAACTCTGGCTCCTGGGGTGTAGGACCAGCTTGGCACTCGCTGTGTCAAAGCAAGCAAGACAAAAACCTGGAGTCTGCTCAGCTGGTCCCCGTCAGAGCCATATCTTGGCATCCTTCTTCTGTCACCCATTCCCCGAGGCACAGCATCACAGCAAGGCCAGAGAGGCAGTATCTGGGGTACCAGTTCTCTGCTGCACTCTGGGCTCCCCCAAGAAGGGGTGGCACATCCCAGAGACCATTACTGCTGCTTTGAGAGGCCTGAACTCTCGATTTCTGAAATCTTTTGCGGGGCTACACTCACTTCGCTACATGCTGCTTTGCATAGGAAAAATAGGAGCTGAATGGGAGCCGGTCCCCATCCTGGTACAGCTCCGTTTTAACCCCTCTTCTGTTGGCAGTGGTGCAGGTTGGTGGAGGTGGGATATGGGAGTGAAAATCACGACCTTTGCAATCACAGCACTGATTCGTGAGCTTTGTTATTCTGCACTGGCCAAAGCAGATGTGGCTGAGGGGGCTCACCATATGCTTCTGCTTGCTTAAATTTCAGTTCACAAAAATGCTGCATATGACATTTATATATACTTTTATATACACATATACATTTATGCATACTTTGAATTGAGTAAGGTCATAAAAATGATGAAGATTAAACATAAAAGGAAAATCACAGAAAAGGCAACTCTGGCTGATGTTCACCAGCCTAGTATGCTCAATGCTACATTTTTAGCTGCTTCTTATTTTTCCACTAGTTGTCACTTAAGGAAACTTAAAATAATTTTTCTTTATTATGAGTCTCATAAAAAATGATCACTGTTTATTTCATTGCTGGTTTATTTCCTTCTCTGCTCTCAGCTCTGTTTTTTTTATACCTGTCTTGATTTTAGATTTGGTTTGTGGGAATTCATTTTGCTTTTCTATTTCCCCAAATTCCGAGGTGCTTTCTACTTAAAAGAAATCAGATGGATCCTTCCAAGG
Source organism: Ibidorhyncha struthersii (assembly GCA_013398815.1). Classification (NCBI taxonomy): domain Eukaryota; kingdom Metazoa; phylum Chordata; class Aves; order Charadriiformes; family Charadriidae; genus Ibidorhyncha; species Ibidorhyncha struthersii. The sequence continues at coordinate 107,197 of VZSZ01006025.1, read as the reverse complement.
TAAAAGGTATTTATCTTGCCTAGGTAGTCTCATACTCAGGCAAACAACATGTAATAAAAATTAATCCATATGGCGAAAAATGATGCTTATGAAATCATAGGCATAAGCGTTGGGTAACTCTTAAGCTCTTGTGCTGGCTGTAGGTAACAGATTTTTACATTTACTTTGTTATTAATTATTTTGGGGCTGTTAACTGAGGGCTGTGGTTCAGTTTAATGACACACAGGACTAGGCTCTGTTACTTTCCTTGATTTTGATCGTTCTGTGAACCTTTCTCTTTTCCCATTCTCCCCATAGGTTCCCTCACACCAGGACAAAATCTGCAGGTCTGTGGTGTTTTGCTATGGAAAAAATATTTTTCAAGAGCCCCTGGATGATATTTCCAGCCACATTTTTGCCACATCATTTTGTCTCCAGCTGCCAGAAGAAATTTGAAATGCGTCATAGTCACTACTCAAACTGATAACATGTGAGAGGTCCAGAAGAAATTGTTTATAAAATTTCTGACACAGTATGTCTTGTAATGCTGCTCTGTGTCATGTTCCATAGTTTTATGTCCTAATCTGACATTATGAGATTACATAATGCATTCGATCTTTAAACAAGTATTCCTTTGAAATGTTTGACAGAGTTACAGCACTTCAGGTATTATTTCTTATTATGGACAGATAGGTCAAATCTGCAAACAATTTAATGGCCATACATCGCTACCCTTGTCAAATCAATCCTCCTAGCAAATGTGCTATCGGCGGGAGGAACATTTAGAAGCCTAATCCTTCAAGGTGCTAAACATACCGGTCCTCTTAACTCCAAGTGGAGCTGAAGGCTCTCAGCACCTCGCTGGAGAAGGGCTCCAATTAGCCTGCTTTTATAGTAATCCTGAATGCATGGACTTCCTGCACGTATATTAGGATTCAAACTGCCCTTCAGATTTACTTCATTGAAACCTGAGAAGAAGCTATGCAACCATGGACTAAAATGGCTCCATATGCTTCTTGGCTCCGGTATGTGCTGAGGATTTCTTTTTTTCTTTCTCTCAGCTAAGAATGCTGCTCCCAGTTCTGCTGAGCTTCAGAGAAATGTGATGCTCTCATTAACACTTTAACCCTGATCCCAGATAAATTACCTCACGCCACCATTTGGCTTAGCAGCAGCAGGCAAATTGAAAGGATTTGAGATGTCAGAAGGGGACCAAACTTGACCCCAGAATCCTAGGAAAGAAGTGTTTCCTTGTTTAAAGAGTTGGAGGAAAGAACAGTGCCTGAAGTGCACACAACCTTGTGGAGCAAACATTGATATGATTAATTCCTCAAACATGTTGTTCAAAGACGACTTGACAGATCTGCTAGCTTCCTTTGTTGGAGCACTGACCTTGTGCATGCGTACATTAGCTGAAGTGCTATCCGTACGGAGAGACCATCAGTCTCTCGTTTTATCTGGCTTGCTGTGTAACTCAAGAGGACTTCCTCTCTGGCTCATCCAAACAGACAGAAGTCCTAATGAAGGAAAGAAGGATTGCACTAAGAGCCAGATGCTGGACCTGTAAGATTTCCGAGGCACTACTTCTACTTTTTTGAAGGTATCGTGGAAAGAGCAGCTTTCATTTCAGGGAACTGTAACGACTGCCATGTTCGTGCTTCTCCCCAAAGCTGCCACTTTCATACCTCTGCCCTGAAGATGTATCACAATATCTGTCTTCTGATGTGCTCTGAAAGTCATAAGGCACTTTCACCCCCTCTCTGCCTAGTGCCTGGGCCAGGAAAGCCCACCAAGGGGACAGCCAACGCAAATGGCAGCAGGTTTCACCAGAGCCAGCACACACGTGCTGGCTCTGTCTCCCCACTGCTTAACCAACACCCTTTGGACACGTTTCTCTGCAAAACATTTCAGATATGCGATGCAGGGCTGAGGGAGAAGGAGACAGGGTCATGACCAAGAAGGCTGAGAGGGAATGCAAGTGCCTGGGAGGCAATGGGCGGCGCAGTATGTTCCCTCAAGCCTCATGCAGGTGCACTGAATAAATCAGCCCCAGATTGCTTTAAAGTATGCACGAATTTTTTGTAGCCAGGGGAGCATGTAGTGAGGGTATCTGGAAGGAGGGTCAGCACCAGCTCTTTATCGTTATGAAAATTAACAGCCTAAATCAGGGAGTATGTGGTGATTGTAGTGAGTCTCAGATAGTCTTGGAGCACTGGCTGAAAGGGGAAGATGATCAAAATGCAGCTCTGGAATTGGACCCTGTTCTTCAGCCAGAGTTAATAGGAATAAGACCTCTGAATATGCTGGCTGCAAATGATGATTTGTTTCTGACTCTGCAGAGCCCCGCTGTGAAGAGCCCTGGAGCCATGACATATAAAAAAGGGGAAAAAAAGCTTTTAAATTGGCACAGAGAAAATAAATTCCACATCCTAATGCTGACAGTTTAAATAGGTACATTTTTTTCCAGAAGTCACTAAAATAAATGCTGTAAATAAATAGTTTTAAATATTTCTTTGCTGTAACATTGTGTCCCCATAATATTTCTTTGCTGTAACATTGTGTCCCCACTTGCTAAGAAGGCATTTGCATTCACGGAAGAGCCAAATCAATATGCACTTATTCCAATATAAATATTCAAATATACCAATCTAAAAGTTCATTGTATAGTAACAGATTACTGGTGAAGTAGTATTTAGCTGTAATACCACACTGGTGCTGAGTAGTGATGTCAAAGCTGATTTCACCATTTAATGAGAATGAATCAGTACTAAGTGAATAATGGGGAAATACCTTTTGTAGCACATTACATTTATGTAATTCCTCCCTGTTTACCTGTTTCTTCTGAAGTATTGTTCATTGTATTTTCTTCTTGCTATTCCAGTTTATTACAGCAGTATGAACTCCTCATATACTGACTGAGTTTGTGTACAAACATGCATGTACACACATACTATCCTTAAGCTGATTTAAATAACTTCAGCTCATGAATAAGTATCTCAGGAGTTGTCAGTAAGTCTCAGTAAAGGCACACTATAAAAACAGAGAAGTTTCTTATTAAATATTCCCTGGTTTGTTAAATAATTCTGGATTCTTTTAGGAAGTTCGTAAGAAGGGACGTTTCAGAAATGAACATAGTGAAATTAGAGTGGTTTTATACTGTTTCTAATACACAGAATACATCATCTTATTTCTGCTTTTCTCATATAGGTATTGGCATGGTTGCAATCATCTCACATTTGTAATTATGAGACCATGGTTTGAATTCTTTATTGTTCTCTAAAATCTTAATCAGAACAGCTGAGATTTCCTGTGGCTCAAAATTATTTTCTTAATCAAATAAAAATGTTTAATCCTTTCTGATAAGAAGTTGAGAGAAAAATAGGTTGGTTTGTTCCTGTTAAAAAAAAGTTAACCAGATGTTGAAAAACTTTTCCATGCATTGTCACAGGAAAGTTATCAGGATACTTGTTCTCCTATTCTGCTACTCTGTTCCTATTCTTGTGAAAAAATCTACTACCCTCAGCAAAGCCTCCAACAAAAGCAGGGTGAAAAAAAAAAAAAACTCCACAGTAAACTAGTAAAGAAATTCAGTTTGCATGAGCTTAGATATTCAGGAGTGTCTAGCAATGCAATCTCTGCAGATGCCACTCCAGGCACTTATGCCCATGTCTTGGCAAAAGCATCACCTTCAGGACACAAGTGAGCGTCTCCTGCACAGTGGCCATGGGGCCCAGACCCTGCAGTGCAGCTGCGTTTTATACAAGTTATAAATTATTTAGAAAATTATATCTTTAAATAAATAAAATTATTTGCTACAATAATTTGGCGATTTAAAATTTTTATTCTCAAAACTGAGGAACGTGATATAACACTGTTGATGGTTTAATCCTGTAGAGATAGTACTCAAAATTGTGTATAAGTATCATCTTCAACTAGCAGAGCACTGTAGTGTGTGCTTAATTTTAGGTGTGTAAGTAACTTCTATGGAAGTTAAAGGGAATTTTAAAAAGCATATTTTGAATGTTTTGCCAACTATGAATAGATATCCAAGAAGTTCCTCAGTCAAGTTTACTTGCATTCCCTTAAATGTAAAAAAACCTATTATTTTAAAGCTATATACACGAGTACCATTTCTGCAATTGCAATGATCCGTAACAGCAAGATGTATCCTATGGGCTTGAGAAAATGTTTGGCAGTTGAGATTCTCTGCATGTTACACGGTCGGACAGATTATCTAATGTTTTTGGCTATACAAATCACAGAGTCCTCAGCCTATGATGACTGTAAGTGAGAAACAATTTAGTAAGTAAATGCTTTTCCACTCCCAAATAACCGGAAATACCACTTCACAGTTATAGTCAATAGAACCGAGCCACATTATTAACCTTTATCTTTCCTTTTTCTTTACATCATCTACTGGTTTAAATATTTAAATGACTTCTAACAGTTTAATACAGGTTGTCTTGATCACAGATATAGGATATGATTAAGTTCCTCAGTGTACTTGTCTGTATCGGCTCTCATATATCCACTTACAAGGCTATTGTCTGAACTCCTGAAAACAAGATCTCAATGAGGGGTTTCTTTTGTTGGCTAAGTAGCCGTGTTCCTTCCTGGGTAAATGTGGAAGTGCAGGTTCACCTTAGACAGAATTTCTTAAGAGATGCATGACCAAGAAGTTTGCCTTATAAAGTTCCAGGTAGCTGAAGCAACAAAGGACCAACAGAGAATCACAGAGCTGCTGGCAGGAGGTGACCACTGGTGTCTCTAGTCCAGCCTCCTGCTTGGATCAGGACTGTTGCCATCTCCAGGTCAGGCCAGCCATGGCTTTGGACATTCGAGTCTCAGGACCTCCAAGGATGCAGATTTGACAGCCTCCCAGGATGACCCGCTCTGGTGCTGCACCACCTCCAAGGAGCAACGTAACAGTGCTGGTATTCAGCAATGTGCCCAGCTAAAGCTGAAGGCCAAAGGAGGTCACTGCCAGGTGGCTTAATGGAGGTTTGTAATTTATTTATATTCAAATTGTCTACTGACTCCCAAAGAGAAGTAGCAAATCGGAAAACAGGAGCCAGGCTGACTTGTCATTATTGTTGCCTTAGTTTTGTCTTTTCTGAGACTTTCGCTTACTAGTGGAAGTCTCCCAAACTCAGAAAAGTTTGCCACAGAAGTAAACCTGGACACTGCGCTTGGAGTGGGGTGAGACTGAGGAGGCTCGCTTGTATTAGAGGGTCACGCTGAAGTACCTCTATGGCTTGATCCAGCATCACCTGGCGAGAGATGATGTGAGCCACGTAGAGCAGATTCTAGTCTGAAATTAATTCCATTTAGCTAGAAGTCTGTTGTGATCCTGAAGAACTTAGAAATGTAAGCATTACATTCAAATGTGATGTTGGAAGCAGGTTGTTGCTTGCAAGTTTGTTCCAGCCCACAAGCTTGCTAGAGCTTGTAAATTTAATTTTAGCTCTGGAACTTGCTCCAGCTTTTTAAGGTTACTGAAATCCTGAGGGAAGCCAGATTTCTTACATGCACCATGAATAGCACAACGGTGTTTTCTTAAGAATTAAGTCCCCCCAAAAAAAAGTGCCCCCCAACACCAAAGGGTTGAACCAGGTTTTCCCACCTGTCAAACACATGCTGGGCCATGGCTATTTGATAGCAATTACTCCCCACTCCTTTCCTCCCAGCAGCTCTAGCTTAGGTACAAAGATTTAATTAGCGAGTTTTTCCCAGCCTGGGAAACCAGGAGACACAAGGAAAACCAGGAGCCAAAGTTGCTTGGTGCCATGGTTTGTACTGTGCCCTGCTTTGCTTTGTCTCTGCTGCCCGCATTGTCAATAAAACAAAAAAAAATGGTTTAAATGTTAGAGCAGCGTTGGTTTGACTAACAGCCCGCTCCTTGCAAAGTATTTGTATCTGAGCTTATTGAACAATCATTATGTATCAGACACTCAGCCTTGTAAAATTGATCCAGGAAAGGCTCTCTGCATCAGCCGGGCTCCTGCCTTGCCGGTCCTGTGTGGGGAGTGCATTGCTTTTCCCTTCCATGCTCAGGCAGACGGCGCAGCAAAAGCTCTCTGAAGCAGCCTACCAGTGAGGGCACAATAATAGCTCTTTTCCTGACCATTAATTCAGACATCATGCAATCAGTCAAATGAATCTGTCCTCCTTTGCGGCTCTTGTGGAGATTGCTGTCCTCTCAGCTCCAATGAAAGGGACCCCGACTCGGTAGCCTGTGTCTTCCTTTAATTAGAGCCGGTGATAACCCACGGACGGGCTCATTTTGCAAACAGTCATATATCACACAGCCGTCTCCGCCTGGCACCAACAGATTGCTGTCTATAAACAGAGCACCTCTGATAGGAAGACAGCGAGCACGGGAACACCCCGTGAGACCACAAATACAGCTCTTGTAGCCCTCCTCTCTGGGGCTGTCCCACACAGGGTTTTCATGTGATCCCCAAGCTTTCGTTTTGATCCTGTGTCAGAGCTGAAAGTGGCACGCTGGCCTTGAAGGAGCCCTTTGAAAATGCCCGTGTAGGCAGTCTCCTCTCGGCGCCGAGCTTAACTGCTCCAGAGCAATCTGCATTTTAAAAAGAAACAGCTTTGGCAGTCCGTCAGCTTTCCTCTGTTTGTTGCTGCTGCATGTTTTATGTCACCACCATATTACAAAATGAATACTCCATATTACAAAGTTAATATTGGAAATATTTCCTCTACATTTTATAGCCTTTATTTGTGCTTTGTTTTCACACGATTGTCTTACTTCTGTCTCTAGAGAATTAATAGTATTATTGTCAAGGGAAAACAAGCCTGGAATTAATCTGATTTAATGTTTAATTATTACTTATGATGTTTTTTAGATTACATACCAGCATTGTAGAATGCCATTTTACAAGCCAGAACAGAGAGATGCACAGTAAGCTGGGATGCTGGGAGTACTCTGGGACCTCATCAGTGGGATTTTTCAGCTGTAGCATCAGCCATTGCGTGGTGTGAGGTTTAGTTTAAATTGCCGCTGCTATAATCAAGGGAGCAGGCACAGCGCTTGGACGGGAAGCTGAAAAAAATAATATAAGTTTTAAAGCTGAGCTGAGAGCACCCACCTGGATAATTTTGTGTCAAGCACAGCTCGGGCCTCCCCGCCTTACTCTTTGGCAGCAGCCGTCGCCTGGAAGGTTCCCCGAGCGACTGCTATGAAAAGGAATAAAAAAGGAGCTGCAAGAAGATTACTGCACGTGTGTTTAGTATCATCCATGTAAAGGCAATGGAGTATTTCTGTGGCTTCTTTTGAAAGCTGCTAGGGTTGGGTTTCCCCTCGAGCATACCCTTGCCTGCAGAAATCCTGAACAAGACAGATGAAATTTTGGCGTCTCTGAAGTTCACGGGCAAACTGCAGCTGGCGTCAGTGAGAGGGAGGGGGCGAGACTCCGATTTTCCCCTAGTCTTTACTTTCTGCCTGCCCTGGGAGCAAGGGCAGGGATGTGGCGACATCAAAAACCCCCTTGGCCGGGGGAAGCCGTGCGAGCTGGGCAGCAGCAGCCCGGCCGCCTGCCTCCCTCTGCAGCCCCGGGTTCAGGAAAGGGCTGTGCCGAGGAGCCCCGTGTCCACCAGGAGGACATGGCACACGGCAGCGCTGAGGTCTGTGCCCAACGCTGAGGGTGACCTGAAGATGTTCATCAGTGCAGACCTGTGGGCATTCCCTTCTGAGGAGGACAGTGATAGTGCACAAGCAAAATGGGGCTGTCTTCACGGTGTAGGGCTCTGCCCTCGGCGGGTGGACGCATGATAATATTTTGAGGTCATTTCCAGGCATCCTAATTTGTGTATGAGGTGAAACCTTTGTGCTCAGCACTGTGTAGGCATCAAAATCAATAGCACCATCCTGTTAAAGACAGGTTTGCAGGCGCTGGGGTAGTGCCAGCCTCAGCGGGGTTAAGTTGTCTGCATTCTTCCAGAGTGGAGAGGGAGATGGAGCTGCATCCTCAGGTCTAGCAGAGTTGGAAATACTTGATATCTACTCCCTTTGCTCAGAAGAAAAAGATTACTTTTATATTTCTCTTTTTCTCATCGTCTTTTTTTTTTTTTAATTGGAGAGTGATGGTAATAGCGGAGCTAAAGGGCGACTAAACATTGAATGCAAATTGTTTCATTTAAAATAGGTCTTATAACCTCCTGGCAAGTTCCAGACAAATTGTTCCCAAAAACTCCTTATTAAACCTTGCTTATTGTTGTCCACATTTGAAATTTAGTTTACATAAAGATTTAGGGATAGTGCTAAATAATTACATGGCAGGATAATCCTTTCTTCTTATATATGGTTATAATCTTTTAAAAAGATCTATCCATGGAGTAGTTCAGGAACAACTATTCTTCAGCAGCTATTTTGGGTCAACTCAATGCATAGTCTATTAAGAGGTATTACCTCTGCTGCAGAGTAATGGATCATATTTGCAGTCAGGAAGTCACTTGTGTAATTGTCACCAAATATAACGAATGCAGGGCTATTTAAAGGGTTTCAGGATTGTCTGATGTTCTGGAAGATGCTGTTTCTCTGCAGAGGAATGGTAGAAGCCCCTTATTCCAGGTGCTGTCAGTGGTTTAATTCAGAAGAAAGGCAGCTATCAGGATTTGTGCAACAGGATATTGTCGCGCTTTTGCAATTCCTATATAAAGCGAAAAGGAGGCTTCTTAATTTGGAAAATTTATACAAAAGTATAGCAGAATTCCTCTGCATATTGAAGCCTAGCTTATCAGTTTTAAAACCATTCCCTTTGATTATTTATTCTGAGTCCTGTGTTAACACAGGACTAAACCCCGTACTGCAAATCAAAGCAGAGACTCTGAAAATACTCTCATTGTGGCAGACAAATTCCCTGGTGCTTCATTTGACAAAAAGATGGATTAGAACAAAGTCTGGAGTGTTATTATTACCACCTACATGAAAGATTGTTTCTTTTATTTGTATTAATTACTGATTAGTGCTTTCTGTATCTTCAGCTCTTTCAGATGTTTTGAATGAGATGTATTGCTTTCTATAGCTTCTTATCTAAAGGGAACCCTGACAGAAAGCTGGTATCTCGGCCACTGTGCACGAGGAAGTCATTGATGTCCTCAGACGCTGTACTTCAGGGAAAACCCTGGGTGAGATTCTTGGAGAGGTAAAAATAAGTTCACAGATAATACTGCAGAGAGCTAGTTTTCCACCCAACAATAATGTCCTGAGTAAATATGGTAATTCATTTTAAATTGGACCGCAGAAGGAAAAAGGAGCTGAGTGTGCGGGGTTCCTTGGGCACATGGTGGTTGGGCAGCAGCCCAGAGATGGCAGCGGTCCTGGCTGCAGGAGGAAAGCAGGGCAGCCCCTCGCTGGGCTGAGCGGGGCAGGGCTGCCCAAACTGCTCCTCCGAGCAAGCTGGCGATGCTGGCATCGTCTGCCCATTGTAATACTCTCGTGGGCTTTTATTTATTTGGAAAGAAACGCATCGGAGCGGCTCCTGCCCCAGTGAATTTGCACGCTCACTGGGACAGAGAGGGTGTGGGAGATGTCCTAGCCGAAAGTTTCATAGACAGTTTGGCTTCTTCCTGCCCGGTCAAACGTTGCGGGTCAGACAGCAGCCCTGGGGCTTGCAGCTGCTAACACTGCTCTTGGTCATTACAGCCTGGTCGCTGCGACCGTCTCAGCTGGGAGGGTGTTCTCATACAAATCCTCTTGGTCTCGCCCTTCAGGATGAGCGAAGGCATTTTCTCTGCCTGGGAAAAGGCACTAGAAAAAGCGGCAGTTCCACAGGTAGGTGGAGGAGGTTGTGCTTAAGAACCTTAAAATGTTACCCAGCCCTTGCTTAGCCTGCGGAGATCTCAAAACGGAAAAACCCAAGGCAGGTTGCCAAGAGTTAGGACTGCACTTCAGCATCCTATCTGAGAAGAAAAAAAGAGGCTTCCTGAGATTCAGGAATTTCAGGCTTTCATATATTTTGTGCCTAAAAATTATCACATCATGGATGCAAGGAAGCAAGGACATTATTTAAGGTATCGGTTAACATAAGACCAGTATTTTGTCAGGTGACTGCATGAAATTCAGTGAGCCTTTCATGGCCCGAGTTTTGTTAAAAAGGGTAGTTTTAAAATAGCCCGTTTTACGTCATCAGCTGATCTGTCATCTTCCATAATTCATGAGCACTGGGGCAAGATTAGACAATGGCGTCTTGGGTGAGAATTCATTAATTTCCTCCATGTTTTTAGAAATGTCAGAGGTGTAAAGTGAGAATAATAAAAGTCAAACTCCTTAGATATATCTACTGTGCTAGGAAGAATATTACTCTGAGCATCTCTGATAGTATACAGTGTCTTAGTGTGCATGTGTCTTTAATTGGTATGCAAGGAGTTTATCTGCTTTACTGCCTGCACTTATCAGAAAAGATATAAAATGGGATGGTGATAATGGCTGCCTTCAAAGAAAAAGATATGTTCTTTCAAGGGTGTAAGTGCAATAAATCTTTCTAGTTTAAGGGCTCACTGGAAGCAGAAAGATTCTGTTCTGCTGACAACTGAATGTGGGGAACTTTCCCAGGAGAAAACAAATCATGTTTCTCTATTCAAAATATAGTAAAAAGTCACAGAAATGTGGTACTCTGGAATGTATATTACAGTATTTCCTACTGATTACTTTACCAATTAAGACACGCTGACATACTAATACATTTCTCAAACGGTTAATATAAGGTATCTGGCACTGAATACACTTCGAATAAATACAGTTGTGAATGACTCCCACAGTAATCTGCAGTTCAAATTAAAAAAAAAAAAAGACTAAAAATAAGCACACTACTTTCGTTCTTTTTTAAACTATACCGCAGGAATTAATTTGCCTGGAGTATAAGAGACAGTGCTGAGTTCATTGCTATTCCAGAACCATTCTGCGCACCTATGAAAAGCGGACTTAATACTACAGGCACCTACTGGGTCCTGAAGGGATCTTTGGTGAGTTGGAAAGAAATCAGTATATTTATTTTAGAAAACCCCACATTATTCATAAGAATCCAATGTTGTGCCTGACTGTTAGAGAGAAACAAAACAGACAAGGGTGTTTTAAATTGATCTGTCAGTATGGTGCTTTCCAGTGCTCACTTTGTTCATGCAGCCAGCAACTGATGTTAGCATGAATTTAAATAATTCCTCTTGCCTTGAATAATGACCACGAAAGTTGAGTAATGGTATCTAGGAAATATCCTAACTTTTGAGGAGCTGCCTCTTATCTAGGACTGTTCGTTTCCTCCTCATCTCCCCCTGTCCCTAATTGCAGGGAGGTGCTCTGCACAGCATATGACTAAACGTAATACAATTTGATTTGTGTTGCAGTGTTCTGCAAAGAACAAATCTGTAAAATTACAACATGTGAAAGCTTAACACAATGATATAAAATGGCAGTGGCACGGTTCATATCTTAAACTGACAGACTGATGGTGATTATTGCAAGGACAATGCCCTGCATATGTCAAACGATTTGCAAATAATTTATGTCACCTTATCCTCCATTATTGTTTTTGCAGAGGACATAAACTGTGTCACTAATATTAAACTGTCGGCGAAAAAAGCCTACCTCAGCTTTTTCCTAGCTGAGAATGCAAAGACATCTGCGCAGAGACAAACATGCATATGGCCATCATTTGTCCAACATCTTACACATTGTGAAGGTTTTTTACTTGAAATGCCAACCTATGTGGCAGATGATGTATGTGTTTCTTCAGTCCTGTGATTACCAGCACAGAGCTGCTCTGCAGTGCTCTTCACCTCATCAGTTCCACAAGCTGCACTCCAAGGTGTGTGAAACATTTGCAGGGAGATGGCATCTGACATGCAGCAAGGCAAAAGCATTCTGGTGTGAATATTTGACTCCAGATTTTGTTCAAATCAGGGTCAGATTCTGACCTGGAGAAATTAGTGTGGGTAGAGATTTAGCACTACAAAATAGCAATTTGAAAACTGGAATGAATGTATTTTAAAGACGGGGAAGCAGAGGAAAGCGGTGCTGTCTCCCGGGTGACTCCCAAGGGGCTGTAAAGGAGAGGGGAAGGGGGAAGGCTTTATAAATGACCTGGGCTTTATTCTTTTGGAAATAAGCAGAGGACAAGGCAATCTTAGTCATTTCTATTTGTTAAGTTGCATTATCTCAGCTGCTGGGTTCTTTGTTTAGGTTTTGATGGTTCATTTATTACTACCAAGAAATGCCTTTGAAGGGTGATTTTCAGAGGCCGTTGTGGTTAAAAAAGCAGCAAAGAATGCGGTGCGGTGGTTGGGGCGTGGAGCTGGGAAACCAGCCGCCAGCCTCCTGCTCTAGATTTTGCCCTGCTCACATTTGGGACAAATTACTTACAACCGCTGTGGCTTGACTTGGTCTTCTGTCAGGCAGGTTTTTCTGTCTGACTCATCCACTTGGCTAAGTTTGCCAAGTATTTCGTAATCTTTGGCTAGAAATCACTCGTTTGATTGCAAATCGGTGACGTTTCAAATGGGGTGCATCAAACAACTTCTGTTGGCTTCAGTGCAAGAGATGGCTCCAATTCACTGCGGTGAGGAGGACAATATACTGAGAAACTCACTGAGCTGATTTAAGGGTTGAAAGGGAACTCCATTCTCTTATTGCTACCAGTTTTTCCTCTTTTGGAAGCCTTTTTTAAGCATTTTGCACTTTTAACCCCCTCGGGAGTGAGGAATCTGCTCCTTGCCTTTCCAAGCTTTTCTCAGCCTACAGTAAATCACAGTTTATGGCTACACTGATAATTTTTTATTTTTATAATACAAAAATGCCAAAGAAATTTGAGAGAACTGCATTAGCCAAATGAGTTTTAATCTCACTTTCCATTTTTCCAGTGTTGAATTTTGTCAAACTTAAAAAAAATTAACACCTATTACCTTGTTATTAGAATTGTTTGTGATTAGTGAGTTTGAAAAGCAGATTTTAGGCATCGTAGTTTATGGAAACACAATGTGTTTCCTGTGGCAGTAGCATTTGGACGCGCTATAGATACACGCGGCAGAAGGTGGTAGGCTTGCAGGATGCTTCTCTCTGCCAAGTAAGGTGATTTTAGGGACACAAGGAATTTCTTTCGAAGCAGAAGGGAGAATGCAGTCCACGGACATGAAAACCTTTACTAAGGGTGAGCCCTTCCCTTTTCCCAGAGCAGGAAGACCCTGAAGCGGCAGCAATGGCAGGGGGATCATGAAAGGATGTCAGGGAGAAGGGGCAGCAGGACGGGCCCCAGGAAGACGCACTGGACCAAATGAGAGTGCCGCCATAGGAACAGGTCTGCAGGAGCTGCCCTCTGTGTGTCAAAAGCATTTCCATCAGCTGGTGGGCAGCGTTTTCAACGGCAGAGCTTTTAGGCTTTGCCACAAGTGCGCTTTGGCATAACAGCAAGACCTTTGCTCTCACACTTCCACGTAATACACATCACAGGCACGACTGTGATCATTACACACACAGGCAGAAACCTACCTACCTGCCTTTTACAAAACATTATAACCTACAATAAAATATGCTGGAGAGAAGTTTATTTAAGTAGATAAAAATGTACCCTTCCCATAATGCCCCCAAACTACTGTTCTTCATCAACTGGTTCCTTAAACATGCCACAACACACACTTAAAGCTGCAATGAAAGAGATCGTGGAGATAGTCGGTAATCTCAGCCATATACTTCTTGGCTAGGAGGCATCGTAGATCAAAATGCTACGCACTTCTGAGGGAAGGAGTCAACAGAAACTGCAAAGGAATTTTAGAGAGGAATTTACAGGAATCACAATAGAAACAGCAGTGGACCTAAAGGGAAGTTTTTATTGTCTTGACAAGAAAAGCAAGCGGGCAGCTCTTAATCCAACGGTCCAAGTGATTTCGTCTGAGAAATGAAGGATAATTTTCACAAGATAACCTCAGGCAATAACCCTGTGCATTGGTGACAATACCGTTGATTTCAGCAGTGAGAGAATGGTGTGACCAGCAACAGATAGCTTCAAAGTCAAGAATACCTGGCCAAAATTGTACCTTGTAGCTGAAAGTAGAGAGGGATGTCACCAGCCACAAGAGGATGACAGACAACCTGAGATGTATGACTGGGGAGGTGGTCTTGCTGCTGACAAATCTTTGGCAGGAAGAAGTGGTAGCAAGTGTAAATTGATGCTGAGAGAAGAGAAACTTAGACGAGGAAGATGCTCTGGGAATTAGGTCGTGCCACAGTTTGACCAGACCAGCTGGGTGATGGCTGGTCTTCTTTCCAGCTCTACAGAATTTGTCATGGCTAACCTGCACTGGTTGCTCCCCACAGCGCCTGCAACAAGGTTCATTCAGATACTCTCTGGTGGCTGCCTGCTCAGCTTAGGAGGATGGTCTTCTGTTTGCAGTGAGCCCTTTGCTGCTGCTTGTATTTTCTATCAAAGATCATTCTTTTCATTTTTGTTTCAAAGCTTTGTCACTGAACTGAGGTCACAAACCCCGGAAGACTGATGATTTGAGTAGTGCCTGTAGTGAAGGTGACCAACATGCCCTATATCCTCAAGATCTCTAAGTTTCTTTTCAAATGCAGAATAAACTGTTAGGTAAGAAAAATCTAGATGAGAGAGCATTTATGTGACGTAAAGCTTGCTTACAAAAATGTCTTTATTGACAAAGTGGGATTCTGTCAATGTTAAGCCAAATAGGAGAGGCATGAGTTCATGTTGACCTCTCATGTCAGCTCACCATTTCAAGGCAGCCTCTGGGCACACCGGCTTGATAAACAAGAGTTGCTTTGGCTGCCACCTATGTCAGCAGGGGCGGCCCATCTGTGTCAACAGTGGGAAGTTCTTCACTTCAACTAGTACCAAATTTGAAGTCTGCAGCAATAGATGGGAATGGTCAGTGCTCTCTATGGAAAAAGCCTGTGCCTTCTTTCCAGCAAATGAATTGGAGCCAAAAGGTGTCTCTAAAACACTCGCTATTTTTCTTTTTTCTTGCAAGCCTCAACAAGCAAAAAAAATTGCACCCAAAGTTTCTGCTTGCTTCCAGCGGTGGTGCTTCTCTCCCGGGCTGAGTTCTGACCATAGTCAGGGCTAACAGTCAGTTTTTGCACCCCATTTATGAACCCGGAAAATAGCGTTTCTGTGGCCATTGCTGTGCGGTCAGCTCCTCGGCTCCCCAGAGAGGACCTGGTATGTCACAGTGACTTGGTGGCTTAAGGCTGTAAGAGCACACACAGACCTCATTTCCATGTAGCCACTTCTGTGTCAGCCAACCCTTTTTATATTTACATGTGAAATACTTCTCATCAGGTGGCTACAACTTGTGGGCTCTTTTAATCTCGTAGGTGACTAATGGCCCCGGTACGGATAGTTACCTGGGTGTAAACTTAATTCTCTTGATGTCGCTGATTTTGTTTCCTGCACCTCTATTATTGCCTTCACACAATGGTGTTTTGCCAGGCTGGTAACTGTTCCTATGGCAAAACCTTCCAGCCTAGACAAGCCCTAGAAGGTTAAAGTCATTTCAACGTTTCTTTCGAGGCGATTACACAATGGGCCTTGAGCTCCCTGCCAAATGCTACTTTTTTTACAAAGTTGGCCCTGTGGGTGTGAGCCAAGTATTGCAAACCTGTGACGCAGATGAGCGCATGTTAGCAGTTAGTGAATGACAGGGGAGACATCAGCCAGGAAAGTTTCAAACTCCATCAGGGTATAGCCTGACTTTGCTTATGCTTTCTACTTCCAACTCCTACTTTTATCCTAAGATCAGATAACGAGTAGCACTTTTTCTTTGTAACAATTCATTAATCAGAGAAATGATCCTTGCTAGTGTTTAGATGTTTTACTTAATTTGGTACTTCTGGCCTGCTGCCCCAGTAGTGCCAAAATTATTATTTCTCACCCAGCAGGTGATAAATAACAACTTCAGTCATGATTAATACCATGAATTTCTCAACCTGACTAATGCAAAAAACTTCAAACCTGCAGAACAAGTCGGTGCTAATTGTTGTGAGAGCCATTGGAGCTGCACTCTGCTTGTAAAGAAAGAAAGCCACAGGAAATGAAGCGTTTTCTAGCAGCACAGCTGATCCTAAGAGGCATCATTAAGTGCAGCTCAGCAGCATTCTCCATGTGCAGGGCTGCGCTAGGCTCTTTTTTTTCCGCAACACTGAGCTTTAAGTACATTTGAGAAGCAAGACATTGCCAGGTTATTTTTCCTTCCGTGGGGAGGAAAAGGGGAAATAAAATAAAAGGGAGGGACAACAGCAGATGACTATCTTATTAACACCACTCAATACTGTAATTTTTACTGATACGTGAGGAGTAATAGATCCTAGCAAAAGCTGCTGTCACCAAAGCTCCTTCATGTAATGTCTGTCCCGAAATCTCATCACAGCAACATCAAATGTAGCATCAGAGACTCCCCCCGTCAAGGAGAGGGACAGAAAAAACAGGGGCTTAGGAAGGGCTGTCAGTTGGAAACAATGATCCTACACTATAAATTAGCCTGTGGCTGAAATCCTGGCCACTTTCGAATCACAAGCTGGGTTGCCACAGCCTGTGGTGGAGCAGGATGGTTGCTCCATTTTCTGTGCTGTACGTGCAGTGGTGCAGGGTACAGTGCTGTGCTGCTCAGGCAAACGAGACCTCCACAACAGCTGGAACTGGCACCACGCACTTCTGATAGGAGCAGACACCAGAATGCAGCAAGGGTTGCAATCAGGTGACTGTGCTGAGCAAAATTAGTCCCTTCCACAGCCCCAAAGAAGCATCTCAGGAATGGAGGTGCAGTCCTGTTTTCACCAGGACTTTCCCAATTGTTTTAGCTCTATCAGGCAAGGGAAGCATCTGCTACTTTCCAACTAGCGGTTAGCTCAACTTGAGCATCTCCATACGAAGCTATTAATTTGTGGAACAAAAAGACTGCGAGAAGCAAACCACCATGGGCAAGTGATTTATACGTTGTTCAGACCCAGTAATGTCTATTCACTTGTAGTTATGAGTGCTTTTATGGATTTGTGTACTGTTTTGGTTGAGTGACTCCTGCAGTTCCTGGTGGGGCATATTCAGAGGATGTACGTTAAGCCATGGTGCAGCTGCTCCTGGCATTCTTTCTGTTCGAAATCTAATTTTTGTCTTCATTTTGGGAAACTTAAAAAGTTCCAGCTGTCTGCTTTCTTCACCCAAAATAACTTCTGGGAGCTTGGGGTTTTTAAGCTTGAAAAGCTAGGAAAGAAAGTCATCATCCACACTGTCCTGCTACATGAAACAGACCATAGGCCTTCCTGGCCTGATTCCTGCCTCTGGTACAGCAGTTGTGCTTCAGTCATGGGAGATCTTCCAGAAAAACACACAACCAAAGAGTAAAATTCTCACAGACTGCACTTGCACAGCCGTGTCTACCAGAGGGCTACTCAGACTAATAGAAAGCCCTCCCTACTTGGCCTTGGTTAAGGCAGATTGTTGACGTGCTCAGCTCTCTTGCTCTAAAGGTTATTGGGTTTGAGTTGGGATTGGTTTAGGGGCTTTTTTTCCACACTTAACTGGTTTTATTGCTGGTCCCGTTTCAGTCTTTCGTTCTTTTTCTTGAACCACACACAGCCTTTCAGGAGCAATCAGTATCAGTGTCCTTTTGGCATCGGTGTCCTTTATAGGACTGTGGCTTCCCAAGAGTTAAAGCAGGGCTTACAAGCCTTGGTCCTTGGTGCTCAGCTCAGTTGCTCTGCGAGCAACAACATTTAAAAAAAGCATAATGGTTTCTTGTATTTATGAAACACAAAGTATATCCTTTGTCTAGGATTTTAATAGCTATTTTAAACACCTATAGCAAAGCCCAAGATTTTCCTTGTAGTTTTAAGTTTAGATATCACCTAGAATTAGATGCAGCCTGAACTACAAACCAGCCCTGTGGCAAACATGCCATATAGACAGTACGCTCTTCAGTCAAGGAAGTAAGGAATGCTTTTTCCCAGTTTAAACTTTGTTTTACTAATTAAGTTATCAAAGTCACACACAAGGAACAAGGGGTGGTTAAATTTTCAGAAACTCCTCGGTTTACCTTCCAGAGCCCAGTTGCTGCCTGTTCTCTCACTTCAATATTGAAAACTCCATGTAATTTGCCTGTCTCTGTATCCTTAAGTGCAGTCTGAGTAGCTCAGGTGGATTTCCACAAGTTTTGTTTGTAACAGATCAGTATCTTTTGCCGAACCACTTCCACAGCATTTAAGTATATTTTCTAGATGAGACATTCAAAGTGGGTTAATGCATATGGCTATCTCAGTGGGGTTTTTTAATCCTCTGAAGTTATAAAGCTTGCTATATATTACCACTCAAAATTTGCAGTAGCTAGCAGTCCAGCATTCAAAGCGTGGTATTAACCAGTGCTTGCTCTGCCTCACAGAAACCTTGCCAAAATAGAAAAACGCGGTTTAATTCAATGCTGTTTCAAAGCAATTGCTAACATTTGGTTACAACTTGGCTAATGGGCACCATAGCCTTGAAAGAGGAGGAACACATGCCCGCTTGCACTTTTTCAGACTGCGGAAGTTAATGCCTGTGCACAGGTGGGCTTGGAAATCCATTAAGTAAATTATTCCTGCAGTTCAGTCTACTGGTAGAACTGCCAAAGCCACAGGAGCTAGGTTAAAATCTTTAATTCATGAATGGTGCTCTGTAAATAGCAGGAGGTAAAAGGCAAGTTTAACTGCTCTGGATTAAGACACTTCAGTTTTCACACAGGATTTCCCTGTCACCGTGACACTATTAGCTTTAGAGACTACTAGAGCGTGTTTTTCTCTCAAAGTACTGTATATCATAATATTCTCTCCAAACTAAGAAAATCCCCACAACGAATCCTTTTCCAGTTTTTCCAGAAGTTGCATTAATACAGAAAAGCAGGTCTGAAGTATCTGGGTTCTCAGCTACCAACTGCTTTGATAGCAGAAATCGTCACTAAGCAATCAAGAGTTGATGGGTTTTCGTTCGGAAAGGTATTCAACACACGTGTCTGAAATTTTAAGACTGAAATGCAGGACAAGGGCAATTTTCCTCTCCTGGCAAGAATGATTTGATAAAAGGCCAAGACCCCATTACATATCAGTCCTTACGTGGACTTGACTCCAGCAGGACTCCTGTATCAAAAAGTAGGCAGTAAGAATTCAGCTCCAATTTACAGTTGAGCTCACAAGAGCCGTCCCCCACAGCAGGAATGAGAAAGCAGTACTGGTCCATGAGCCACCGAGTCAAGAGAGTCCCAGCCAGTCCAAGGTACGCAGCTGCTTTCTGTTCAGTTTTTAAAAAGAGAAGGAAATGGCAGCCAAAAATCTCATGTCCATTGCATAACCAGTTCAAGCCATTAAGTATTTTGACACCGAGGAGTATAATCAATAGAATATATTTCATAGTAAGAAAACACGATGGTTTCAACTATGCAAACATCCTGAGCTGGTTACTGCTTGTGCCCAGGACTTGCCGAGTGCACAAGGACTGTATCTGCCACCAGCACATTCCTGGGGTTGTTGGCACTTTTGGAAAAGTGTCAAGTACAACTGACACAGCAGAGCAGAGTGGTGCCATTTCATGCGTTTGAAGAAATAATAGTCAGATTGAGTCCTTCCTTACACACAGGAACTCTCCCTTGAAAAGTCCCACATTGCCAGGGTTTTTGGAGCACCGCTATGGTATTTCTTTGTTTACTGCTGTATTACTGTGCCTACGTGTACCACAGGATAACACGGAGAAGGAGAAGGACCAAGTCATGCCAGCCACAGGCCGATACCAAGTCCTTGTGCTACAAGACCCACCCCAGCAAGTACATCAAAGTTCAGAAGCAATGTTAACACAGTGGAAATGGAAACACTGAGACAGACGGTTACCTAGCAAACTCATTTCTTAAAGAGCAAGACAAGCTGAGGATTAAAACTGGGAAATCATAGGAAGAAAAAAAAAATGCAAATCCAAAAAACAAAGGTGAACAAGAAATAAAAGCAGAAACAGGACACACATAAGAAGAAGTAATGACAGCCAGGAGCTACTTTGACACAAAGTAAGAATTGACTGAAAAAAAAACACATCACTTGTATGCCACCCGATTCCGGAATGAATTTTGGCTGAGGCAGGCAAACTTAAGATCTCTATTAAGTCCTTTTATTCCCAGCTTAATAATTCTAACTAGTTTGCCATACAACTGTCTTCCACGTGTCCTGCCAACAGGACCCCACTCATTAACGACATAAGACATGAATTACATAGACATAAAACTTAGTAAGAAAGGCACTTAGAAAGATCAGATAGGAACTTTTTAAAGTGTTTTATTTATTTTAATACAGATACAATATTTTTCCAAGGTCACTTTAGAGTAAGTGGCATACAGGCTATTAAAATGGACGTACCTGTGCAGTCATTTCAGGTTAAATGTGCACAGTATATTCTACAACACAAAAACTGCATTTAGAGTTTTTTCTTGCTCCAGAATGATTTGGCAGCTTCAAAAAGCTAACACACGCTTCCATTCTCAAAATCAATCCATTGAAAAACAAAACCCAAAACTGAAATGCAATCCACCCCAACCACCAAAGAACATGCTTATCTCAGTAAGGACCTCTTAGCAGATCGGGCTGCAACAGTTGCAGAGCTGTCTTTATCATGACCCTCAAAGTACTGCTGCTCTATTCGCCGACAAAAGGCTGTGAGATTACTGTATTTTTTCACTTGTTCAGAGAGTTCGTCAGTGGTTAGTTGAGTAGTGAGGATTGTGAAGAGATGTCCAAATACCAGAGCATCTAATTCAGTTGGTCTGTAAAAGCAAACAGAAAAAAGAACTGGTAACAGGTGTTGTGGAAGGCAAGTTCTGATCAAGAAGAACCCTGCTGTTCTGAATAACTTCTCACTAGCCATGCAATCTCAGAATTGGGAAGAAATCAGGAAACACTGAACTTGCCAAAGGCATGAAAACTGTATACAGTATATAAGCATACTGCTAGTTCTTAGTATGGCATCTTTCTTTGCTTTTGGTAGCTTGGAAATAACACTCGTTAGAAAGGGCAGAGTTACTGATCCAGTATCAATCTATGCTCCACCTTTTAGTTCTGTAACAAGGGCAAACGCTTATCAGTTCTTTTGGGGGTTTTTCTTTTTCTTCTGCAGATGTATATAAAAAAATCCAGCTATTGTCTCACAAAGGAAGAAGGAAAAAAAAAAAAAGTGGAGGGGAAAAAAAAGCATAAAATCCCTACTCCCCTTTTGTGCTTTTCAATAGTCAGGAACTATTCAACCGATAAGAAAAGAAGCTCCACGGTAACAGCAGCTGGAAATATCTCTTTTTTTTTTTTGAAAGGGGACTACACAGAAGAAAGCAGGTATTTTGGGAAACAGTGGTCTATTGAATGTTTTCAGTCCTACCTTAGTTTAGGTACAAGCCTTCTGAATTGTCATCTTGGACCTTTGTATACAAGTAGCCCATGTGCAAAGTAAAATTTTTTTCAAATATGTTAATAACTTAAGAGTCCTTCTTCACTAGTGTTCAAGGTAAGCAGCATGAGAGGGGTTTAACTGTTCATTTTTTTGCCTTTCTATTTGTGGATCACTAAGAACTCTCCTCTCCAGTGGAGATGTGGACCCTTGTGTAACAAACTTAAACCTGGCAGCAAGAGGCTGCCTTTCTTATTTACCTCCTACAGACTCCCAGAAGTCACAAACTTCCTGAAACATACTGGACTGAGAACACATACTTCCTTAGTAGTATTTCAGCTAAAAAGCTTAAAGGTTGAAACTTTACCAAGAAAGCCTGGTTAACAACAAAACCAAAATCCCCAAGCTACAATTCTTTACAAATACAGAAAGAAAATTTAAGAGATACTATGTTAAAGGATGATGAGAAGATGCAATTCAAACTTGTCTTCTATAATGCATATTTCTGTATCCACTCAATTTATACCATCCACCTAGTCTCAACTTGGGAAAATTAAGGGGCAAAGACCCACGCAGAAAAGTAACAAAGACCATATGCTGCCTTTTAAAAGCATCTCTCTGTCCAAACATAGTTAACTGAAGTCCAGACCTGAGCATTTCCAGTCTGGTCTATGCACAGGAGACAAAAGGGAGCTAATGTGATGTTATTTAAATCCATGACATTTAAAAATATTGAACTATTGGAGAGAAAAAAAAAAAAGGTGTTTTGCAATTGGAAGAAATGAGTGAAAGCAGAGGACATCCCATGAAGGCCATGGTGTTCCTTTTTTCTCCCATGGGATTGTGAATCTTAGTTTTCACTGTGCAGCTGATCCTTTGTCAAAACAAGGCTAGCTTCTCCCCCAGTTCTTACAACTCACAGGCACCCTCACGCTAATTCAGTTCGTTCAGAGCTGCCCCTGGTGTTAAGAAGGGCAAGAGAAGCTGTCCTGGTCAGGATGGCATGACGTACATTCACTCTCCTGTACCTAGCAGAGAATGTTAACCAAGAAATACAAGTAAAGCTTTAAACATATCATTTTTAATAAGAAACTAACTGTATAAAAGTGTACATTTGTAGCTTATATAAGTTGTAGTAGACTCTGTAGAGAAGACAAGCAGGAGTAAAACTAAATCATAAATAAAAAAAAAAAACAACAGAAACTTCCTTTTTAAAACCTTTAATCACTTATTTCTGAAATTTCATGCCAGTCACACATTTGTATTTCCTCAGCTAATCACGTGACATTAAAATAAAACAGGAGTTTTCCATATATATATATATGTAAAAGTGGATGTATATCTGTATCTCACATTCCTGGATGTAATATTTCAGTAGAGTAACTTACTGCTTATTGAAGAAATATGGTTGTGTTCCTAATCTCTGGGAGAGAGCCTGACAACACTGATCTACGTCTTCAAGCACCTATCAAAACACAGAAGAGATAAAAAATCCATATTGTCAGGAAATACCAACATTGCAAAAAATAACCTCCTTACAGTATTTGCGCTGACGGTGGGAACAAGGAACATACAATGTCGGAACATCAAAAGCTGTTAAAGTCAGTCAAACCTACGCAGTAGGCAGGTAGCTAAGTGTTACTTAATCTAACATTTGATGTAAAGCAATTTTGATTAAGTGCTTCCCATAACATTTATAACTTAAATTAAAGCTTAATTAAAGCTACTAGCTTATACCTCAAAACTGCTTTGCCTTTTTTTTTTTTTATTAGATCTCTGACAGGGGAAGCCACAATCCTGCAAAGCATGTATTAATGCCATACAGGAAGTGAGGCCATAACTTACAAACTATTTTCAGGACTATAGCCTAAACTAACATCACCAGAGATGTACACTCATGGTAAAACATCCTTCCTCCCACCCCACCCGGCTGCACATAATTTAAGATTTATTGCTGCTGAAGGCAAATACTTGACTCCAGATAACGTTTTAAGTACAAAATATATTTTTTACTACATCTGTTTCAAGAAAGTGTTACTCTCCAAAGAGAAGGAGGCAAGGAAGGAGGAGGAAAACAGGGTAAAGCAGTAAGCTTCACTTTTCATACTGACCTGTTCAAGGGTCTTGCCGGCCCATCCAATGGCCTTCATCTTTCGCCTTACCTCCCATTGCTTCTGATAGGACAAAATGCGGTTAAGAGGCCACGGGTAAGGGGAGCCATACCTTGGGTGAGTAATCTTTGTTTAGAAACAGAAAGGTAGTGTGTTATCATACAAGAAAAAACAGATACCTCTATGCCTAAAATAGCTAATATTCACATATTTCTATGAGAAAGGAAGTTGTAAAAGAGAAAGCAAGTTGTGTGATATGCTGTAGTTATTTGCACAGAATTTAGTTTGCTGCATAACCATTTAAAACTATTACTTCAGAAACATGTACAAAACCCATATCTATTTTGCAGTCAGCTACCTCCAGTAATGACAGAACTTCCCTAAAATGTATATGCAAGCGAAATTAAAGTGAAAAGACTGTATCATTAATGGTATAAACCTCAATGTTTCATTTATGAGTAGGGACTTGCAATTGTGAGCAAAAGTGTTTTCTCATTAAATTTTAATTAAGATAAATGCTGCAGAACCACTCACCTCCTCTACTGTAACATCATCACACCACTGGAGATAGAGCTAGGAACAGAAAGAACACTTAGTAAAACTTCCTAATAAAGAAGAATACAGAGACAATCATTTCTCACTAGTAGAATAATTTTTTTTCTGTATTAAATTTCCATTTCATTCATTCTGTTAGACCTCCGAATGTAGAAAAGAAATTAAAATTGGAAGGCAAAAGCCCAGTTGCTAGTCCTTATTTTGCCAGCACCAGAAACAAGCTGAGACTGAAGGCCCACTCCCATTGCCCACACTGCACACAACTCAGCACGCAGGTCACCAGCCCTCAGCCACCTGCAGCTTGCCAGCATTTCCAACACTGTTGCTACACCGGGATGTGTCACATTAACTGGCCACGGACACGAACTGCAAAGGAACCCAGCAACCCGCTAGGCACATGAGCACGTGCACTGTCGAAGCTGACAGTGGGGTGCCTGCCCACCGGTGGGACGGGGTAGGATCCCAGGAGCCAGTGGCATTTTCCATCTGTGGAAATCGGTCACTTCTACAGCTACATGACACACTTGCGATAGATCAGGGGAATCACACCCATGGCTTGCGTCTACAGGAACATTTCAGCAAGCAATCCACAGGGTCCAGAGAATTTATTCCTACCTCCTTTCACCTCAAAACTTGATGACCTAATCTAAGAACAAGTAGTATTCCCAATATAACAAAAAATCCTAAAGCTTTCTTGCCTATAATCACTTATGTAAGTGTGTGGAGTTAGTATGGTTTGCTGTACCTCTGCTGTCAAGAGCATATTATTGACTAATTCCATGTAGGCTTTCATCTCAGCTTTTTGGACTTCATCCAACCCATCACTGAGAGAATGGCCCTAATGAGGGGGGGGAAAAAAAAAAAAAAAGACAACATATGTAAGAAAGGATATTGGAATATTCAGCAATGCCTGACCCAAGGATCTCTGAACTCAATGAGCTTTGGCTAAGATCCTGATCTCTTATATAGTTCAGTAAGATATTACATATAGTGTCCTTCAGAATTAAAAAGAAATCATTGTAATGTAACATAGCTAATCTACAAGAAATGTAGACTATTATCAGTTATAGACGAACACAGTTT
Organism: Ibidorhyncha struthersii; assembly: GCA_013398815.1. Taxonomy (NCBI): domain Eukaryota; kingdom Metazoa; phylum Chordata; class Aves; order Charadriiformes; family Charadriidae; genus Ibidorhyncha; species Ibidorhyncha struthersii. The sequence continues at coordinate 82,068 of VZSZ01006025.1, read as the reverse complement.
GAGCACACAGCCTCCTGTGTATCTCTGTGGCAAGAAGTAAACACAAATTTACATCTGTGATACAGCTTTATCAGCTGCTCAGTGAAGAGAAAGTATTTTTAAAAATAGGGAGGGGGGAGAAGCCAAAGCAAATTTGAACACTATCTGACACTTCAGGATTTAAATCAGTCAGTTCTGGATTTAAGAGCTCTGAGACCCAGAGACAGGGCACGTAGAAAAACAGTCTCAGAAGCTGGCACTGGTATGCAGCTATCCCACATAGAATTTACTTCCAGAATTTGAGTAAATTACAAAGAAAAACACTTCCACATCATCAAAGTTCTATTCCAGGATATCTTTCTTTTAAAATGGCACTAGATTTCTACATGGTTTTAAGAAATTAAGTAACATTCCAGAAAAGCACACCAAATCAGCACAAGTACTAAGCAGGATTAACATGCTATTTCAGTAACTGATGAAAACAATGTACTATTACCTTGGCTTTTACAAACTGGACTATGGGCCCAAGTTCAGATACTACTTGATTTCCCACGTGAATAAAGGGTACTTTGCCTGTAAAACGAGAGATGTATTTTAGTAAGAGCTTTTTATACCTCTAAATCAAAATTTACAATTTTCAAAGCAATTAAATATTGCAGGTATGCCTGAACATCAGGGTTTTTTTTTCAAATGAGCACAGGTAAAGCTCTAACATACATAGCTCACCCAGCGAACATTTGTAGTACCAAATATCTTCCTCCTGATCTTCCTTCTCCTGACCCTCTTTTACATGCAATACTTGTGACTGTGTATTTCAAAGTTATTGAAACCTATCGACTTGTACTTTAATAATGGATTTTGCTTTGCTGGAAAGACTTAATTCGACGTTTCTCTGAAGTACAGCTGAGAAACCCCAGGAAAGCAGACAGAGCCCTTGGCTAGTTTCATAACACAACGCGTTCCCACCCTCCCTTCTAACCCGCTAGCAGGAAAAGGACTGCTGAAAGGATGATGGGAGATGTGGCACTGTGCCCAGAAAAGCAAGTAGGGGGAAGTACAAACACACACTCAGCCAGGCAGGATCTTGACTCTCCCTCCTCCAGTCCTTCAGATTTCTAACAACTGGACCAGCCGGCTCCTGTTGGCTGCCCCAGACTTCACCCTCTTAGTTGTAAGCTGGTATTTTTAAGCCTCTGTGGTCCTGGGGTCAGGAACAGGTTCTCAGTATGAAACCCAGAGCTTCACAATCTTGGGGGCTGGGAGGGGGAAGGAGCTGCTACATCATCATGGAAGCAAGATGGGGTTAAAGCTTAGTACTAGTAAGGCTCAACGTTCAGTCTGCGAAGCTGAGCCTTGAGGGTCCAGCATGGAGCAGGGCTAAAAATGGCCAGTCCTCAAAAGGAAACTGGGAAATTACTGTGTCACCAGGGAAACTTTTGGGGGTGCGAAGGGCTCCCAAATCTGTATGCACCACCGTCTCTGCTTGGTAACTTTTCTTACACACAGAACTGAGCCAAAGCTTTAAGACAGGCAGAGATACAAGAGGAAGCCCTGATACAAACAGCAAGCCACAAAGAATGACAGAAGTTGCTTTATGCCCCTTCTTCCCAGCTCCCAACGTGTGAAGCTGAGGGCTCCTGCTCCAATCCACTCTAACCAGTTTGCTTGTCTTGCAAATCTTCATCCAAGTGCAACTGACAAACATCAACCTAATATTTAAGACTATTTTAGGATTATTTACACGATTGAAATAATCCATAAAATTGAGATAAATGCTGGATGCTCTGTATTACTGAAAGCATTCTCAAGCCCAAAGGCAGTAAATCAGTCTGCCCAGTGCAGTGGGGCACAGCACCCTTTTACCTTCCTGCCTCTAGCTGTGGGCAAACTCCACCCTCAACAGACAGCCCAAAGAACAAGATCAGTATCTGCCTGACTCCAAATGTGTTATTAGCAATACATTCACTCTTTTCACTGAAACACAAAAAGCCTACTGTTCGGCCTAGCTCAAACACAGTTCAGGCTAACAGCAGATTCAGTCATGGTTTTTATCATGAGGTTCACTTCTCACATGCTGCATGTTAAGGAAGGAAATGCAGACCTCTGCTGCCGAATTCAGCGGTTTCAGTCAGACTGTACCAAGACAATCCTTTGGCATCATACTTTTGACTCCCTCAGAATGGGTTTTGTCATTGTAACGACTATGAGATAAATAACCTTCCTCCCAAAACGATGAGATCTTTGCAGATCTTTGTCTGCTGCTACTGTGAGACAGAAGGTGATGGGGAGGGAGAAGGGATTAAATGAAAACCTTGTCTGAATTATCATTAAAGAACCAATATAAAGAAAGGAAATGGGGCGAGTGAATAAAAATAATTAGGACTCCAGGAGTAAGGGCATAAAGAAAACATGTATTTCTACCTACATTTAAAACTGAAGTAATATAATTTTCCCTCTTGTGCTCCTTGTTTTCAGCAGCAGAACAAAGTGTTCAGACCTACATTACAACATCAGATGCCAGCAAGTGTGGACATGGGGGTGCAAGTAGCAGAGAAGCAAGAGCATGCAACTGACACCAGTGCTGCTCCTGCGCGTGCAAGATGCTCCTCTGTGCATGGATTCAGCATTTCAAAGCTAGCTTTATTTACTAACGAAAAATTTATATACCTTCATATTTTGCCGTTTTTTTCACTGCTTCCCAGCAACGGGGTATTTTTTAAACAGCATAATTCCACTGCTTTGACCAAAACACCAGTAGCAGCAGCAGAACCCATACAGCTGGCAGATATATACTGACAGGCACTTCCATGTGGCAGTCATCAGCCAGAGACAGGTAATCAGTAAATAAGTACCTCCTCACTCAACAAAAATCTGGGGCACAGTGCAACTACTGCCAGTCTTTTGTGCCCTGCATTCACCAATTCTGTTTTTTAGGCAACCTTCTGGAGCTGGCCTCTGGACGTTTTTAGGCAACCAGACATCTCCAGCAAAAGGCAGGTGCTGTACCCTTCTAATACTTAATTTATTGTTGGTGGGTTTGTATTTTTTCCCCCTAGACAGTCTCACGGACCAGAGGAAGATTTAGAACTGCCTGTCACCCTTAACGGTGACAATGGACCCTTCGGTCTTCTCCTGTATCAACATCCTGGCAATCATCTCCTTGACAGGGTAACAAAAGATACTCCTCTGGTGTTGTCTCACCCCAGCAATGGGAAAATGTAACAGCATTCACTAGAATATTCCCTGGATGCAGAATAAACTCACTTTTGGAAACATAAGTCTTTCTGCTTTGGGACACAACTCCTCTCAGGCATTTTAGAGGTTTCCACCAGGCACCTGAAATGTCTGAATGCTATATATAGGTACTGCAGTCGCAGTTAAACATTGTGCCAATGTTACTTTGCATTTGACCATTTTAATTGTTTACAGAGGAGAAACTGCACTGGAGAGGAGGGGGGAAGGCAACCCATACATGGTAGCACTGACCGACTGTTATCAGCAAGACAAGGCGCAGTTGCCATGGTATCAAAATGGAGGTATAACGTAGTAATCTAAATGAAGGCCACACTTACCAGATGGGGACATGTACTCAGCATTTGCCCTGCAAACCACCTGGATTGGCAGATTGCACATTTGCAAAAAGGCCTGGAAACAAAGAGTCACATTTAAAAAGCATTAATACACCAGGGACAAATAAGCGTGTTCTTCTCAATATATTTGACTATGTTTTAGCTAGTTCTTAGTACATGCTTATGAAGCACAGCTCCTTGCATACTGCTTTTAGAAAGAAGGGTAGGTTAAAGAAAAACAAGGGTTTTTAACTTCCTTATGCAACTGTTTATCATCCAGTCATTGACTGGAATTATTCTAATGAAATTTCATCTACTTTTACTGTTTTTCTTCAAGATGAGCAAAGCAGCAGTATCTCACAGAAACAATTAGTGTTGTGGCTGTAAAAAATTAAACAACATTTTTCCCCTCCTGAAAATCATAGCGCTTACTTCTTCTGGTTAACGCTGGCTAACCAAGTTCACATTGTGGAACACAGCAAACGCATATAGCGCCTTCCCACACTATATTTACAATAGCTGCCAGAAGTTTTGCTCCAGGATACTGCCAGAGCACAAGTCTGCTTTGGGAGAAAGTATTTTTAATGTGTAGTTTATGTGAATCATGGAGAGCGTAAGTGATCAATTTACAGTTTCCTTCTATCCATAACCTTAGATTCAAAGTAGTCTGAGTAGGATACCTATTTTCATCAGCACCTGCCATCACCATAAAATCCTTAGTGCGTTTCTATTGAAACAGCAAATTATCAAGAAAAATACTTGCAATTCAGACAGAACATGGCAAATAAGGAACTTCTTAAACCTCTAGAGTCTCTCGACTCACCTGAAGTCCTGTCATTCATTTTGTCTTTGCAATAAGATAGGGCACAATTCCAGATTCCAAAAAATACACCTATTTATTATTTTACCACACAGTAGCTTGAGGTTAAAAAAGCCTACAACAAGAAGGCTATCACCATGAAGAAAAATGCTGCTGTAACTTGGTACTTTCTACATAAGCCTCCTCTTAGCTCATCAGACTGACGGATCTAGCACTAAGCTGCACACTCACAGCTTTAAATGCTCAGACCCTAATCGCAGCCACCAAAGTAACCCAAACCCTAACCTTGAGATTGCTCACCTCTGCACTAAATGAGACCATAAGGCATTAACTAACACTGGTATCAGCCCTGTTCCTAACTTTCCAGCTTCTGTAGTACCCATCGAGCAAACAAAAATAACCCAAACAGCCCCTCTCCTTTCCCCTGCACTCTTCAAGTCCTTTATTCCCAAACCCTAATCCAAGCGCTGATACTAACTGTACCCCAGGGAAAAGAAGCCAAAAGCTTTGGTCCTTTTCCAACTAAATCCAAGAACTGCACAGTGCATTACAACACTTGGCTCTTGCAGGTGTAGATGACCTAACTCAAACCCAAATCCCAATTTAAAGCAAGGAACTATGGTCACAAGCTCCTAGGCAAGATACTGACTACGGCTGCTGAGAGCCCGCCTCAGAACTCTAGAAGCTCTGCAAAACTCACCACAAACCTGGGTTTCTACAGCTTTTGATTTCCTCAGCTTAACTCTAATTTAAAGCGCTGCTTGGGAGCCAGTTATTATACATACACATGCAGAGATATAGATAGAGAGATAAAAAGGGGGTACTAGTCATAGTCAATATCAGCCAAATACTCCAAGTCCTGCACTACTTAGCAATAAACTGGTCTTTAGAGTGCCAAAACCTCATCCCAACCAGAATCTCTATCACTGCTTAACAGAGCAACTATGACCCAAAGAAAATACAAGGCACTCCCCACATTTCACACCACCCCACTTCTTAAGTCTGTGTGTCCACCAAAAATCAATGTTCTTGCTATCTTAGCATCCCAAATTCCATGCAAACAGTAATACCCAAAGGACCAATTCTTAAAACAGGAATTTAAGACATTAGTCTGTCTCAGTCCTAGATCTCTTCCTTTGCCTGCTGGCTCTGTAGGATCTAGCAATGTGCAGGCTGTTCCAGCTATTGCTATACACATCATATCTTCTGCCCAAACTAGGGCTTCATATGCACCTTTTTTGGAAACAGCTAAGAGATAAGAATGCAGAGACTTTGGTTTAGTTTATATATACACTCCTATACCATTGCTGGACATGGTGTAACCCACCAAAAACATACACTCTAACTCAGATGGTACAGAGACTTGGTTCTTCCAAAAGCCATACCAGTAGCTAACAACATCTCAACAGTACTGTGCTGCAGTGGAACCGATGGCATCAAACAACAGCTTCAAAGAATTTCATCTTTGGATGGGAGGAGTGGAACGAACTTGTACCATTCTACTTAATCCTTAACTGTTGAATTCCATCTCAAAAAATATGTAGTTTAATTTGGTCTAGGCTTAGCAAATGAATTTCCTTTGCAGTAAGGCACTAAATTAACTCTCCAATTCTGCATTAAGCTAGAGATTAATTTTGTAACTGCCATGTATTATTCTCACTGCAAGCTCAGAAGAAAAAAAAGTCCGAACTGCACTGGAGTTAGGGCAACACATGAATAACTGAAAAGTTTGTAAGCACAGATACACATTTAAGCACAAAGAGGTGAATCCGAGAACTATTTTTACTTTCTCATATCAGCATGTCAAAAATGAGACATGCTGGCACGGAACACTTAGGTTACATGACTTGCTTCAGTAAATTACTGTTCAAGTTAAGCCAGGAGAGGTTTAGGTTGGATATTAGGAAAAATTTTTTTCACTGAAAGGGTTATCCAGCATTGGAATAGGCTGTCCAGGGAGGCGGTGGATTCGCCATCCCTGGAGGTTTTTAAAAAAAGGAGTAGACGTGGTACTTGGGGATATGGTTTAGAAGTGGTTTTGTCAGGTTAAGTTAATGGTTGGACTCTATGATCTTAAAGGTCCCTTCCAACCTTAACGATTCTGTGATTCTGTATTGTACATTCACTCCTACATAGTACAAAGTTTCTACCAAAAACCCATTTTGTGACTGAAAAAACAGTCCTCAGCATAGAGGCTAAACTATAAATAAAATCTTTTCAGTGTAAAGAGTTCAGCCAAGTTTCCATCAAAAATCTGAATCTGACCTTTCTCTCTCTCCTTCTCTTCAATAAACATCCACAGAACAAGGATTATCGACTGTTATTACATTTGGCAGGGAAATTCCACCTCAGTCTCTGGCCTAGTGCAAAGGGGATTGAGAATACATTGCCATTTCAGCATCTCAGAAATGCAAACACACTGGGTCCACGTGCCTTTTTTGCACTTTGTAAAGAAAAGAGCACAGAGGAGGTTGAACTAGAATTGAGCTCTAACATGGGAACAAATAATAACTAGATAAAAACATTCACTACTCTGCATAATAAACAGCAGATTCTAGAAAGCTTAGAAATAAGTCAGTCTGCCCTCAGAGAGACCCTAAAGTAAACACCAAACAAAAAATCTGAGAAAATTTCCTTGGAACAGTCATCCCCAGTTCTGATGAACGTTTTATAGATGGGAAAAGAGAACTGAGTTTGAGAAACTGAAGAGTGGTTCAAGATTAAAATTCAGTAAATCCATCTGGTTCTGCGTTCACGCCAGCAGTCCCCCTGCGAGGTTCAGAAACACTCATTGGTAGAGCTGTCTCTCTGGCAAGGCCCGTTCCAGCAACCCCCTTCAACATCCACGTGTCAACACCTCTTCCACTTCAGCCTTTGGCTATAATTAGCATCAGCTTTAATATAAGTGCTGAAATAGTAATGAAATACAAAAACAAGACAAAACAGAACAGTGAAAGAGTCGAAGATAAAATCATTTAATGCCATAAATAAACCTAAAAATAAAAATTTAATAATCAAAAACTGCTATTAAGTCTTTAAAAATATAGAAGCCCCAGGAATTAAAAAAACAGTATGTCGAGCTGTAATTTGTACCCAAAGCATGACCTATTCAATTTTAAGTCCTCCTTAAATATTGTTCTGCAGGAAAAAGAAGGAAAGCTCCACAATGAGAGAAGTTTAATACTTATTGGATCTACACTGCTGAACTAATCATTACCTAGAGAAGGACAGTATATATTTCTTGATCCAGCTTAAACTGGATCCATTGGATAGCCTTCAAGTTGACCAAAAATACAGGTCAACTGATAAGAGACAGTACTATCCCAGACTATGAGGGCTCAGCTTAAGAAATAAGCCTTGCAGTTTACAATGCTATGAGAGTACTTACATTCTTTCATTGATGTGACTGACAGGCTTTGAAAATGATTAGTACTAACAACATAGGTGTGTTTGACTTTTCCAGCACAGTGAATGCACTTCATATTTATAGAAATTACAGTTTCTTTTCTAAAAGATGTACAAGGGTCGTGACCTTACATCCACTGACAGAAAAACCTCAAATTTTTTTCTGATGCATTCAATTAGATAAATTAGATTATAGACAATAACTGATGTTAGACAGTAAGTGGTATAAACTATTATCAAAATAGTTGAAACCAGCACAGATCAAAGAAATCCTACATATAGGAATATAGGACAAAGCAGCATTTTTTGTGAGTCTTGATTTCATTTAACACTTTAGCCCAGTGATCAAGGGAGGATTTGTTCCCTTTTTGACCACTCACGAAGAATGTCAAGAACCAGCACATTTGGTATGCAGATGGTATCAGACCACCATAGCTTCCAGCTCAGATTATCTCGTTTCCCTTTGGGTACCTCACATACATAATTTGAGCAGGCAAGTAAACCCTTGCTTGTCTTGCGAGACAAACCATCAGCAAATGGGACTGAGCTCAGCTCCTCTGAGTGCTTACAGAGTGAAGGGTGAGAGACTGAAGGCTGAAACCACCCCAGTGCAATTCTGCTGAGATTTATGACGATATCAACATCCCTTCAAAGACACTGCATCAAAAGCTGAGCAATCTGAAAGATCAAGGGCCCAAGCTTATTCTAGTACATCAGAGATTATTGTTAACATCATAAATTTGGCTGATCAACTTAAAAATGGGACTGAAAGGGTACAACTGAATTCCAAGTGACACATAAGCTAGTTAATCAAGCCCTTGTGAAAATTCACCTAAAACTGGTAAACAAGATGGTAACAGCAAAACTAGAAACGAGACACTTAACTGAGCACAGCCTGTCGTACCTTGCAAAGATGCTTGTAATTCCAGTAGAGCATTAAATTTCCTGCTCTCTCACCTCTGAGAAAAAAGTGTACTAGCACAGAATGAACAGAGTGACCACTGTAGGCCACAACCTGGATCTCCTCCAGCACCTAGGATTCTCACGCAATAATACTACAGCAGTTGCAGTTCTTCAGAATGGGGGGGGGGAATTAGCTCTCACATCTGTAGTAAAACTGATACAACTATTTCATCTAAAGTTTTCTGGTTCAAAGTTACTGTAAAGATGTTCACTGAAAATGTTTACTGATACCTTGGAAACAACTCTTCCAAACAAACTCTAAGCAAGGAAAGGAGAACTGAATTCCTGCTGGAAAGCATAACATTTTTTTATGCTTAACACCTATCCGAAGAGTTAACTATTTGGATCAATTCATACAGAGGAGGGATTAACATTCTTATTTGCCCTTACCCATGTTACAGAAGATCAAGAGATGACCGCCCAATAGACTTTACACAAATAAAGGAAACGTCATTCAAGCATAAATATACAGAATTCACTACAACTGAAGGACATCAAACCAAAACACTCAGGCTTTTAAAAGGAATAAGTAATTTCATGGCTCATACTAGTTAAGGCAGCATAAAAGAAGGGTAATGAAATCTCAGATTGGGAAGAACTGAATTTATTCCCCTGGCATCAGCAGGAGTGCCTCCTTTATCCATATGTTCCACTGATTATTAGCATTTCTGTAATTTTAAAAACAGGGGCCCAATTTCAAAAACAGGGGCCCAATTTCTTGCGCAGTATTGGCATTGGTCAATGGTATAATGTCTGCCACAAAAACTTTTCTCTAAATTCTTTCTGGAACAAAGTGCATCCTTTCTTTGGATGAGGTTAATGTGAGAAACAGATAAAGGCATTAAAAAATAAAGATTCAGGTTAATAGGGTCTGTCAGCTTCTCTCCCACGCATGCTCTCTGCCTCTCTTCCCTGCAGGCTAACAGTTTCCCTTCTCATGCTCTTCCAGCTTCTCTACCTGTAGCATCACCTACTCTTCCAGCACCTGGGAAGGGAAGGGAGAAATGTGAACAATATATTTTTAGCAATGCTACCTCTCTTCTTCCAGACCAAAAGCACCAAGACTGCAAAGTCGCTACTGCCTCTGCGCACCTTGTTTATAATGGGAGACTTTGCTGTAGACAGGGAGGTGGAGAGCTCCTGCAAGCCCATGAGGAAAAATAGTACAGGGAGGAAAAAGGTGCCACCAGATGAATTATGTCTGTCCTTCCCTGCCCTCCCAACATTTACTGTTATAGACTACGGCAGAAAGTGTGGGAGTAAGGACAACGAATTGAAGAAAAGGCACGGTGAAGCCTCTCAGTGCCTTTCCTGTCCTAACGCACATTGATCCACACAGGACTATGGCTTGTACTGTGCTGTCTTCTCCCAGAGAGTAGTAGCACAAGCCACTCTGTTTTCAAAGCCAGCACGAAACAAGACAGTTCATTTTTTTGCAAAAAGAGAACAAAGTATCAATGGTTATGTGAAAAGGGCTGATAGGAAGCTTTGAAGTGACAACTTGTTACAAAATTAATCAACAATCTTATGCCTATCATTCATTTCAATCACAGCAGATGACACCTCCTGCCAGAATTACGGAGTACATTTACAACAGCAGCGTTGCTTAAAGGACACAATCAACTTAAGGCTTGTTTTGTTTTCTTATAGCCTGCCCAATTTCCAATTCAAAACGTAGGTAGTACATTGGATTTCAACTATAAACAAAAAAAAAAAAAAGAAAAAAATTTATGAGAGCTATCACCTTTGTGCTGCTTTAGCATAGTTCAAAAGCCCAGAGCCCAGAAACCACAGCCAGCCATGGGGCAACTGACATTCTGATCTCTGCTGCTGCTGCCCTCAAAACAATGCAAGAAAGTGATGCCATTGTGTCTTCCTATGATGACAAGGATGGAAAATGACTGTGTATAAAATACAATGGGAAGGAATAAGAGAGGGGGGGGGGGAGTTTTGTATTTATTCCTACAGTTAATTGTTTCAGGTGCAATTTTTACTCTTGCTCTCCCTTCCTCTTTGCCCTCCCCAGCTAAGGAAAGGCTGTTTGGACACCATCAGTTGGAAACATAAACGCACAGTGGGCAGCGAATCACCCTGTCAGACATCCATCACAATGCTCTCCTCTTCCTCTCCAGTCCCCTCTCAGAATAATACATATGAGCAAACACATATACTCATTAAAAATGAGTTACAACTTGATGTAAATCATATCCAGATTGCAGTTTCTGAGATCACAGGCAAGAATGAAATTACTTATGCCAAGACTCAAATAGTTCACAACTTACGTCCCCACATGAGGAACGCTATTTTCAGATGGCACATTCCAGGCTTCATTTGAAGAAGATATATTCGTGATTAGTTTTTAATAAAGAACGAGCCGTTCCAAGCCATCTCTTATTCAGCAGCACTTCTAAAAGCTCTCACACAATACTGTCGTGAAGAAAGAGTGAAAGGCGTTTTCTGTTTTCATTTTTACATTATTTCTTGAGCATACAAAGGACAATATGTGACGACAACTAAAGAGTTATTCTCTACTTTATTGTGGGAGCACATTGTAAAATTAAAAACCATGAACAAATCTACAGAATAATTCAGTTTTCATATCAAACAGCTGCAGACCCTGTAACTGAAATAGTGTGTCTAAGGTTATAAATGAAAACTGTTCAGTATCATTCTTTGAGTGACAGATTAAATTCCTAATACAGTTATGGTAATGGCCACATTTGTAGTTTAACATAAATTAAGAGCTTAATTATATTTGTGACTATTTTAAACAAAATAACACATTCCTTTGTACCTGTGAACGTAATTTATAGCAAAGCCACGTTCATTCTCCAAAACAATCTATTTTACACTGCAGCACAATACTGCTCTAATGGTGTAATGTAATTCTTGTTGTAGAATGCAGAAAGAGTAGATTCACTGGTAGCACAGAGGTTTTGAAGATAAATGAAGATGCTATTCATTCAGGCGTAATTTCATCTTATAACTATATGAAAGATGTTTCACTCACAAACAGTACCTGTATGGCTTGGGATTTAAGCATGTTTTCAGCTACAATGCAATGCTGCTAGATTGATTATGTTGATACTGCATTTCTCATCGTGAAGAATTCCAGCTTTTATTCTCTTTTAAAAAAAGAGATTGTCAGATTTTCATTTCAGTACTAAGCTTTTGTTCAAGCCTCAGCAACAAGTCCAAATTTCTGCTAATGTTTTGTCTAGAGAAAAAACCAAACCACAATTCATACACACACACAAAAAAAAAAAAAATCACAAATCTGTCGAGGGCAATTAATCATGTGTGATTTACACATTTATTTGATTACTTGTTGAAGTAAATAAGCAGTTGGTCTGTGTAACACAATTTTAAATTGCCCAAACATCCTTCTGTCATTCAGGACTAAGAACAGGCAATTCTAAATGCACTTTCCTGGAATATATTAAGACCATTTACAAGGACATCAATTTCACAAGCAATTAATACATATCTTAACATAATGAGCTGCAGGCTCTATAACCTCCGGATAGCTATGAGAATTTCCACAATCCTGAACATTTTAGGCAGCCTTTTAAGCAAGACCCTGAGAGGATGTGCATAAAGATTTCAGAAGAATCTGTAATAACAGAGGCAGTCTCACCATCCACATTCCTCCTCCCGGCAAGTTGGAACAGTGCACAGAGATGCTCTGCACTGCCATTTGAGGCAGTAGGCCTGGCACAGAGCAGCTGCATTAACCCCCTCCCTCCTACTCAGCCACACTACTTCCACCCAGGCACTGAACAAAAAGACTTTACCTGCACCAGGTGTCAATAGGGAGACGGGGCCTGGACAGGCTCTCTGCCTCAAGCTGAAACATACCCTCCTGTGGTAATTCACTTTTAATCCGTTTAAAACTCCACTTTTCCCTCCTTGAAGTTGTTTTGTTATTAAAATATAGTTGTGTATTCACTTCTGGTTTTTGGTGGCTTTTTTTACTATGATAAGACTGATAAGCAGGAATACTGTGTAATGGAAGCTGTACAATAAATAAATGAAGAATGATTTTAACCATGAGTCATGTTACCCAGGAGGTGTATGTGTTTTCATTAACTTTAACAGGAACAGGGCTGAACTTTTAACAAGAAGGTGACAGCCTTCATTCTACGTACAACACATTCTTTCCTGTAGCTGGATAATCATTACTGATTAGTATTTTCCCTTGATTTTAATTCCTTTGCAGTGAAAATAAAACTTCATTCAGTATCAAGATTTTGCAGCCTAAGACCAAATGGGCTTCACTTTCAACAGGACTGTATAATATGCTACTTCAAGTTAACAAACAAGGAGTGCAAACACCAGGACATACCAGAGACAATGCACTACATCATTTGAAGTTATGTTGCATTTTCAGCAAATATAAAGAATCTGAACCCAGTGAAAGACAAAGGAATTGCTAATTTAGTCTGTTTCCAGGAACAACAATGGGCAGAAGAGGAATTAAAAAACAAGTAACACCAACGACGAAACGCTATCAGAATCAGTAGAGAGGTTCTACAAGATCAGAGGGAGGTGATTCTTCCCCTCTACCCTGGTGAGACCCCACCTGGAGTATTGCTTCCAGCTCTGGGGTCCCCAACATAGGAAAGACATGGATCTGTTGGAGCGGATCCAGAGGAGGGCCACAAAGATGACCAGAAGGCTGGAGCACAACTCCTATAAGGACAGGCTCAGAGAGTTGGGGTTGTTCAGCCCGGAGAAAAGAAGGCTCCGGGGAGACCTTATAGCGGCCTTCCAGTACCTAAAGGGGGCCTACAGGAAAGATGGGGAAGGACTTTTTACCAGGGCGATGGTGATAGGACGAGGGGGAATGGCTTTAAACTGGAAGAGTAGAGATTCAGAACAGATATTAGGAAGAAATTTTTCACTCTGAGGGTGGTAAGCCACTGAAACAGGTTGCCCAGAGAAGTTGTGGAAGTTCCATCCCTGGAGGTGGTTCAAGGCCGGGCTGGATGGGGCTTTGAGAAACCTGATCTAGCGGGAAGTGTCCCTGCCTATGGCAGGGGGCTTGGAAGTAGATGATCTTCAAGGTCCCTTCCAACATAAACCATTCTATGATTCGATAATCTTTTGGTTGGTTTTTAACTATTGCAGACACCACCACAGTCACTCTGCAATTCCCAGAAGATTCTGTCCTCCCTTCTCTTACCTGACATGTAGGTATGGTCAGGAGTCCAGATTTCATTGCACAATGAGAAGTCAGAAGTCCAATCATTATTAAAACAGCAAGACTCAACCAACTTCCTATGTTCAATCTGCAGCCCTCACTACTCATTAATTCAAACAAAATGCCTGCAACAGACTGTTACAGCTACACTGAGAGTGACTTGCTCTGCTGTCTGCTTGATCTGCTCTGTTGAGAAGAGGTACACGAAATGCCATCTGTATTGCTGGGTCATCAATTTTGAAAACAGTCAACTTTTACTCTCGCTAATTACTTACTATGGCATTGGATTTTATTCTTTATTTTATATGTAGCTATCTGCATATATGTCCTCTGAGAGCTATCCCAGAGCAGCATTATGAAGAGATGCTGTGAGATTTTGAGAAAGGTCTGAGAGGCCAGTTGCAGCACGTTTAGAATCTTGCTGTGAACCATGTTCCTTAAAGATTTGAAGGCGGCGCACTCCACATGCTCTTTTGATCAGAGGGACTTAATATTCTGATGTGTTTTCACCACATGGAAGTTCAACAAGCCATGAACGAGCTCTGGTGATATTCATGTGCCCTAAATCAGTAATGGGGAAAAGGAATGGCAATAGTGGGAAAAGAGTCCCAGGTNAAGATATCCAGTGAAAAGATAAACAGGGCCTCATTAGAATAAAAAGTAAATTCTAAAACAGAGGAACTCAGCAATTTCCTTATGCAAAACACACAGGTATATTCACAGCTTTCTGATCACTAAGCTAGTAATACACAGCTACAGATCCTAGTATCATTTCAAAATGCATCAAAGAAACCAAGGACAGCTATTCCTTCGCAGTCACAACCATGTTACACAGATTCTTCAAAACAGATATGATTCCCCAATACAAAATTGTTCTATAAAGTTTAAGATCAGATATCTACCAGAGCCATATTTATAGTCATGGCTACTATCAGCTGTCCAGCTAGAGAATATTGGAGAAAAACAAGCATTTTTAATATATTATAGTTAATTTATCATCTAAGTGACATGTGTAGGATAACAATGGACTGGAAACAGTAAAGCAAAATGATGCATTAGAAAAGGAAATTTTAGGGTTATGTTGTTGCTGCTTTTCTTTGCGTTTTAAATACAAGCCTCACCTATACATATTGTTAGATGGTAAAAAAATTCCTGAGAACCACAAAAAAAATACAGTTGCTGGAGTAAAAAGGAACACTGAGATAAAGTGAGCAATAAAAACACTTATTTGCATTACTGTGAGGCATGATATAAAACACAATGCCCAAACCAATAAACACTGCCTCATTTATTTAGTATATCAAAGATGACTCATCTTTCCAGCAAAGGATAAAGGTATCTTCTTGCTGTGATAGAATTTACTCTTAGAGGTATTTCCTAGATTGCCAGCCTAGAAAGAAAAAAGTTAGAGATCCTGGAAGTAGTATCACGATCAAATGATCCTAACCTTTTTAGTGGTAAGTGTCAGTTACACTCTCCCAGTGTCCCACTTTGGCTAAATGAGACGTCACCTTTTTGCATAGCCTGCAAAGACTGCTTCCTTCGCTGCTCTGAGCTAGACCACACACCAAAAGCAAGAAGCAGAGGAATAGTGCAACTTCCTACTACATAAAGCAGCAGCAAAGTTGCATTTAAGAACAGGAACCTTACAGACACCCTGCTCACCACTTCTGACAGCCAGGCCCTCTCTACTAATGGGGAAAATATCCCCCCGAGATTTGGGGTTACTGAACCTAACAGGTTAATGGAGCTTACGCGGACTTCACACCACAGAGGTGCTTTTAAGTCAATTAGAGATGCAAGTTTGTCAATTATATGGACTATTTCTAAAAACCACATTGAATCTCAGCTGTGTATACATGATGAAATTGAGAAAACCTATCAGAGACATAGAAGGACTTGATGCTCACAGCATGAAGCAAATATGCCTTGAGTTTGGGGCAGTATTAGCTTTGAGAATTAAATAACCAGCAAGCACCATGCAAGATGTTACAAGAGGAACTAGCATACCAAGTGAAAAAAAGATGGGAACCATGCACAATTCCCAGAGTAGGCAGGCAAGCAGATACTGTACAAACATAGACCAATATAAATATGTGTACAAGCAGCAGCACTCTATACAGGACTCTCAAAATCCCCATGCCCTTTAGGCTCTGGCACTTCAATGTAAAGCACATCAGATGCAGGAAATAAGTCAGCGATTTTGACAGAAATAATTCTTAAATTATTCATTTAGCTAAATACAGTTACTTTAGGTAGATACCAATCATTCAAAAAAATAAAGTGAAATTAGCATTTTTAGTTTAGAAAAGATGACATTTTACCTGAACAGCAAGGGAAGACGCATTATCAGAAAGCAAAATTTGTTCCTCTGTTGAAAGAAAAAGAAAAAAAAAAAAAAAACACAATTACAAAAAACCAGTACCCATTTAACTACTGACCTGTAACTGTAAGTCATTCTGGGCTGAATTTCTTACGCATAAAACAAGGAGCACATACATAATTATTACGCAGCTGGACTAGAAAACCTGTGATATGAATATTAAAAAAAGAAAGAGAAAACAAAAAAGAATACCAGGAATATTTCTCCTGCAAATGCAATTGCATTTATCATACATTACCAACAACGTACAATAAAAAATGCTCACAACTAAAAACCACACGCTTGAGTTTTATGCCAATTACTCTTCTTCTAATCAAAGTTAAATAAAACTGCATCTTCATAACTCCTCTGGCTAAAAAGTAAAAGCATTCAGAAACCTATAAAAGCGGCTTGCAGTTAATATCGCACACTATGTCTAGGTCTGTCACACAAAAGAAAGATGACAAGTTCACTGCAATAAAAATTCCATGCTTAGAAGACTAGGGCTGCTACCTATTAGTCTTCATTACTTTGCAGTCTTCTGACAACTGTAGCAGGCTGCTGAGCCCCAAATGGGGGCCATAATGTGATCTGATGATATATGAAGAGCTGCTAAAGGGAGCCTGAACCATCCTAGCCTATACATTTTAACAGTTCCTTTTTACTGAGAGCCCACTTTACCACAAGACTTCAAAAATCTGCTGCCTCAGCTATTGGTGCAGTAAATCTGCCAACTGTGCCTGCAACCACATCATTTTACACTGCCTACAGCAGCCAATATAATGAGTCAATAATAAACCAAGGACCTTATAGGCCATGAATAGCTGGTTTATACTGGCAGATGCAAGCGTAGCTAAAACCTCTGACCAGACAAACAACACAAAGAACTCTTTTAACAGTTTCTGTGCTTCCTTGCAGTTAACTATCTTAGTGCATAATTAATGTTTTCTAAAAATAAAGTAATTATTAATTTCAAAAAGCAGTGTACCCACCCTTCAGTTGCTGATATAACGCAGCATTTTCAGGCCAAGGCTCTGCGGCTGTGGAAAGAAGATGAATTAATTAAGCAAGCCAAAAAAACAATGCACCTGCAGATGCTAACTGAACACAGACGTTACCTAGGGCAGGAACTCAAACTGCAAAGACACTGATGCAAGATTTAACCTGCCCTAAAAATGTCCCACTGTCATTTTCTTCTCCTGGTCTTCTCTCCTGCCCACAGAAGGACAACACAGAGCAGAAAACTAAGTCCCAAAATTTAATGTTGCAAGAAAAGCTAAAATTCAAGCTACATTACAGAACAGCCTTATAATTATCAAGCAGCTAAAGCAGCTATTTTCCCTCCACTGTAAAGACATCCTTATGCACATTCCCATCACAATTCTGACCACTCTCAAGAGCAACTATTTATTAAGATACTAAACAAAGAATTTGGGAAAGAACACAAGACCCAGAGGAGAGAGGCACAAACCTCCAAAACAAGTGTGAAGAATGCTTTGGGGAAACAGAAAAGCTTTCTCCCTTTTAAAGTTGTGTACTTACTGGTCCTATACAATATGCACAAAGCCAGGTGCTTGGGCATGTCAGAAACCTACCCACCAGCATGACTGGGACTACCTACTGCTTTAAATGATGTACTGGTCAACCCTAAAACAGGAATGTCAATATGCATTTAAAAAACTGCATCATCACTTGTTCAAAACACTTTAACAGTTGTTCAAAAAAAAAAAAAGGGCAAAGAAATAAAAGACAATCACATCTTCCAATTGAGAACCATTGCTCTTAATCAATCATACACCACTTGAATTTATGGGACGGCAAAAATAATCAGTACTGATTTACTGTTATTGGTAGCATTAAGATAACAGGTCATCACATTGTTTTATCTCCATTACATTCCCTGTTAATGTCTGATTAAAAATCTATTTTTAAATACCAATTCAAAGCTTGTGTTCTACCCAAACTAGCTATTTGTAAACAAAAATAATGCTCTAATCATAATATTTTTTTAAAGCAATAATGTATCTAAATAACTGTGTGCTTCAAACAGAAATACACCTCTGGCTTCAGTAAGGTCATTCTTTGCACCTTTGCCCTCAGAACTCAAAGAAAAAAATGCACAATTTTCTAACTATCATTCTTTTTGTATACTCATGAAGTATTAATTTTTATGGAAGTCAAATAGAAATTTAAAGTTTGTAACACTGTACACAGTTTTGCAAAGGTCACTACCTCTAACATTAAGGCACAGAGCCTATCAAAGCTATGCTAGTATGGGCATGACAAAGCAACTAATCACATTTAAGTGTCATGAAAAAATGTTTTCTGTTTTATTATAGCAGTTATTGGTTTTACACCCCTCCATTACAGTTTTGCCCTGGAGTAAAAATTCTTGAGGTGGAAGTACATTTACTTCTTTAAATAAAAAAGAGACTAAGATAGTGTCTGCGGTACTACAGCCTTAACTGTTTAAAATAATTTATCTAACATACATTTCTTCAGGTCCACTGAAGTGTTGCAAGAGCAAATGGAATGAGGAAATTAAAAGTGTTATTACTATACTTTAACAAACTTAGCTGGGCTGGACTAGGAGATACTTACAGAAGTAACTAAGTCACGAAGCTACGTTGACCTCATGAATACTCCAGCCAACCAGTGAAAACATCCTTTTTACATGCCCAAAATGGTACGGAGGACTTCAAATTGCATGGGCTCATTTCTACTGAAAAATTTTGCCAGATCCTCTTCAGTCTGAAATGTCAGATTTATATCTAATTCTTGGACTCCAGCCCAAAAAGAAAGTGGCCTACTTTAACACAAGCACGAGTGAAATATTTCAGGCCCACAAAAATCAAGTGAACTTTTCATTTTCCAGCAAAAGAGCTGGGTATATTTCAAGAAATTCAAACACTAATTGCAGTCTGATCTTGGCACTAAGCTATATGCAGTTGTGGAGATATACATACATACATATATAAAAGAGCTTCTTGGCACACAGAATCCAAAACTACACCACTGCTAAGGCATGCCACATCCATGCTACAAACGAAAACACAAGTAGAATATTTTTTGTAACTTGTTTTCCTTAAATTTTCCTTCCACATTCTACTGATCACATACAGATTTTCATGAACCGCACCTGCTGACCCTAATTTTGTTAGTCGTCATATGAAGTCTTTATCCCACAGTCTTAGTATAGCCAGGAGCACACACCCCACTTAAAGGAAGAAAAGGACAAGGGCAGTTTAAAATCTTTGCATTCATTCATTCACAGTTTAGTTGTGTACTAATATATGTCTTTTGACAAGTAAATGAAGCAAGGACAAAGAGCCACATGAAAATCCCAGCCTTCATTATTAGTATACCTTAAACTCCAAATTTCAGCAATTCTAAGAAAACAAATTAATAATACCCCTGCACTTTGCACCTGATGGTCTGCAGAGGGAGGCCATAATTTTGACCATATTGGGATGAGGTAGACGCATGCTCGCAAGCCTTGAACTGAGGCCTTCAGTTCTTTACACATAGGCCAGATAAAAGGTAATTGGTTTTGCTAGCACCATACAGGCTGGATTTTAAAACAATCAACTTCACACTAAGATTCACATATTATTACTTATGTCCTAGAAAAAATACTCTGCAGCATGCATTCAGAATTGCACACAGCAGATCATGTTCCAACAATCCTGGAGCTATATACACAAAGCCTGTGCAATTCTCTAGAATCAAAGAATTAAATACCTACTCACTATCTGTCCCATATCTTTCAATTTCTACTCACTTTTTTTCTCCCAAGATGTTTAGAATATGAAATATTTTTTTCTGATGGAGCAAGAAGCTTAAATACACATTGCTACGTGAGAGGTCCAGGTTCATAAGGTGCAAGCTAAATTCAAGTATCTGCTCCCAAGCCGCCTTCGATTAGTTCTAACGTGAAAACATGCAACGAAGGGAGAGCAGAACTGCACTGGAAGAGAGGAGGAAGAATCACTGAAGGGATGTCACATACCTCCACAAGAGGAGAAAGGGTGTAACATCTTTAATGTACGGCAATGACTCTTGCCTTATGAATGTAGGTGAAGACATAATTTGTAGAATAATAGGCACTAATATTACACGCTGCTTCAGTTCTGTCATATTTCCAATCCATCAAGTTGATTAATGCTATAATAACTCCTCACAAACTTATCATTTGTGCACTAATGAAGTCAAATCCAGTTTATCCTTCGGCAACTATAATCTTCTGGTCTGTAGATATTCGTTTCCCTGCTAACCACAGCTACTGTGGCGCTAGGTATATAAAGAGAAAATTAACAAATGTGATGTCAATTCAGTTTCAGAAGCTTTCAACATAGAATCACATTTATGTGTCAGATCCTACGCAACAGACATTTTTACCATTAGCTGCTCACAGGATGAAATAACTGCCTGGAAGTATGCCCTACAGAAATAGCTTCTCTACATATCTTAGAAATAAGGAACTATTTGGTGCTTCCTTCTGCCTCCATAATCAGAGGAATTACTATTGTGTGGTTTTCAATGGGTGTCTCTCTCAGGCTTGCAGTCTTTAGTAAAAGTTGTTTTCCCACCTTACTGAAACTTTTCCCATGCTTAAAGGATTCAAATATTTAGTCTTTCATGTGGATTGTCTGCTGCTTGTTTAGGACAATCAAACCTCATAATGTTGTCTTTCCCTACTTCTCCCCTTATGACACTGCTTGTTATAATACCAGTTATAGGAAACAACCATCTGCAGGATCAGTCCTCCCTGTTAGGTTTGTCTGAGATGAGCTTTGAGTTCAAAAGTTAATGGGAAGTGAGAATTAAAGGGAGATGGACACAGAAAGCATCACGGCATAAGTTTTGTTTTCCTAGGAGCTGAGAATGCGGCAGATACAGCATCACAACAGCCAGAGAAGTCAAAGAGCAAGCAGACCACCTACATAAAATCTTCTTTGATTTTGTGGATGACTAAAAAAGCATGAAAATTTCACTAAGCTCAACATGTTTGTTAGTCAAAATGTTTTACTTATTAACAGCTTAGCATAGAAAATGCAGATTTCAAAGTGTTAACAGGGTTCTTAAGTGTCAAATTACACTTTTAGAAGAAAATTCTGTGAACTAGTGTGCTGCATGTTCCCATTGGAGTTTTAATTACTCAGGTTTGTAACTATCTATCAAAACAGATTCCTAG
Source organism: Ibidorhyncha struthersii (assembly GCA_013398815.1). NCBI lineage: Eukaryota > Metazoa > Chordata > Aves > Charadriiformes > Charadriidae > Ibidorhyncha > Ibidorhyncha struthersii. Next base: position 60,573 of record VZSZ01006025.1, on the reverse strand, counting down.
ACTCCTCACCTGTCATGTCAGAGAATGACTTCGAAAATACATCATTTCTGCTCTTGCAAAAAAAACTTCCAAAACACAGAATGAGGCATGAGTCACGTCAAATTCTTTGCCACTAAAAATGTATTACATTAGGTGTGTTTTTTTCAGATTTTGTGGTGAAATGTTCTACTTGAGCAACACTAAGGCCAGAGAGATATATTCAATTAGCATTTTGATTTCATTGTTTCCAGATGTTTCAGACTATCATTTCAATAATAAGACTTTATCCACCAAAATACTTTTGGGACAGCAAGTGAGAAGAATATACATATGCTGTAAGAAGAGACACTTGAGAGCAGTAGACCCCACTATCAGCAGGGGATCAGCAGCTCACTTGAGGCCTCCGCACATATCAGCTCCAACTAATGCTCTCAAAACAGGACATATTTTACTTGCACAGAGGTGAATTTTAGTTTGAAGAATGAGAGGCTGCAATAACACTCCCCCAGTGAAGTCTGTGCAAGAGGAAGCACCACATTCCCAAGACACTCTGCAGTGCCTCAGCCCCACCAACTCCTTGTCTAGGCTGTGCAGAGTCTTTTCAAGAGTGTACAAAACTCAGTTTCAACTCTTACATTCTGAATTACTGGAAAACTATTCATCCTGTGTCAGTGCTGCCTGGGTGGATGGGGGGAAACAGACATTTTCATCCACCTTCCCCAAGCAGCTTCACAATGATGAAAGAGTAATGAAATAAATGGTTTACAGTTATGCCTTTAATCCTATTACTTAAAAAAAATAAGACTGACTGTGAAAATGAGAAGACATTAAATACTTTGCATGTTAAATTGTGGAATATGCTAAACAATAATTTAACAGTTTCACCGGTCTAGTGCAAGTAGCCAATTTCAAGCAGTAGGGTATGCGGTGTGGTTCGCCCTGCTAGTCTGCCACCCATTTAGCACACTTGCTGTCAGGCTGCAGCATTCTTGAATATCGGGCACAGACAAACACCAGAGACCTCTGGATCCAGGCATCAAGATGCTCCCTCCCGCACGGGAAATTAAGTTATCAACAGGTTAAAAGTTTTTGTAGAAAAACACTCAACTTGAAATTAGGCTGTTCCCAGCTCTTAGCAATACCATAGAATTTCAGTGGGGCAAGAACATTTTTGGAAGGCAATGCAGATAGAAATAATTTTCTGTTATAAAACTAGCCTATACCTAATAAGAAACAAGGCTAAAGAATTAACACCAAATGTTACTATCCTGTTGAGTATTTCTCAAGCACTGAAACTATACAGTGAGAAGTCAAGACAAACTCTGCCCCAAATCTCCTATAAACTAAAATTTACTGAATTTTCAGTATGCCAGCAATCTATCCTTTGATGTCTTCTTTCCGCTTCTGTAAATGAAGCACTCAGTTGACTAACAATCTCTTCCACGCACTTCACTGTGTGCTGTTCTGTAGGTGAAGATAGGACCTGGCCCAGGAACATCTGATCTTCTCAGACAAAGCAATTTCCTGAAACATTAAGAAGTTTATGGATCGTACAGAAATAGACGACTACTTCTCTGAAGTCACCACATTTGCATGGATCAGTTTCCATTCTGCTATATTCTTCTTTAAAACTTTAATATTAAACTTGCACAAAAAGGAGGAACACTAAAACATCTGTATTTACCAGTTCAGTTCACATGGCATTAAAGGCCTGTTAAAACAGCCAAGAGGCAAGATATCCTCTATTAAAACCAAAAAAAGTTGGCACTAATTTGAATCACTGTATTGCAATATTACAGCTGGAGAGATTACCTTACACATTATTTCCACATAGTTTCCTTCAGCCTCTCCCTAGGTACAAATTTGATTAAATTATAATGAGATACCTCAAAACCGTTTGCTCACAAGAGTAAACACTGAAAAGAAATTTAGTCTTACATCTGGGCAACATGCACATCCAACAACATTACTTACAAGTCTCCAAACATTATGCAGCAAACATCATAACAATCAGCAGGAAAACCCTTTTTGGTTTTCCAAGACTAGTGCTATGGGGGGAACTGCTGCTCACTGTGTTCTAGATGTAATAACCCAAAGAAAACCACACTGATTGCTATCCCACAGACTCCAGAAGGAAAGAGGATTACTAGCCACTTGATGTCAAGATGCAACAAAAACGAGGCATATAATCACTTCATTCTCTTTTCATAATACAAATCACTCATCTGCAAGTAGCAATACATTGTTTAAAAAGAAAACGCCAGGAACTGATGTGTTTCCAAATCCTTATTACAGGAGATAAGTAGAGGGGTGTATTTTGCTTAATACAGTGAAGCTGCAGCCACTTTTGACCCAATGCAGTTAAAAATATACATCTCGTAAATTAATGGTAATCAATAAAGGAAGTTTGAGAAAGTTGTGAATTAGCTGCCTTGAGACCCCACCAGTCCAACCCACCCACACTGAGTACAGATCAATTTCATGTAATTGGCCTGATCCTGTAAACTAACAAGGGCCAAGAAAAAAATGAAAGCATCAGCAACTCCCTGGCTCTGCTGACAAAGGACCAAGAAGTGTTTCATTGTTCCTTGCCAAATGAAAACTGCCTTTCACACAAGTTAAACAGTATGCATTAAATCATGTATCAAATAATTACATCATTTGCTTAAATCCATTCCAGGCCTCCTTCGTAGAGATATTACAACTCAGATAAATCATGACTGTTCAGTAATTATTGATCAAGCAGACTGTCAATGTAAAGACTCAATCTCAGCAGCAATTCTCAAACTTAAGTTTCCTGTGGCTGCACCACTAAGAGAGTCTGCATGTGACATTACTGCAGCAGCCATTTAGCATGACACAATCTGCTTCTTCACCCTCCAAGCAAGCTATTAATTGCATGTATTTAAGCATTAGTCCAATTCTGTTACTGCCTTTGAGTTGACTTTCCAGAGCATGCACATCTGCAGTTCAGTCCTCCAGGGTGCTCAGTGCTCTCGCTGCTAGGGGAAGCCACAGGAGGAAGATCGCTCAGCATCTCCGTCCTTGCAGAATCACGCCTCGGTCAGAAGACAAGGCCAAAAAATCTCAATAAAATCAAATCCATAAATAAAAGTTGTTCCTAAATCAACATCTGGATTTCTTCAGAAAAAAAAAAAAAAAAATCAGACAGTGAGCCAGCTAAATGATCTCAAAAGATCTATTTATAAAGTCCTGACAAGCTGGAGCTATTTTACTTATTCCTGATATTCAGCATAAATGTTTCATCTCAAAGAAGCTCTGTAATTCTTAATTACAGCTTTTTATAGATCTCTAAATCAATCTCTTCCCTTTGTGCTACTTAAGTACCTTGTCCCTCTTTGGCCCTGACTCAAGAATTGAAACTTCAAGCACAGGAGCTGCGAAGATTAGGACAGTGGAGGTATGATACTCATGAATGCCTTAAGTGCCTTACTGGACTAGGACACTTCTTAGCTATGTTATTGACATTTGTATACTTTAAATCAGTCCTCTGAAAGCTGTTTTAGATTGAAATCCTCTCTTCTCTGTGGTAGTCTGAATTTTTCCTCCCATAAGGATGTTTGGCAGTCTGAACACTACTTCTGCAAAGTGCCCCAAGGAGCTCCCTGCTTTCTCATCCACAGCACCCCTACTCTGATCCACGACAGAGATCCTACAGATCTGTCCCAACAGACAAGGCCTCAATATCCCATACTGGCTCCAAAAGCTGCTCCACACACACACACAGTTCCTGCTCACCCAGCCCTGGCCCCTCTGGCCTTTCATCCTTCATTCTCTCTTTCCTATCTTGCCCACAGCCCTGAGCGCAGCAGTATCAGGAGATACAAAGTAATGACATCAGAGATGCTCTGTGCCAGAGTCTTTCAAAGGCACAAGAAAAGCCAAGATCTCCAGGCAGAAGACCTCTGCAAGGTAGAAAGGCAAACAGCATTGCTGCAGTCAGCTAGCCACGGGCTGCCAATAGTAAGGGGGAAGACGCTGTTTTAGGGCTCACAGTCTTTAAGTCAGATCAAAACAGACAATGGTATTTGCAGTAGCACCTCTCAGGCTCTTCCTCACCTCTAGGAAACACTGCAGAGTCCCTGCTTCAAAATCTGAAAATGTTTACCCTGTTCTCTTATCCATATCCTCACAATCTTCCTCATTTCCTTCCCAAGGCTTTCAGTGAACACGGTTCGATGCATTCAGAGTTTCTCCAATTTGGAATTCAAACGCAAAAAGAATACACATGCAGTTGGACTTTGAAGCCAATGTAATGCTTGCATCCCTATCAAGAACTTTCAATTTTATTATGCAACAGCTAGAAGGCAGAATTGTTAAAAATTTCCATATCTTAGCATTTTTACTTTCCAACTCAGTATGCACATTCCAGTTTTTCAGTTGGGCATTTTCCCCCCTAAATGAGACCAGTATCAATTTTTCCTGCATTCTTTGCAGCCCCATTGTAATTTTTCCTTTGATGTTTCCAATCCTTCCTACGCATTTCATAGGTTTTACTACTACATGTTACTTCTTCCAGTTCGTATTAAAGCATCTGTGTTCACATTACATCTATGGTGTCTTCTTAATAACTAAAGACCAGAATTTAAAAATAATAATAACAAAAAATTCAGAACCTGATGTGGACTTTCTCTCTGTCCTCCCCACAACTTGCATGCACCTGCAGTTTCTCACTCACTTTCAAGAGAGACAGCTGAAAATGCCCAGCAACACAGCAACGTGAGACACCTGTTCAACTAGAGCAAAGACAGACTGCAACCAAGCTCCTTCATTCATTCTTGTTTTGAAAAGGACGCAGCTTACAGGGTCTAAACCTACAGGAAGAGACCAGGTTAGGGCCCGGAACAGTCAGAGAACAGAGCATCCAAGGACCGGATAGACAGAAGGAGCGAGAAAGAGAAGCAAAAATCTGGTTCCTCTCCAGAGTCATTTTTCTGTGACCTCTTGTGAGCTCAACAGTGAGGCTCCTAAACAGCACTCATACCTGAATCATTCTACAACTGATGAAAGTTCACTTGCAAATCAAACTGGCCAATATCAAAACATGTGTTACTTTTCATTTACTAATTTTGTTACCATTATTTCTAGAGCAATCTAATTTCTGGCATGAGAAAAGAAGATATTATTTTAGCAGAAAACATATAACAATAAAATGCTGATTAGAGAAAGCCTGCTTAGTCTTAATAGAGCCAGAAACAACTATAGAAACATACTCTATTATAAACTGTAATTATATTGCTTCTTAAAAACACGAAATAACAGTATCTCAAAATGAAATATGTACTGCACTATAATAATTGTGAAAGTCATTTTTCCCAACCTAAAAAAAAAAAATTAGATAGGCAATCCACTCAAGGGGTTGGTCCAAATCAAGTCATAAAACATTTGTGTCCGAGTACAAATTGGCAAGAGCAGCGTAAGAGACTTGTTTATTGAAACTGAACAAGAATTAAAGGGATTCCTTTCAGTTTGATTACCAAAAAAAGCACATGTAAAAGAACACTGTAAGATAAAATCATACAGCCTAACAAATTTGGTATTTTCAAATCACCTCTTTTTGACTACAAGCATCTCTGCAGCAGGCTTAAACAAACTGTGCTACAGACAACCTATTATTAAGCAAGAATAACTATTTTTTTCACCTTACATGTACAGGAAATGTTAACATTTACCTATGCACATTTTGATGCATGAAATGCATACTCAGTTTAAATTTTATGTCCCTATGTGCAGGAACAATTTAGGTGGTCAGGTTTCACTCCCTCTGTATTTGTTCTCAGCCAAATTGCAGCTTGTCTCAATACATAAAACATGCACGTCAGAGATTTATTTTGCTCTGGCATGTCTCACTGGAGGTAGACTCACTAAGAATGTAAAATATCTAAAGGCAGCAGGGCATCTGTTTTTCAAACTGCATTCATTTCCCTTAGTATTATAACTAGCCTAAGACCCCTAGACGTAACTCAATGGCAATAAACAGAAGTAATTTTCCAGAGATCAAAGGATAAACAAGGATATTATTTTCCCTCTTTTTGATCACTGATCTAAAACTAATGTTTTGAGGAAAAAAAGTAAAGCATATTGAGTAATTTAGTGATCAGTTAACTATCTTTTCAACAATCTTTTATAGATGATTTCAGCAGTCAGCTTCTCACAACTACTAGAGTTACAAAGATTAATGTTCTGGACCACTTGAAAGCTGGCACTCTAATTCTTCTTACAGTATAAACACTCATTTCCTACCCTGTTAATATGTGATTGATGCTGACCTACTCTAAACAAATTCTCTACCATATTATCCAATTAATATTTTCTACAGTTCAGAAATAGATGACATAACATAAGCTATGGAAATACTTGTTTATTATTCCTTGAGACACAGCATCAACCTCTTTATATTTCTGGATAAGCGAACAGTTGAATGGCACTAAAGCAAGTGTCTTACTCCACATAACTGATTTAGTCATCATTTTGTATTTAATCATTAATGCACTGCAGCAGCAGGCTATGCTTAGCATGTTCAAGTGAATGCATGTTGCACAGAGACAGTGCTGAACTACTGCAGCAGTGCAACCAGGTTGAGTAACTGAAGGTCATCAAATGGCTGAGGTTGGAAGGCACTTCTGGATGTCCAGGGTTGGCTGTGGCAGGTTGCCCAGGGCCATCTCCGGTTCAGTGCTGAGCACCTCCAAGGATGGAGACTCCATAACTGCTCTGAGCAACCTGCTCCAATGTTAAACCATCCTCACAGTAAAAGTTTTTCTTATATTCAGATGGTATTTTCTGTGTTTCAATTTGTGCCGAGACAGTGAATAGGCACATCAGAAGTGAATGCATAAGGTGCAAGAAAGGTGAAGATAGGTAGTACTTTAAAAAAAAAAAAAAATCTAATACATACAGAAGCAAGTCAGTATGTAAAAGAAAGTTATAATCCTCTTCTCTACTAAAACCCTCCCCTCAGCTTTTAAAACATTTCTAGAAAACAAACTGTGCTGGGATGATTGTCTTCAAACACCTGCATGCAAAGACCCATGTTTCATAGCTGTTACATCTTAGAGCAGCAGTAGTTCACTGCAACTGCCATGACAAAGTGACCGTCTTTGCAAACAGGACCCTCGATGACAAGCCAATGAAACTTCATTTTTATGGATGTGGAAAAAATTCTCAATCATTCTTACATTTCCACCCATATGTAACAGAAAGGTAGTATTCACAACCACAGATATGGGGATAAGATGCTATTAAAAAAATGTACCATGGGTAGGCGGTATTTCTTCCTTGTAGATACACCGTTTTTCTTCCTCGCAAATATTCTTACATTTGTGGGGCGTTTATATCTTCTTGGTATCAGAATGAAATATTCTCTGTGTCTGTGCAATGTCTCAGGAAATCTAGAAGTGTGGTGGGTGTTGGCCAAGATCCCAGATAACTTTCTTTTTTTTTTCCCCTTGAAAAAATCTTCCATATGAACAAATTGAGTGATTTTGCCATTATTTACTTTCAGTCTGGGACTGGTAAGACGAGCTAGGAAGGCCACGACCCACTGGCAAAGTTATTTTTTATTTTCAAGGCAGATAACTGCTTTTGACACTGATTTGCTTTTGGGAAAGCAAAGGCAATGTCATAATTTTGTTTTAAAGAATGATTCAGTGGGCAGGTCTGCAACAAGGATTTGTACTGTACCTTGAGTCACCACAGTAAGTAGCTGCACATCCAGCAGAAGTACAAGATTAATAAAATAAGCACCAACAATTTCTGCTCTGCAAAAACAGAGGAGCATTGCCAGTATTTTTCTATTAGATGCCTACGTATTACTTTACTAATAAAAAGAAAGTGAGCGTCACTTAACCTGTGACTGACAGGTAAAAGATGAAGTGCTACTGTTTTAAGCTTACAAAATTGTAGGAGGGTCCAGAGCAGCTCTGACGCCCTCAAAGCACCACCTTAATAGTACAACCGTTAACACAAGAGTCTGAGACTAGTATAAGCAACATGCAACTACCCCGAAGGGGAGGCAAGAATCTCTCCAGAAACAGAGGAAGAACGCTTCAACAAGGAGGAAGAGCACCAGTTGTTGCAGAACTTTGTCTTCTTGTTTCCAGTTTTTCAAACACACATTTTCCTCACACTATACTTAATTTGGACCTGTCATTGCTGCATTCCACAACAATTTGCTTGTTTAGGGGGAGGTTGTTAAAAAAACACCCAAAACAGCACTTTCAACAAGAAAGCAACGAGATGCCTACATATAGTATAGTTTTGAGTTTGTATTTGTAACTCCAGAAAAAAAGTATCAGCAATCTGTCACTCTAGAATATTCATAAAGGTCACAGAGCAGAGAAACGCAGCAGAATCAACACCTACTCACAGAAGTCATTATCCTTGTGTTTCACAATATAAATAAAATATACTGAAGAGATCATAAAGGCTAGTAAATGGTCATGATCAGCAGTGCTTCATGCCACATTCTCCACATCCTGAGGGTCCAGCACTCTGTCGCTTAGAACGTAAGCACGGCTTGTGCTAACATCTGTGAATTAACAAATGCCAACCCAAGATCCCAGCACCGCATTCAAGCTTGTCTATGGGTACCTCTACTCACCCAGATTCAAGATGCACCACCTTCACCTTACCAAGCAGCTAGGGGCAAGCCTGCTCTGGAAACTGTACATACACAGTAGACAATCTAACTCAGACTCTTACATTGGGGCCTCTACCAAGTGACAGAAGACCCAGCTGCTTGGACAAAACACCAGTTTCCTCCTCACCAGGTCCGTAGCAATTAAAATGCTGTTTCATTGCAGTATTTATTGCTTATGAGCTTCTGTAGCAGCAAGGAACCAGGAACAGAGAATAACAAGTAAGGAGAAACTGGCCAATGCACTCATTTTCAGCATGCAACATACTAAATGTATTCTGAACTTCCTAGCCAAGAATTATCTGAGGTGCATGTTTGGTTTTTTTTCCCTTCAGAGCAGATTAACATCAATTTTTGCTAAAATAACTCCACAGCGATTCACATTTCTGTTCCAGGACAAGGCTCACGTCCAGCTGCAGTAGACCACAAGAGCACTAAACAAGTAGCAAAGGTATCCCTTCATGTCTCAGCAACATAGGAACCACGGCACGCGCCGGCAGGGAGCGGGGAAAGGATGGCACCGCACTGAGCTCTCCCACAGAGCGGGACTCAACTCCAGCTGCTGAAATTATAAATAGAATGTGGGGGTTTTGGACCACTGAAGAAAAGTAAACAGTTTTAAAGACAGAGAAGTTAATCAATCGAAGCAAAGACGCGCCCTAGCACAGGTAGGGGTTAGGGACCACCAGGGCCCTGGTGAACCCGCTCCGCTGTGCCCTGGGGGGGTGCGGGCAGGGTGACCTGCCCTCACCTCGGAGCGCCCGGCGGGGAAGGGCGCCCACGGCCGGGCTCTGCACAGCTCCCCCCCCGCACGCCTCCCGCAGCCGCCCCTGCCCCACGCACGCCCGGCCTGCTCGCTCCCACGGCGCCCCAGCCCGGTCCCGAGGGGGTCACCCAGGGGACCCCGGGCCGCCAGCGGGCCTGCTCCTGCTCCGCCGCCGCCGCCACCCGCAGCGCAGCGCCTGACACGAAGCGGGGGCCCGACCCGGCCCGCCGCGTCCCGCCCGCCCACTCGCCCCCGCCCCTCACCGGCCAGCTGAGTCACGAAGGCCTCCGCCACCAGCGACATGTCGCGGCGGACAGGCGGGCGGCGACAGGCCGAGGGCACGCACAGGAACTGGTCGCCGCGCCGCCGGGGCAGCAACTGCATCCGGGGCCCACCCCG
>VZSZ01006025.1:36081-50520 GCA_013398815.1 Ibidorhyncha struthersii | reverse complement strand
TAACTTGGAAATACAATTGCAAGGGGAGTGAAAAAACACCTCCGATCTGTTAAAAGGTAGCCACAAACCTCGGCCAGTGTCACGATAGATGAGAATATTCACGACAACTGTGTGTTTGCAGTGGGCTCGTGGGGTGACTGTCAGGCGAGCAGTGGCGAAGGCCACGCGCGGGGAGCCACGGCGTCCCTCACCGAACTCGTGGTGGGCACCAAACCCTTCCGCGGCATAACCCTTCTGAAATAACTGCGGACGCTTCAGCCTTGCCCTGGTAGAAAAATGAAATAGTACAGGCTATGGCCCTACAGAGAGGGGTCGGGGGCAAGGCTGCACTGGACCAGTAGAGAAACATCAAAAAAAACCCAACCCGCCTTTAAAAATACTGTGGCTCAGGCAAAGTCCCCAGTCGTGGGGAACTTCTCTTGATGGAAAGTCAGCTTAACACGCTCCACGTGACACACAGAGGGTGTATCTTAAGGAGCTGAAAGACGCAAGTGCGGACTATTTTACATTTTTTTTCGATGAAAGAATCCCAACAGGTGGGTTTTGGAGTTGTGGGAGGGGGTGGTTTTTGTTTTTATTTTTAAATTCAGTGTAGAAAGAGCTACTGGGAGCGACGTAACCAGCTCTAGGGTCTGCCAAGACAGCCATCTTCAGTTCCTCTGCCAGTCATCTATCTGGAGCTCCGGCACATGTGAGGGTTTAACCCCATTAGTTCCCTGAAGATCACAGAAATTATTAAATATGGTTTAGAGCCTGAAAGCAGAAAAAAGGCCAACCTCTAACTGCCTGAAAGTGCCACACTAATTTCAAGTTAGAATTCTTCCCTGATATAAATGTGAACAAATACATTAGTTCTGACTATACAGCTTTAGAATATATTGCTTCCCTGGATCGGTTCAGACAGTGTACCAGTTGGACTGTTAATTTTTTGACCTTTAAAACACAAATGATGGAGGAGAGGCAAGGTGGGCATAAAATGATCTGAATCTGACAGGAGCCTGTTCTGAGAATCTTAGGTGCTTTCTTTACTCACCATGCTGAATATCTTTTCAACAACCTGGTGCCAAAATGCTTCCTGAAGTATCTTGGGGGCAATAAGTTATAACTAAAGGGACTCAGTAACGGGTACAGCTGCCTTTTCTTCCACCCTAGTTAAGATTCCAGAAGACAAACTCTGCATTTTGAGATGTACACCTTGCCTTTAAACAACCATTAATTTCTTAGTCTTAATTCTATAATATAAAGACTACCCAAAGTTTGGGAAAATGCCATAAAATTAAATTATGCATCCAACCTGTAGATTGCAGAGAAGATAGTGGGTACGTGAAAGACTTGTTCCATCATTCTACAGTGCCTCTTGATCCTCATTTCTTTAGCCACACTTTATTAAGAATTAAGAATACCTCATTTTATCAAATAGACTTACTCTACTGTGAAGGACAGATAACACAATGATATTTCAGTCTTGTAAGATCTTAAGTCCTGTAAGTACTAAAAGATATGGAACAAATGCAGAAATGTATTAATGTGTGCAAAGTACATGAAAGTCCTCTGGTGACACTTAGTATTGAATCACTAAGCATCATCACTAAATATATTCTCCACCTGGTAGTGGAAGCACGCTAATAGCGCAGTAGCAAAAGCAGCGGAGACAGTAAATACATTGGAACAATGGACCGAGGACTGAGAACGGTGATGTGGAAGAGGACTGATTACTTTAAAGTGATGATGAATGCTACATTTCTAGTTGCAGTTGTAAGTTGAATAGCACAATTGTATTAGGAGATTACAACAGTTTAAATTAAGATGGTGTGTCCTATTTGCATCCTTTCATCACCAACAGTACTTGAAGGCTAAAAACACAAGACATGGTGCAAAAGATGCCCTGATAAGGCTGAGCGTGAACAAGGTATGAGCTAGGCCAAATCCACTTGTTAGCACCCAATTAAAGGGGAAGGTTTCTCCATCAAGCTCAGTTTGATACAAAGAGCTTGTCTCCAGAAATGGAGGTGGACGATGCAAAATAGGTCAGGGAACAGAAATCAGGAAGTAATCCAGCAAGTACCAACAAATCCATACCAAGAGAAACCTAGCAACAAATTCAAACAGCCAAAACAGGAGGAAAACTGAGTGGAGCTCAGGCCATGCCTCCAGCGTGTGGCAGGACACGGATGCTCAGGCTCCCTTCTCTGGGACGGAAGATCCAGGCAGTGTTCTTTGTTTCTGCATTCCCAGTCCTCCTCCCTGCTCCCACTGAAAGGACTGTTTTAGCAGAGCAACTTGTAGGAAATCCTCCAGGGAGATCTCCAGTGGCGATAGATAGTAGCAATGAAACCGACTCCCATCACCGCCTTCACCTTTATTCGATACGCCTCTCTCCTCCCCTGGCTTTTTGAGGAGAGGCATCGCTCTTGTGAGCCTGGCTTCCTGCAGGGCCTGCACGCAAATCATTTCTTCAGCTGGCCACACCATTAACAAATGTCTTTCTGGTAATTCTTGCTACACACCATGGAAAGCTCCCCAGCTTTCACAGATTTTAAAGGCATAACAGCAGATCCCAGGGTTCTAGTCCCTCTGATTTCAATGCGGAGAGAAGGATGCACTTTCAGATAGGATTTCAAGAAAAAACAAAAGGCAGAATTAGGCCGTCCCTTGGGCTTTGCATTTCAGAAAGTCAACTGGAATAGATCTAGCAGAACCATTACCCCTTAATAAGGCTCTCACCGTACACAGGCGTGCCCAAAAGATGGAGTACAGTTTTCTCATAGCCCGTTGCTAGGGTTAAACTGTCCGCTGGGGAAACAGGACTAGGCCATATATAAATATGCTCCATTTTAAATAGAATGGAATTTGAATAGGATGAATCTTCTGCCTAGAAAAAGAAAAAAGACTGTACTTACAAGTTGCCTTAACATTATTTAGACAGCTTTTAACATGTATGTTTAATTTGTATTGTTCTTTTGTTCCATGTTAACATTTAATAAAATGTATGGTTATCAATAGTGCATACCTATGCCTGCAGTGTTAGTCCTTTGCAGATAGAATTGTTGGGAATATTTTTACAAGAGGAATTGGGAGATGGCAATGAAAGACTTTTGGTCTCCTGCATTTTTTTAAGCTGTTTGTTTTTTAACACATGCACTGTTGCTGGCCATTCAAATTACAGTCTAGCTGGCCAAGTGTACGACAGGACATAAGATTAAACAAATCACCAGAAAGCGGAGGCATTTGAATGAGTTTCTCCAAATTTGAGTTCTGCTAGGTGTCGCATGCAGTTTTCAAGTTTGCAAAGCACACATTGTAGGCTAAGTCAAATTTAAGGTGGATACAACGGTATTGCGTGCCAAACACTGATAGTAAACATTGCTCTTCAGAGCACTGCTGGGGTGGTAGAGGACACCGCAGAGTTGTTCTGTGTTGTGATATGACCTTTCTTCATCCCAAGACAACCGGCTGGGGCCACATGCTGCTCGACAGACCTCATCAGAGCACTTCCTCAGCACACGACTGGGGACCTCTGCCCAAACCACTGCTCTCCATTTCCATGGAGCAGGTCTCTAACAAGCCAGGCCTTTCCAAGACACAGGAGGAGCACTGACAGTTGTACATTCAATTAGGAATGGTTCTCTCTGAAAGAGAACTGTGCGGAAGTTTCACTGATGAGTGAAACCTCTGAAGATTGCTTGTGTGGTGCGGCTGGTGTTTGAGAACAAGCCAAGTGGTAGCGAGAGGCGACAAACCAACCAGCACTGAAACGCCTTCTCCTTGCCTGGCTTGCAGCCAGGCTGCCCCTCTGGTGTAACTCAGAGCATCCCGGGGGCTGCTCTGCATTCTGCTGCCTGTCAGTGTCTTTAAAAACCTATTATGGCTGCTGAGAATCTGTGCAATGAGGGAAGACTTGAGTAAGTCCTTCCCTGCCAACACATTCAGTGCCAGGCAGCAGCAGGAGGGTGTTTTTAGCATGAATTCATGCCAGAGGTTCTCTGTACACTAAACAGTCTGGCAAAGTACACAGAGCAACAGAAACAGATGGATCTGGACTAGCGTGATCAAATGGATCTCGCAGGGCATTTGGTATATCTTTAATGCAAGTGTTTGCCTATCAGCCATGTCGTGCAATCCGCTGTTCTTCAGTGTGAGAAATGGTGCCAGAATTGCCCCAAGTTGCAAGTTTTTTAGTTACACACACAGTCTTATGAGTTTACTAAGGGCATATCATCTTATATGAGAACCTGAACTCAAAATTGAGGCCAAACTTTCACCTCCACAGCTTCTGTGCACTTCCTTGGGAAGTTGGCATGTATGTCTTGTGATAGCATCCATGACGGAGTAAGAAAAGAGGTTGGTTTTATGGCAGTTCCGGTGTATCTTACAGTAGATTTTCACACTATGATAAAATTAATTGCATGTTGCTGACAGTATTCTCTTATTTTCATAATCAGGCAGGTACAAATTTTTATCTAATAGTTGTGTAAACAAGATAAGGTATGATTTCTAGGAACATGCTTCTATAAAAATGCAATAGTCGGAGTATTAACACTAACCACTTTGCACTTATGGAAGATACTGCATACTTAATTGACAAATCAATAAATGCTGATGCATTTACGACAACTCACATGAGGATAGAAAGAGTTTTCATAGTGTCTTAAGAGGCACAAGAATAGCATTTCTGAAAGCAAACAGGGGATCTCAAACTGTGTATGAAAACCATTAGATGAATCATTTTCTCCTCCCTTTCTCACCTCCTTTCTTGCCTTGCTTTATTCAACACGGTTAGATTTTCAGGGGTGCCAAGTCTGTTTTAGCACATCCGTCATCCTTGCAGCTGCACTGAGCAGGCATCAAAGCAGTTGTGCAGAAATCCCAGCCTCGCTGTTTTACTTACTGGAGGTGTTACCAGCCCACAGGCTCTTGCATATCCCTGTCATTCATAGCAGCTGCTGAGGAAGCTTTCCCCGTGCTCTGAAGTAGCTAAGATCTTGAAGTCGGACTTTGATCTTCCCAGCTTTACCTAAAGTTTCATGCGGGGGGCTCCACAGGTTGGCAGGGCAGAGCCTCTACGACTACAGCCCATCCCACTGCTCTCAGCCCAGGGCATCAGGCACCTCCATGAGGACAGGGACCAGGACATCAACTTATGGGCCAGGATCCAACTAAGCAGGAACCATGGCTAGATGAAGAAGGCAATTGCCCTGGGCTGAGCTTTAAATGGATCCCCTGGGCTGATGGGCAGGGTGTGGTGGGCGTCATAGGTGGCACTGGTCAGGCCCATCAATGCCCCCAGGAGCCTGGCAGCATCTCAGCTGCACGTGGAGCATGTTTCTCCATGCAAGTGGTGGATTTAGAGTCACAGGTTTCACATAGCTTATGCTATATAGGACCAGGATTTGGCTTTTAAACAACATCTCAGATCAGAGGGGCCTACAAGCAGAAGCTCCCGGAAGGGAGACAACAGCTTCAACAGGACTTTGCCCTGATTTCCCTGCCCATGCTACCGCACAGGTCCGCACTGCCTTCCTCTGCCCTCCCTGCCAACCTGACCCTATCTTTGGCTCCCTTGGGTCCAACCTGTGTTAACAGACTGCTTCCATACTTCTCTGTCTTTTATTAATCCCTAATTGACCAGACATCAACAAAACTTTGTTTTAAAGCATGGATCAGGCCTGCATTGTCAAAACGGCACGAATGTCAAAGCAGTAATCAGTACTCCAACTTGCAGTAGCGATGGCTGTAAATTCAGGTATTTGTATATCTCATACTGCAGCAAAATCCTGATCCATCTTGTTAATGAAAGTAAGAATAATTGTTCACAGTTTGACTGTAGGCGCTAGTTAGGCAAGTCTTCTCAAACTCTAAAGATGTTATCTGGAAAATTAAGGAGCTGCAATTGAACTCAGTTTCTGGACAAGTGTGGTAAATACTGAGGAGGTTTATTAATTCATCAAAGCTCCTTGTGAGAGGGTCTAAATCCTTCTCTGGAGGCTGGCGTAGAAAGAATTAACTTTCTCCTTCTTCATGCAGAAATGATCACACTGCATACCCCACATGGAGGGAAGAGGCAGCTGTAATGAATTATTTATCTGTGGCACACTGTAAGAGGGATGTGCTGTGATTAATTGTAGAGCTGGGCAGGAAATGGTTTGCTTGTCCCAAAAGATTTTTGAGATTAAAAATGTGTTGCTATTCCACACTGGGATAAAACCAAAACCCTTTTAAAAGATCTTAGAGAGTGAGCAAGACCGGCCTACAAAAACCCTCATCAGTCATATGTGTAGGACTCGCAACATGAAAGCCCAACAGAAAATGTTAACACCTAAGAAGAAAGTTTGGTAGAGTCCATGGGGTCCCAACCAGCCCATTCAACCTCCATACCTTTGGGGAGTGCTTTAGGGAGGAGACCAACATGCTGGAGCAGGGATGTGAACCTTGTTGATTTCACGTGAATGCTGTCTCTGCTGAGCTGGGATGGGGCTTAGCTCTTGGCTTCTCATGCTGTTCGTCTCACTTCAGCAGAAGAGTCGTGACTGGTTCTACCTGATTACTTGGTCCTCAGAGAAGCAATCTGTTGTTTATACTGAGTCGTGACTGGTTCTACCTGATTACTTGGTCCTCAGAGAAGCAATCTGTTGTTTATACTGACTTTTCTGTTTTTACAGCTAAATGCTGCAGAGCTGAATGACCTTTTATAAACTTTTTGCCTCCAGATGGGAAACCTCCTTTTTTAAAAAGCTTACATGGAAGTGACTTTTTATTTTCTGAATCATTCCCCCCATGTGTCTCATAAATGAGAAGCTTTTTTCTAGGTTGTTTTTTTTTTGTCAACACTTCCAGTTTAAACACGTAGCCTGACCATACAGGAGTACCCTGCTATATTTTTAAGGGAGGCTGAGTGTTGATTCACTAGATATGACATAGCAGAAACTTCAGAAGTTGAAGCTACTCCGTCTAAAATCATTGTCTTGTTCCATAAAAAGAAGAAGAAAAGCTTTGCCATATCTTCATTACAGCTGTAGAAGTTCATACTTGACATAGTTTCTCCCCAGGGTACAACTGTGGTAAGGAAAAAAAATATGCTGACTGAAATAACTTGAATGTACAGAGATTAAAAACATATGGTCTTTTTAGTAGTGGGTATGAGTTGGTGAGGCTCGGTACCTCCTGAGCTTTCTGAAGAGATGTGGCAGATCAGATCGATCCTTTTCCCAGTACCAGTAGAAGGATGTGAGAAAAGCACCAGGTGTGTCTTCTTTGGTCTTTTCTGAGACTAAGCAGCCAGAAATAAAAAGTAGTGCAGCAATGATTTCAGAACCTTTTGCAAAGAATATGCACTTTGAAGCTTTTTGAACACTGGGACATGGAAAAGGAATGCCTGGTTGAGAAATATGTTGAGCCACATGAGCCAGATTCAGTTTCCGTGAGCGTGCAGAGAGCACAGGCTAGCTAAATTCCAGCCTGGTCCAGCTAGCAGCCATGTGTAAGCGTGACATCCCCAATCCATTACCTCCTCTCAATTCCCTGAAGGCTGGCAAAAGTTACAAGAGTAATGTTGTTAGGATCTGAAGCCTTCTTAGTCAGATGTTCAGAATTAAATGAGTTTAGTAAAATGAGTGCCTGGGCTTGCCAATATATCTCAGCTCTGGTACCGAACACTTACACTGATGAGTCAGATGGCCTGATGAGTCTGAACTATCAGCATAGTTGAATGCAGGCAGAACGAGTGCAAAACAAGCCCCGAGACTGACAAACCCAGCAAATGTGAGCAATTTGTGGCACTGCTTGTACGTCATGTGGCCACCAGTGAGGCTCAGGATAGCCTGCGGATGACGAAGGCTTTAGGAAACAAATTGCAGGCTGGCAGTGACTGCAGATCTGGGTGTTCCCATCTGGATGTGACCACTGTCGACAACATACAGATATGCCATCACCTTTTTATTAAAAACAATGGATTTTAAATTTAGGAAAAAATCTTCAGAAGAACAGGCCAGAGCCACACTCTTCCTGTTCCTGAAAGCACGGCCGTCTGCCTCTGGGGTGGGTGAGCTCTGCTGCAGGCCTTAGATCACAGGTGACAGACACAACAGCATCATAGATGACACTGACAACACGCAGACAGGATGTGATGCTTTTTTTCTCTTTTTTTTTATCTTTCACTTTTATTATTAGCCCCAGAGCTGTGATGGTCCTTTTGTCTTGTGGCCCTTCCTGTAAAAAATCACACCTGTGAAGTCCCAGATCAGATTACCAAATCTATTTGATTTGGTACTACGTTTGAAAAGCAACCAGAAGCACCAGGTGGTCCATTTCTTAAGTGAGACGTGACATTAAGAGTGTTCAACAGTCCTGTCCCATTTTTTTTTAACTGTCTGCCTGGTCACATTAAAATGAGGGTCACAGTGCTCACAGTCCTGGTTACAATTACAAAAATTTTACAAAATCTTGGGCCTGTTATAAGACATGACACTGTTGTGTTCACTGTGTTTTGGGATCTAGTCTCTCCAGCATGAGAAAACGTGTTGGATAAACCATCGGTGTCATGTACCTACCACACCTTTACTCAGCTGAATTTCTAAAGAGAAAGATAGATGGGTTTTATTGATAGGCTTTTAACACTGTTTGATAATTATCATTAGATTTGGTACGCTCGGATGTTGAAGAAAATGTCACCCCACGTAAATGGTATAATTTATAAATCCATAAATGTGTGGGATTTAAAAATAATTATTCCTATATCTGTGCTTAACATATGGATCTGATACTAGAGATTGCCAGGATTAGAAACTGTTTCCATTATCCGAACAGCAACGGGGCAAAATCTGATCTAAGTAGTCATTAAAAAAATTAGTGAGATTTTTATCTGTTTTCAAATACCACTCTAAACTTTGCTGTGTTTAATCTAGCTCACTTGTTAAAGGAACATAAAAAGGGGCATTAGGAATGTAGATTTAATGTAGCACAACCATTAAGATGAAGAGTAATGGCTGGGAAACCTTAGCTCTCAGGTTCTCCTGCTATACTAATGTCACCAAAATCTTATTACTGGTACGCGGGCGTTTTTTATAGGCTGTATGGGCAGAAGGAATGGTTCCTTTTGCTCAGCAGAAGCAGCTCTCCTGTTCCGCTGAATTCACACATGGGTGTAATTTTATGCACACCCACAGCAGCATGGATCGATGCATTGCAAAGGTCTTTGTTCTCCGTGTAAGGGCCGAAGCACCCAGGTTGGGTATGTCCCCCATGCTGGCGGGTGGAGGGGTCTCACTCTAAGGCCAGGGCTGTGGACCGGACTGCTTGAGTCAGACCTGTTAAGCATTTTCATAAGGCATGATATTCCATCCTGGTTAAAAATGCCTCGGTTTCCAGAAAAAAAACTGACATTTCTTGTGGTTTATTATTTATAACACTACGCTTTCTGATGAAGTGTAGTAAAAAGATCTGTTTTCCAGGTGGTGGGAAGTCTGATAGGCTGGTAGAGAAGGAATTGACTGTATTTGTTTGTGTATTTGTTTGTTTACTAAAACTGCTGGTTTTCAATCTGCTAATCACCAGGGGCTGTTGCCTTTTGAGGAAACAAAAACACAAGAAAAACAAAATTGTTTAGGAAAAGGTCTTTTGTGGGCCAGGGGTATATATTTTTTTAGTATAAAGGAAGCCTTGTCCTGCTTACAAATAGTTCCCAGGACTGTATCTCTATCTGAGAATTTAAGACTCGGTGGAAGTTTAAGTCAAGGAAGAGTCACATGTCACACATCCGAGGGTTACTTTGTTCACTTGGCTGGTGCTCAAGAACAGCAAATGATTTCTGGATAAAACTAAAACACAGTAAGACACTAGCTCTGGGAAGTATCGTTTCCTACATATTGCTCAGAATTATTTGGGGGGCATTTTAGAGATATGGGTGGGGTGGGGCGTGAATAACAGACATTGTTACGATAAGGAGCAGAATGATTTGTCATTTGGTTCACCTTTCTTTCTTTCAGTGGGGTGCTTTTCCCTGGCCAAAGACTCCTCTAATTCACTGACATTAGGAAAACTGATAAAAAATTATGGTCGAGATAGAGTGAGTCACATATACATGTGTAGCCATATATCGCCAACAGAAAACAACGTGTTTCCCCTAAACTTCAGTCACCTCTTAATGATAAACTTGGAACAACCATGTCTCATTCGGGATTTTTCTCCATACCTCTTTCTCCTTGGTCATCAGGGATTTGTAAGCATTCTTGGGATTTCCTTGGAATTTAGGCTAACAGAGCAGTGCAGGACAAATCACAAGTATGATTTATTACCTGTTGGAGACAAGTGCTTGGAACTACCAGGAGGTCTTTCCATTTTGTAAGTTTGCCTGCAAAGATTTTTCTTAAAAGAGGTAATAGTCTGTTCTCTACTAATAATCTCTACCGTTTTATGTGTAAGCCACCATTCCAGGTTTTACCAATAAATAGAGGAAATGGCACACTTTTAAAAGGAGATTAAAATGTGGTGATTGGGTTGCATATTTTTGTTTTCTGGCTTACTGCTGTGTTCTTTCATGCTCAAAATAGACCTGTATATGCAGCTCATACCATAAACTGGAGTCATTGGTTGACCCTCGGCAAAGCGTTCCCTGTGCTGTATTTGCAAGCGATAACATACTCATTCAGTTCTGCATGGGAAGCCAGATACCCAAACAAGCCTGGGTTCTTGCCTAAGCTTGGTTTTCCAAGAGGTGTGATTTTCTGTTATCACTTAACCTAGCCAAAGGATATGAAATCTCTACATTCACATATACCACTTAGGAATGGTAATTTTACAACTTTTTTCTCCTTGGAAGCCTTCCAAATCAATATTTTTGTTCTGTTTCAGGCAAAATGGGAACACATAAAAAAAAAATTACTTTGTTCATATCCCTTTGTAGCCTGTGGCCCTTCGAGCAATAGTCAGTAGGCAAAAATTAATATATGAGTGAAATAGAATGGTCTTTCTGTGGTTTCTAATGATGTTTGAGGGGGAATAAGGCCAGGAAATAGTATTTTCATAATTTGTGATAAATTATATGGTAGTGGATATCTACTGAGGCAAGTCTGGAATATTTTGTTCCCATTGCAGTGAGAACTGCAGCTCGTGCTTTTACCTCTATCTGCCTAACCCCAAACCTGTTTCCAACTGCCAGGCATCAAATTGAACATGTGTGAGACACAAGTCTTGGGATTAATGTTAAATGAGTGAATCTTAGGCCTTATCTATCATTTATTTGTCTCGTGTGCACCCATGTATATCACAGGCATTTTTATTTAATTATTCAGGAATTGGCACATGACTTGCATTAGCTCCTTCCTCTGGGTATCTTGCTGACAGAACAGTGCAAAGGAGCAATATCTAATCCTCATACAGCTGAAACAGTTTGTGAAGAAGAAAGATCCTATTATACTGGCCCTGTCGTGTGAGCAAAACCTACACTTAATACTAAGTACCGGTTCTTAGGACAGAATACAGTTGTGTTCATACCAGCAAATTGATTCAGACTGCCATAAAAGAGTTGTAAGGTTTCATCTTAATTTGCAAGTAAATCTCTATATATTCAGGCTGTGTCATTTTGATGGATACAGAACTGTGCACTGCTACAAGGCCGGCACATGTATTTATTTATTCAGGAAAACAGACGGCATGAAAACATTTATTATAAAAGACTTGGTGTGCTCTAATGGCCTGATCCGGCACCGCTGAAATCAATGAGAATCTTTCTTTCCATGTTGGTAGCACAGGAGCATGCCAGCACCATGGAAAACGTTCCTCCGGCCTGAAGTGCCTAGCACAAATGTCAAAATCATTAGGAAAATAGAAGGCTGACAAACCGGCGACCCCATAGACATGTGACAAATTTGAAGACAACTGAAAACACAGCTGTTTTCTAAAGTTCGCGTGTGAACCATATGCTCTTAGAAAGATGGGTTATTCTGGCTACATGTCTATGCTTATTTGTTGCTTAAAAATAACAAGGAGTACTAACAAGAGAAAATGTACTTTAAAAGCAGCTGAAAAGGGCTGTTTAGTAGTTGACTTGCCTTTAATATTCAGCTTGAAAAACAAATTTGATTTACTTGAATTTTCATGAATCTTACCACGGATTTTCCTTTATTCTTCTTTAAATAGCATCTTCTCAAAAACAGGTGGCAGAAGTATTATTTCCTATTTTTTAATGAATGATCAGCCTGCAGTATAAACGCTTGTGTGGTGTCATTACTTTAATAAGGAACTGCAAACCACATATTTTGGTTGCAACTAGTTTCACACGAGTATTTCAGTCCTGAGAATTTTTCGGTGATAACCCATGAAGTGGGATGTGAATTGTAACACCAGATACAGAACAAAAACGTTGCTGTGTGCATGCACAACCGCGAGCCTCTAGCTTTATTGTACTTTCCAGGTACAGTCGGGATATGATGCAGACCCAAACACTTCTGTCTTGGGAGGTCCCCTCCCTCAGATGCTCGCTGCGGGGGCATCCATCTCCTTGCCGAGGAGGCCTCCATCATCCCAATACACCTGCCCAGCTTTTGGGAGCACACTGTTTGCTGGGGCTCCCACCAGACTCTGCTGAAGCTGCCGTCGGTAGTGGCTTCCCAGTCCCTGGGCAGAAGAGAAGTCTTCATAGGAAAGCCTGTACGCAGAGGGGCGTCTGGGGGAACGGAAGGCAGTATGGAGAATAAATATTTGCTACATGGCAGACTTTCTGTCTTGAGACATTCATCTTCTCTCTGTGTTTCTTCTGCCCAGCAAGCATCCAACAATGACCAACAGCTGTTGGTGTCTGGGGCTGGCTTCCAGACAGTGACCTAGTGCTTACAGGTCCCCCGAGATCCATCTCCCTTGGTGCTACAATTTGTTCTCACCCCAAAGTACAACACCCAGCAGAAATCCAGAGCAACGAGAGAGTTGTCCAAAATCGTGTTGTCCCACAAATAAATAAAATCACCTTCCTGTAAATTCAGATGTCATTCCTCTCCGCACTGCTGTTACGCTTTCCCAGTCACAGATGGGAAAGGAGTCTACATCCGGCTCCTTTGTCCACTTTGGTACTGTTATTTTATCTCTGGGAAAGATGAAATCGGGAGAAGTGAGGATCACTGGTGAGTTTTGCATTTGTACGGGATAATTTTAAGTCGTTGTCACTCTTTTTGAACAAGTGCCCCAAGTAAAAGACCCAGGAATCCTCTTGGTCTTTTGCTGGCAGAGGTCTGTGGTCAAATCCAAACATCCTTCTGCACTTTAACAGCTCTTGAGGTCTTGCACGTGGTAAGATTTGTTGCAAACTGATTTAATAGGGTGCATTTCTTTAACCATAAGATACGATTAAGCCTGGGAGAGCTGGCTGATCTGAGAGTCATGCCCTAGATGCTGTAAGAGGCTTTATATTGTCTTGTCCTTGCCCAGGCACATGTGAGAGATGCTGGGAGTCAGCAGACCAGCTGCTGGCCAGTCCCGGGCAGCCTAGAGCCTCTTTGAGGAAAATCCCAGCACCTCCGCAGTTTGAATGGGAAGAGGTGCTCCTCCTAGGACTTTATTTCTTTTAAAGCCTTTCCTCACAGTTACTACACAGATTTTGGACTAAATCAGCCACATCAGGAAAAGGAATGGGAACGAATGATGAATAAATGCAAGCATAAACAGTCTTTTTTTTTTCGCAGCAATTTTGTGAAGGGTAGGGCAGAAGACAAGGGCACTTTTTTCAAAAGGGGATCTTCTTCAAAATGGACTCATTCTGGCAGCGGTGACCATCCCTGCCCTTTCCCGTGAGAGGAAGTTTTCCCTGCTCTCCTCTGCTCTGCCTTCTCGGGGTTTCTCCCCCTCTTCTGCACGAACTCTGCCTGAGCCTGCGGATCTCTCTTTTTAAATGCAAAACGAAGAGGGGAGTTTGGGGCACGCACAAACCCCCGCCATGTACCCACGACCCCGGGGAGCAGGGGAGCTGGCGGAGCTGCTCTCTGCTCTCCCCGGGGGGAGCGGCAGTCCCCGTCAGCCCCCCGCTCCGCCAGCCCGCTGACTCGGCCCGGCCCGAAATTAAGCAGCAGCAGCAGCGTTTCAGGCTGGCGCCTTTCCCTGAATCCTCATAAATAAAGCTGTAAACAAGTTGCAACAAAAAAAAAAAAAACAGCGCAGCTGCATCGCCGCGGTCCCGCGCGAAAGGACACCTCGGGTGGCCCACCGGCCGCAGCGCCCAGCCCAGCCCCGACGTCCCCGGCAGACCCCTGCGTGGGGGGCGGCGGAGCCTCAGGGGCNTGCGGCGGTTCTGGAACCAGACCTTCACCTGGGCGTCGCGGAGGCGCAGCGAGCGGGCCACCTCGAGGCGGCGGGCCCGCGACAGGTACCGGCTGAAGTGAAACTCCTTCTCCAGCTCCGTGAGCTGCCGGGTGCTGAAGCTGGTGCGTGCGGGGCAGGCGGGAGGTTCCCCCCCGCACG
>VZSZ01006022.1:636542-655342 GCA_013398815.1 Ibidorhyncha struthersii | reverse complement strand
GGGGATGGCTTTGCCTCGCTTGCTCCGCTTTAAATACCTTTGCACAGAGTTCTGGCCAGCGTAGTAAGGTCAGAAGGCTTCACCTGCAGCAGCAAAGGGGCCTCCCGGCGTGGGCATCGCTGCCTCTGCAACATGGACGCGCAGCACTGCAAAATGAATGGTGATCCTTTCCAGGTAAGCGATGGGGTCTGTGTGCCCGGTCTTTGCAGGGGGGGGGCTGTGGCTGCCTCCCTCCTGACACTCCCACGCTTGCAAATCTTGTCCCCCTGCTCTCTGAGAGGCAGCGTGACACAAGATGGGAGAAAGCAACGCGCCTGTCTGGATGCTTTGTGGTGCCTGGTTGCCACCGTTCTGGCAGCAGGCGTACTTGTCTGTTGTTAGTTGTGCTCGCAAAAGTGCAGTGGGAAGGAAATGAACATTGTAACAGTATCCTTGCATATATGGCACAGAGAAGAAGCAGAAAAGCCCAGCAGCTAAATAGAGGTCTTAAACCTGTGTGATGAAAGCAAGCTGTCTTCTTCCATTAAAGGAAAGCAGCTGAAGTTATGTGCTCTTTCGATGGAGCCATTTGTTAAATTTTGGGACTCTGACGTCCCCCTTTTTAATGTTTACTGACTTACTTTGAACCTTTTGCTTTGGGAAAGTCCTGAAGCCCACGCCTTTCAATCACAGGCACCGTAGTTACTTCAGGGGCAAGCGATGTAACCTGAGGCCAACATGGTTAATTATTAGGACCAAATTCTGCGTGTGTGTGTCCTATGCAATGCTGCTGAAGCCAGAGACAAACTGCAGAAGGTGTGCAAAAAGGGGCTTCTGTTCCTACAAGCCTTTTTAAGAGTGGAACAGCCAAGGAAGCCTGGTTTCCTACTGCTTTGTGTGCTGAGGCTGAACTCCCACAACAATCCTCTAGGGTCTACCCTTGCTACTTTTCCAAGTTGTATAATTTCTTGGTCCCAACGACACCTATGGGAGCTAAGCATTTAAATGGCTTACGAAAACTGACTTGGAAACTAGTTCCATTTTCAGAAGTAACTTCAGAATCTTACTTCCTTTGAAATATTCTTCCCCCTATTTTTTTTTTTTATTTTTTTTTTCCCCCTGCTATTTTGTATATCTAGTGAGTCTGGAATTTATGACACAAAGGTGAAATTTTTGTGTCACTGAAACTGTAAGCAAAACTTCCTCTGGCTTTAACAGTGCTGGAATTCACTCCGAAGGGCTTTATCTAACCAGCACAGAAATGGACTAGAAGGCTGACAGGTCTGTGTTATTGACCTTCAATACTGCCACAGGTGTCAGAAAAGCAATACAAATCTGTGTGCAAAGTGGTTAACTAAAAATGCGGATTTGCATTGTGCTCGGGTAAACCTGTCCTTGCATCTGCACACCACCCATCTTTGAAATTGTACTAGGTCCAGGAATGTTCATCAACTGGTTCTTATTTTACTTCCTGAAGAAAAAAGGAGGTGGAAGAAAATTAGAGCTTAATTTATTCCACACTACATTTATAAATCACATATACATGTCATACAGGCAATATTTCAATGACAATGAACCAATTTGTTCAACCCTTAATCATAATCGCAGTAGTAAGAGAACAGTAGAACTACTCCAAAGCTGTAATTCCTCTCTATATGTTGAAAACCAAGAAATTAGAATTAGAATTGTGAATGAATAAACTGTGACCAACAGTTAAACTATGCACAGGTACTACAAAAAGCTCAGCAATAAATGTAAGTACTACCTCTAGTGTATATGTTGATGTATATTGTCTCCAGTGTGCATTGATTTATATTGCCTCCATATATATTGATAGGAATTGGGTACCCGGAAGACAATCATTTTACTTTTCTTTCCCCTTGCAACGAAAGCTGTCATCTCTGTGGACAGACTCAGGCATGAACTAACATTTGTACGAAGTTCTTCCAGTGAACTGACTGCATATGTGAATGTGCAAGAAATTAAGCAAGTGTCACTCTGTTTGTAGGATTAATGCCTACTCCCTACTGCAACGTGTCTTTTAAGCACCAACATAAATCAATTTACGAGAATGGGAAAATGAGCGAGGACAGCTTAAAAGTGGCTGATCTCAACACATCAAGGCTAGTGACCAATGAGAATCTATCTGGGTTGGAAAGAAGGTTTTAAGGCNTTTGAGTAATCTCATGGTATAAAGAGATCAATTAACATCAGAATTACCTTGCAGGACTCGAACCTTGCATGTGTCCAAACCACAAATTCTTCCTTTGTCACCCAGATTGAAGTCAACATGCCATAGAATTTGGTCCTCACGGCTTGCCTTGGCAAAAGTATTTTAAATACAGAACTGCATGGCTTTTAAAACAGTTCCAGTGTAGACCATGAAAACCAAATTCTTGGTCCATCGGGCAGTAACTGGTGTAGCACCGTTGTGTCCTTATGATCAGGTTTGGTTGCGGTGGGGGAAAACAGAAGGGCAAAGCAATGTTTGAGATAACAATTTTGGTTACATTATCATAACATTTCTGGACTACTAACATTTGGTTTGCCTTCTGACAGACTCCTGTCATCGTTTTCCCTTGTGGCTTCTCGAGGTGTAACTGGGTTTCGTTAGCCAGCTGCCACGTCACTCCTGACTGCTTTTCTTTTTGGTCCCCACCACGTAAGAGCTGGGCCAGCTCCCTGGCTGGGAGACACAGAGATGCAGCGGGAAATGTCACAGATGAATAGATGACAATCTTTTCTCTGGTGCATAAACCCACTATTTCTACTACAGTTCCCACTAGAGGTTCCCCATAAAGGCGGAAAATATTTGGATAACCTTTGCAACCTCTGAAAATAAAGCCAGGTAGAAAAAATCTGTTGCCAGTCTTTGGCAATGAGTTCTCAGGTTAGCAGCAGCCTCAGAGAGCCTGAAGAATCAGCAATTGTTTTCCTTACAGAAGATGGCAGTTACTTATAACACTGCCTCAGAAAATGTAGTCCCACCAAGAACGTTATGGCTTCAGGGCAGCTGGATTTCATTATTAATTTGCCTGCTACAAAGACTGTCTTTTCTAAGGACAATATTTGGGAACTGAGACTCTTTATACTCCGATTTATATGTTAAATTAAGCAATAGCTATAATGAAGACAGGGTCTGACTGAAAATACAGATCTTCATAAAGAAAAATTGAATGGATACCTTGAGTCACATTTTGGCCCAGGACTTATTACATCAGTACTGGTCTGTGTTGCAGATGTCTGGTGTAAACTTTGAAATATCAACCAGGGGCAATTTGCCCAAGGTCAGAAGATGTTAAAAAAAAAACCCAAACAAATAAGGCATTAATGTGACTTCCAAAAGTTTGTGATGTTTGTGCATCAAATTTACTCTGACACCAGAAAAATACAGCTATTCTGGAAATCTCAGCAGGCACTTACCTGCTATGTCAGGTACCCAGATAATTTTGAAAATTTGGCCCCACTCCAAGACTCAGTTTTCTGTTTCTGAAGTGGTGAAGTAGTGCTTCCCCACTTAACAGGGGTTTTGTGAAAAGAAACACATGTACTGAGACATACTAAGACATTCTGGTAATGAGAACCATGAAAATAATTAAAATAAATATTCTCCTTGCTTGGCAATACTGGAAATTGCCTTTTGGAATTTGCAGAGCAGAACATCAATAGGAGAAAGGGAGCAAACATAAGTGAAAACACGTCTTGCCCTAACTGAGTCTTTACTCACTGTGAGATTTAGGGAAGGTCTAAACATTTGCCTCTTTTTTGGGGGGGCGGTGTTTGTTGTTGTTGTTGTTATTTCATTTTTAAACTACTTTCCATATCCCTCTTGTGAATACCCCTCTCCTGGGGCTACCTGGAAGGTACGAGTAGAACTGAAGGGAAATGTAGATCATAGCCTATGTCTCTGCACAGAGCTCATCTACACTGCTCTGCTTCGTCCTGAGTGTTAAAGAAAAGAAAGCCTGAGGGAACGTCTTTGCACTGTAGCTGAAAGCAAAGTGCAGTAATGTTTCCTGTCATTCTTGAGCTTGAGGGTTGAAGTAAGGCAGAGATGATATTAGACTATTTTCATGTCCTTTTTGACTACCTTGCTGCCGCATGGGCCCTAGTTTGAGAAGAGGGAATTTGTGTCTCTACCATCATAAATCAGAGCGGTCCCAGAGCTGCTCTACTTCTGGCACCAAGAGTTGCCCTGATTCCCACTTAAAGCAACTTTATACCCTCTTCACATTGTTGATGCTGTGCAAAAGGGAAATGGAACAAAGAAAAACTGATTCCTAGGGTGAATGTAAATCTTGGTTTGTTTGTTTTTCCTTTCAGGAATCTATGTACATTGAAGAGTCCTCAAATAAAAATGGTGTGATTTCTTTGATTTTCTCTCTGAAAGAAGAAGTTGGGGCATTGGCTAAAGTTCTGCGCACATTTGAGGTAAATATTTTCCTTCAGGAGACCTGACCAGGTCTTTCCACTTTTGCATTGCAGCAACATTTGCTCAGAGTATTTGCGGTCATGTTTGATTCTATTTCATTGCCATAATGGGGGAAAGCAGCATGCATTTCTTTCCTGGGGTTAAAATCCCTTAAAATCTTGGCGCAGAAGTAGCCTTCTTAAGTTAAAATTTGACTTCAAACTTTTAAATTAAAATCCCTACTTTTAACTGATATGAGGGTGTAAAAAAATGCATTTTCTCCACTTCAGAAGGAAATATTCCACCGTAACTGCTTGAGTAAGAGGTAGAAGTGAATTGGGCCATAACCTGAGGTTGACATCTAAGTATGTATATGTGTATATGTACGTGTGTATGTGTATGTATATATACAGAAAGGCAAATATAACCCGCATGTGAGCTGTGTGACTCATAGTGCATGTGTTCCATGAAGTATTTCTACTGGGGGCAGCTACTGTCCTCTTAGCCCTTGTCCACCTCAGTAAATCTGGTATAAATAAGCCCACCATCTCCCACCAGTGGTAATTCGACAGAGGCCGTAAAGGGTACCTACAAAAGAGCGTCAAAATGACAGCACTTTGTTTACACCAAAGGGACTCAGCAACTTGTATTGACTGATTTGGAAAGCTTTGGGGGAAACAAGGAGTCGTTTACCTTTCAGGACATTGTGTGCCTATTTATTTTTGCAGAAATTTTTCCCAGATGTCATGGATGCTGTTTAAAAAGCACGAAATCCTTGCAACTCAGGATAGTTGTGTTGCAACACACACAGCTGTGTACTCTGTGCTCCCAAGCAAATACACTGTTATATTGGTTTTGTGACTTCTTTTTTTTTTTTTAGAACATTATCATGTAATAGTTGTGCCTGAAAGCAGCTCTTTCTATAGCATGCTGTAAAAAGTTGCAGCCTGCATACTTTCCATTTGTGAACTGAATTGACTAGGAAATAAAAAGTTTGTGTGGTATTAGTACAAATGAAAAATAATTATGAGTTACAGGACATATTTGATTCATTAAGATGAAAGGAAATTCATACCAATGGCAGCAGAGCTAGTCTAAATCTGTGAATTGTCCACTGTAATACCGTCCTGCAAAATGTCCATATGTTGGTGGCATGCATGTCTGTAAGTGAATTACGGGGGTTGTTGACATTCTCTGGTTAAACACATTGCTGTCTGCTAACCAAATTGCTGTCAGCTCTAAAGGAAAACCTGCAGGGAACCTAGTACAGGAAGGAAAGAAGTAGCCACTTCTTGGATGTGACTCTTCTTGCCCTAAAGCAGGTACCTAAATAGACCGTCTGAGTGACAGCTTTTTCCACTGACCCTGATGGCAACTGAGGGGATGGGGCTCAGCTAAAGATTTCTGCACTGGTGGTTGGATGGTTTCCCATCCCAACAAAGCCAATTCTTTCTCTGCAAACTTGCAGCCTCCCCCAGCACGAAGGCTTGACAGGAGACCTGGCATAGCTGCTCTCGTATCAGTTTTGCATGCTGTTGGCAATGTAGTAGGGAAACGGATGGGTAGCTGGAGGAAACGGATTTGATAGTAGAAGCCTGACCTGCAGCTTCAGCTCCCCTGGGCTGCCATTAGTGAATTCATGAGCACTGAGGTGCGTAAACCAGAGCAGCCCTTGGGCTGTTCTAACTCAGTGCAAAGGACCTTGCCCTGTGTACAGCTGTGTTAGACTCACGTGCATGCACGGCTGACATAACCTCCACCCTTTCCCACCTGGGCCATAACCATGGTGCCTCAGAGACACAGACTTTGTGCTCAGTGACCACCACAGCAGAGACGGGGAAGGTGGTGATATGCAGGTGAAGGGTGGGGACAAGAAGGAAGAGCTCAAGAGGATTTTTTCCTCTTCTACTCCTTCCCTGCTTCATAAAATCAACAGTGAGATGCAGGCTAGCTACAGGAGTTAGTTCAGACTCTCCATTGGTGGGCTCCTCTGGGCAAGGAGACCCCTTGCCTAGTCCCCAGGGTTTGTCTCGTCGGCTCGGCGCTGGCCTGGGGGAACAGAGTGAGTTTGTCTCCGAGGGGCAGCACAGGGAGGAGATGTGGGGGTGGCTGCTGTGGCTGTCGTTGCCTCACGCAACCACATGAAGTAGGAAAAAGGAAAACACGAAACCCACAAAATATGATCAGACTGTTCCCTGGAGCGAACATGGCACTGCAGCTGTCAACCCCCACGAAGGGCCAGACCTTGTGCGGCCGCTGATGCTGCTGGCCATGCGTGGCACATTTGGAGCCCCTCAGATCCTTGCTGAGGCTGGGGGCTGCCCAGGCTGCCAGGGTCTCTCTGGGCACTCACGCTTGGGAACGCAGGCGGAGAGCACAGCTCAACACCCTCCTTCTCCCAGCTCAGCTTGGGAGTGATTAAGGGACAGTGCCTCCAGCACAGGCTTTGAGGATTCTGCCTCTTCTTTAGCCAATCTACAAAACTACTGTGGGTCATGAAGGGGGGGAGGAGGAGGGTTAAGAGAGTTGTAAATAAGAAAGCCTTGAAAATAAATCCTCTTTCAAGATGGGAGAAAGCATGGAAGCAAGATCCAGGCTGAGACACAGGGGATTGAAAGGATACCTAAAGAAAGGAGAGATCTTGTGGTGCCATCAGCAGCCAGGTTACCTTTCTGTAAAGGTGTCTGTGTGGACCTGGGGAGGTTCATCCTCTGCTTCATTTAAGAGCTGGAGAAAAAGTTTCTGTTACTCTGGGAGGGCTGCTCAGTCACTCGTTTGCCCCTGCCTGGGGTGCAGGAGCAGCTCTTCACTCCCAGGTTCACATCCTGCCCATGTCCTACTTCTGTGCTGGGGTCAAACTTGGCCAGGCATTAGCTCTCACCACAGCTTGGTCTCCACAGGGAGCAAGAGCCCAAGGGGAGCTGGGCTGTGCTCCAGCCCGGCCCTGCACCTGGATAGTAGGAGGTCCAAGTCTGCTGGCTCATCAAGCACCATGGCCGTTCCCCAGTCCAAACATAATCTGTACTCACCCAGGAGGCAAACCTCTCAGGGAAGGAAGCAGTGTCCAAACACAGCCCAGATGAACTGGGTAAGCCCTCATTGTGGGCCAATGGATTGAATGAATGGATTGAAGGTAGGGGAGACTCATATCCAGGTAGGTGAAGGCACATGGCCAGTAGCTACAGAGAGTGCTCACAGCACAGAATTGCATCCTGTAACTGAGACACCAAGTTTAAGAGAATTTCAATGTGTTTTGGGGAGACATTAGTGTTTGTCTTACTCAAACATCCCTCAGGGTTGCTCATGCAGTTGAGACAGTGCTGCAAAACGTTTGGTTTTTTGCTCAGGTCCCTGTGGCACACAAGTATGTGGCTACAGTGACAACTGTTGCTTTTCCTATGTAGCTTGAAGGCTTGTTGCCGAGAAATCTTCTCTATGTATTCAGCTCCTTGTATCTGCTGGCTTTATGTCCAAAATGTACTTGATTATATTCCCTTTTTTCTTATGTTTACTCTTGATTCATATTCTCTCTAATGCGTTTCAGTGTTGGGCCGATGCACAATGTCCAAAAAGAGCAAGCAGTCTGTATGGAAGAAGGGCTGGACCCTCAGAAGGGCAGGCACATATTTGAAGAAAGACTATATGGCTTTTCAAGCTGAAAGCATTCCTGTCTCTAAAAGCAAACCCAGACCATGTCTATGGAAGTGTTCAACATCCACTGTGGGTGGGAGGAGAGTCCTTTCCCAGTCTCACCCAGAAAAATAAGCAGCACCCAGGAAGACCCGCCCCCCCCCAAACACCAGACCTCAGCATGCTCCTAAGCTATTCTGACCCCTGCCTCTTGTCCCTCCTCTGTTCTGCAAATCCTTGCCTGGCTGTGTGACACTGCTCCTCCTGGACTGCTCTGTACTCAGGGTGCCCTATGCCACTGCTGGCAGTACAGTCCCTGCTGTCCCTTCTCCACCTTCCCTGTGGAGAAGCAGTGTCCGCACGGCCAGACTCGCACTCTGACATGTGCTGTAATGTACCGGCAGCTCGATCATGCCCAGCAATGAGAAGATTTTAAAATCTGAATCCACTTTGCTTCCACACTAGCTTCTCCCTTTGTATATTGGGATGTGGTAAAGATTTACTTTTTGCTTATCAAACCCAATTATTTTGCACTTCAAAAACCTGTTTGTCCATAATCTTTATCTGTCCTAGTGTGCATGCAGCTTCCTTACGGGTTCTGCTTGCGCAACACCTCTGTCCTCATTGCAGGCTTGAGGGTGGCCATAGAGACAGCATAAACCCACCTGCAGAGTCTTTATACCAACTTCATTTTAGCAGGACCCACTGTACACTAAAGCACTGCTTGGTGCGGCCATATGCTGTTTATTTGTCTCATGCTATTACAGAAGATGATAACTAGGAAGCCAAAACTCGAATAAGTACCTTAGTCTGAAACATAACATCACACATAAGTAAAATATCATGCTTAAAATCAGGAAGAAGTCACTGTGGAATTGAGTTTCTTTTTTGATTCACTGGACGCATCAAAAAGTTACAGAGTATAAGTCCAGGTCAGAAAAAGACAGAAATCTTCCAGGTTTCTTATCAAAACTGAAAAAGCAAAGCAGAGCGTTTCAGGTTAACCCAAATGTTACACTTGATGGGAATGTTTATTTTTCTCTGTAGTGATAAAAGCCTACTGAAATTGACATCACTTTTTTAAACAACAGCAAAGTCCATTCTGAAAAGAAAGAAGTGAAAAGAAAAAAAAGTTGTCCCCCTCGAAGACGGGCATTTCCAAAGTTACATTCATCATTAAGAATATCAGAACTAAACATTTCAATATGTAAAAAACATTGCCCCCAGTGGTAATTGAAATTTTTTCCGCATTAATTTGTGAATACATTAATCTCCCCTGAAGTTCTTTTCCTGATGGATTTACAAGTAGTAGAAGACATGTCAGCCTGTAGTATGTGGCAAACATCGGATTGGAATATATTACAAGTTTGCTTAACCCATTCTCAGAGAGGAGCCTTCCATCTTCTCTTCACTGACATGACCTTCCCAAATACAGAGCAGGACTTCAGTGCAAGGTCCAGCCGTCAGCAATATTACTTACAGTGAGTAGGGCTCTAGCTCAAAAGCAGCCCTATCGATTTGCACTGAGTAGTATTCCTGCTCCCTGAGTAAGTTACTGCTCCGTGGGAGGACTGGATGAGAGCAACGGGCTGTACTAAACCAGACTCTGCACTTTCATAGCCAACAAAGATGACTGTTCTCTTTTTCTGTCTAGGAGCTTACTTTATTCAACTGAAAGTCCACAGTGACTGTTATCTCTCTGTCCCTTGGGAAGGTACTGGCTTTGCAGTGTTTTGGGTTGTTTCCAAATCAGGAGAAGCAAGCAGTCACTTTGGCCAGGGGGTGTGTCGGAGGCGTCTGCAGTGATAGGTGAACAGGCCAGGCACGGCTCTATCAAAAGACTTGTTTTTTCATCATAATATGCATATGCACAGCTACAGTCATTTTATTACACTTGAACTCACTGCTCCCAATCCATGTCCTCAGTCTGAGCTTTCCTCTTTCCAGGGCAAGGAGAGCAAGACCCCTTGGTCTAGTAAACCAACGTGAGTTTAAAGAAGAGTGTCCTTTTGCTAGGTGCTTGTGCGGTGCTACACGTCACCGCATAGGCTTCTGGGTTTGTCCCGCTGCACGTGTTTTGTGGCTAAATTGTGCTGAGTGCCTCATACCAAACTTTAGGGTTGGAGCAGAAGTGCCAAGTGAAGGACACCAGGGGCTGCTCCAGGGCCAACTGCCCCCTGGAACTGTTTGCTGGCAGGGGTCAGCTCTGGGTCCCTTTGCCTCAGTGAACTTGTCACGTGAGGAAGACCCTAGCAGATGTGAATGAGAAGATGGGGAAGCACTGTCTTCAGCTGAGAAGACAGTAAAGCTGAACCAGACAGCTGCCTTTGCCTTCACTTTGGGAAACTATGGCTGAAGGCATTGCGGTCGCTTCCTAACTCCCCTGATCTCCTGCGAAAATTAGGCACTGTATTTCTATTTGTGCTTCTGAAAGTGCCCTCCTTCAGGAAGCCCTGAACTAGCCTGTGGCAAGGATTAAAAGAAATTGTCACTTTTTTTTTTTTTTTTTAAATCAGGAAAGTGCAAGTAAATCCTTGGTTTGGGAGATTTCACCCAAGTTTTCTCTGAATGTTGATTAGCGGCACCATAGTGCTGTCGATGGATCTTCATCTGGTAACAATGTGGGGTCTTCTGGTGAAGCCAAACTTGATTAATGACAACAGTCATGAAAACAAGATGCAGATGTATTTCACAGCTGTACTTAGTTTTAGCAACTGTATACAGGAGCATTTAGTAATGCGTCAACAGAAGGACATATGAATGCCATGGGAAGTAGTAGCCCATAACATTGCCAGAAAGTATCCATCTCCACTCAAAGATTCATCATGTAGCTATGAAAACACAACTTTTCTTTTCCAACGATCGGGCCATTAAACTCTCTGAGGGTGGGACTAAATTCTCTTGGCAGTGACCTCTGCAAGACTGCTGGCGTAGTGTAAGACCAGGGTGGTTTGATCCCACCCATGTGGGGCAGCTGCAGCGCCAGAGATGCTCAGTTGGGATGGCATCACTGAAATAAGCTGGGGAAGGGGCTGGAGCTGCTTCACAGCCTCTGAGAGTGAGCCAAGGCTGAGAACCAGCACTGTGGGGTAACGCAGGCAGGGAGATGGGCAATCTCTGCCTGCATCCACTGTTGCCTCTGTTGTAAACGGATATCTGTGTCACTAACCCCTGTCATTCAAAAGTCATGACTTACACAAAATGGACTTAGTTCTAACTTGATTTTTGAGCTCTGAGAACATGTCTTGAGACTTCTTTCTCTAATGGGGAGTGATAGAGATACAGTTAACTTGGATATTCAAATAATGAAAACTGAGATCTTTCATGTCCAGGAGTGGAGGTTTTAAGAAAAAAAAAGCAAGAAATTTGGAGTGACTTCTGCTAACTTCAAGGGATGTAGAAATACTGTACCCCTGTGGTCTCCATTAGGTGTTACACCAAATGCTACCCTCAGTTCTCAAGGAAAATTCTGTTCTGAATTGTTAATACTTGCTAAAAAACATATTAGAAATGGCCTGCTTTGACATAAATGCATGGTGAACAGCTACCCCACCTCTACCAACAGAGAAGCACTCCAACAGATACGTGGTTGTATGATAGTACGTGCAGGAGAGACTCAAGCTCTATGCTGGTCATAAACCTGAAGAGAAGTAGGGAAGCACCAACCTGCTGCAAGTTCTTTGCAGTTGCAATGGATGATAGGGCAAATTCAGCAAAGGCACATGTAATCTCAAGCCATGGGCTCATCTGATTCCTATCAGCTCTAAAATAGGAAAGGCAGAGGACACCAGTGTTAATAGTTCAGGTGTGAATCCAGCCAAAAACATATGGCAGCCCAGATCTTCAAAACCAGTTAGGTTAGGAGTTAGGTTCCATCAACAAAAAATAGCTCAGAAATCATGAAGTCCCGTAAAATAAATACAGAATTTTTATTAGCTGTCCTTTGAGGGCATATACTGTCAAGATTTTAAGCTCTATTAAAAAAACACACAGAGATTGAAAACAGCTCAAAATAAGCAACTAAACCAAAAAACCCACCCCCATTCTCCTTTCTCAAGGTAACCATTTGTCTCCAGAAGTTGGAGCTTTAAATAAAGCATCAACTCCTGTGAGAAACCTGATGCAATTGCAAGATTTAGCAATACTGAGGATACAAAAAGTTTTGAACAATGTGAAACTATGAAGATTAAACACTAGATGGAGTAGTTGGACCAGAATGAAACTGCGATTTGTAAAGCAACTCTAATAACAGCCACTGTAAATATTTTGAAATTAGGGACGTAGTAGCAAGGCACAGCATATGACAGCATGTTTCTCCAGAAGCACCAGTTCAGGGAGTTGGGACATATGCTGCTGAATTCTTGCTGTGAAAACAGTCACCAGAAGAGTTCTCCCTTCAGCTTCTCTGCTGTGAGGTCCTCGGGCCTCGGCACAAAGAGGTAAAGGGTTGGCTCTGCACATTGCTGAGCTGCAGGCACCCCTCAGATAAACAGCAAACCAGCTTCATGCTCTGCGGGAAGCTGTTCTGCTTATCTCAGGTGTAAGAAAGGAGGTGACTCTCTCCATGAGCCCCTTCCTCCCTGTCTGCTTTTTTTCCCCCTTTTTCCCCACTCTCTTAGGTTGTGGTGATACTTTGGGAGCATGGGGAGCATTGATAGTCCTGCTGCCTTAAGCATGCCTTGTGCCAACCCTGCAGCTTGTCTCTTCATTCCCAGCCCCTGCATCACTCCCTCCATTTTTGGGCACTGCTGTTTGCGCAGCTGCTTGCTGAGCCAGGATGGAGAGCTGGTACAGCGGAAAAGTCACCTGGCCAAAAAAAAAAGAAAAAGGATATAGATGAGTTATCTGTGTGAGCTCTCACGCAGCTTTGCTGTCTCCAAGGGGAGGGATGCTGAGGTGGGGATGAACAATTGTGGTTGGGGGAGGGAAGCAGGGGACAACAGTCACCAAAGAGAGGTCCATGTTATCACAGCCTCTGCAAGATGTAGAAAGCTTGGTCAGGGCCCAGGACCCCATTCCCCTGTGAACCTACACAGAGACAGAACGCAACACACTGACACACCAGTGCAAGGTGAAATCAAAGCAGCCCCGCAGTGTGCCCGCGCCCAGCCTTCGACAGGGGGAGGTTTCACACCCACTCCCCACCTTTGTGAGTGGCTACGCAGACCAGCTGAACGGCCCCGGGCTCCAGCTGCAAAGCCCCACGTCGCCGTGCTGCTCTCCATGGCATGGCCGCAGCGAAGTGGCCGGCAGCCCCTTGCGCCTGCTCTCCGGCAAAAGCTTTCCAGCCCCGACTCATCTGAACTTCCAGCTCCAGGGCCACCCCCACCTCCCTGCGCCTTACCGAGCGGAGGGTACAATGTGCAGTCTGTTTGTGAAACGGGGCTTTGGAGGCCTAAAACAAATTGTCCTCCAGGCTCAGGACAGTGGTGGCCATTCTCTTCCCTGGCGCCCCGACGGCCCCGCGAGGACGGCATCTCTCGAGAGCAGCAGTTGGCGAATGCGCTTTTGACCTTTTCAACTTATTGTATTGGTATCTAGCCAAACAATTTAAGTTCATCTGTAGCGTGCGACACTCAGGAAACAGAGGAATGACATGCATGCTGTTTCCTACCAAGTAATAAACTGCCTTTTGTGGCGGAGTGAATGAGGCCTTTGCCGCTGATGGCCAGATGCCCCCCTGCGCTGTGCAAGCACCGAGAGCAGTAAAGAAAACCTTAAAGGACTTGAGAAGCTCAAACTAGAGGGAGGTACAGAAAAAAAGCTTCCCTCTTTCTTGCCTGTAGGTCACAAGTAGATCCTCGCAGCGTTTCTCCATGGATGAAATCCTGACCCCACTGCAGCAGGGGGTTTGACACAGACACCAGCGGGGCCATCATTTCACCCCATGTAGTTTGGGGTCCTCTTAATCCTGAAAGCAGCAAAACAAAAGCTTCTCCAGGGCTGCTGAGAGCCGTGTGTCATCTCCTCTGACTCTTCTGTGGTTGATCCTCAGGCCCAAATTTCCTCCAGGGGTTTGCCTATTCCTCCCAGGGGACAGAAGCCCCGATCCGGCCTCGGCATGCCGTGGCATGGCTCCAGTGTGAGCCTGACAGGAAGATCAGGTGGTAACGTCAGCACCAACTGAAATCTGTTTAAAAGGTTTTTCTGAAAAAAAGAGAAAGTAATATATTCATATTCAAATTACAGTGCTCAGGAAAACATTTGAGTTCAGATAAACTGAGGGAGATTTTTCTGGACTTCTGCTTAAGTGACTGGAAAAATAGGACTTTTAGCTACTTGCTGCTTTACACATTGACATGGTGGCATGTCTGAGGTCAGGTACCCGCTGGCCATAGTCATCAAGACTATAGTTTCCAATGATCACTTTCTTCAGAGCTAGGAGGCACTGCTGCTGCTCAGTGAAGATGTTTTGTGAGATGAAATTTGAATTTCTGTGCTAAAGAAAAGGCTTCTTTGCTGTGAGAGTGATCAGACTCTGGAGCAGTTGCCCAGAGAGTTTGTGGAGTCTCCGTCTGTGGAGATATTCAAAACTCAACAGGACCCTGCCTGAGCAGAGTGTTGGACTAGACAATCTTCAGAAGCCCCATCCAACCTCAGCAACTGTGCGATTCTGTGATTTAGTGATTCTGTGATTTAAAACACCCATCTTTTTATTTGCACAAACTTGGGCTGCCTTTTTGGTGCAGATCCATGTTTCCCATTGGATCTCTGCCCAACACCTGCTCACAGCCCTGAAAACTGTGCAGGTGGCTTTGCAGGTGACTGTGCAGTGGCTTGGCAGAAGCTTATCTCACAGGGTGCCCAGCTGCTTGCTTTTCCAGTCTCCTTTCAAGATGCTCATAAATACAGCATTTACTTTCTCATGAGAGGGTTCTCTACAGGTGGAATGCTTACTTCCCATGTTGATCCTGGGGAAATGTTCTTGTCCACACAGACAAGCTCCCATTATGTACTTGCGGTACTGGAGTCACCATTTACAGCATAAAGCCTGTTTACAACTTGTATCCTGCTTCCACCTTTTTCAGAGGTTTCTGTAGTGCATAGTCTTTATGTTGGTGCTCTGCACAAGGGTGAATTCCCCATCCTTCTCATTCTTCCTTTTTGTCTCTCTCCCTGCTGTGAAAGCCCTCAGTTCAGTGGCCACCAGAGACAAGTTTCTACTTTTGAGTTCTTTGGATTGTATAGTATGGGTTGTCGACTGACACATGAATTGTAGCCAGTCTTTGTGTCATATTTCTTCCCCATCCCTGTGGGACCAAAATCTCTCTGTCTTACAGGAAAAAGGTATAAACCTGACCCACATTGAGTCCCGACCTTCCCGTCTCAACAAAGATGAGTATGAATTTTTCATTAACTTGGAAGGCAAGAATGTCCCAGCACTAGACAAGATCATCAAGTCCTTGAGAAATGATATCGGAGCAACAGTCCATGAGCTTTCACGAACAAAGAAGAAGGACACTGGTAAGGATATATGGACAAGGATAACATTGACAAGGAATATTTACGTCACATAATTAAACGACTTCTTTTTCCTGTAGCAAAGGAGTTCCTCTTGGATCTGTATGGCTGCATTTCCCTCCCTCTGCCTATTTTGCCCGTTTTGTAAGCTTTTTCATTTGGAGTTTTTCTTTCAGTAGTGTTATGTTGTCATCTGTCTGGTTGGTTGGCAGCACTCACAGTCTTTTTTAAAGACAGCCTTGTTGTGGTAGCTTGTTACACTACCTGCAGAAGTTAACAGGGATCAAAGGATGACTGGAGTTACAAGCTAAGCTCTCAACTTGTAAATCCCTAAGCAATGGTGCAGGAAGTTGTAGGTACATCTATTTTCTGCTCCCAGTCTCTTCCGTGTTTTAAAATAGGCAGCATTTATATGCACAGCTTTTGGCAAGTCATGCAGGTTGGCAACTTTTGCTCTTGATACACACCTGTAACGTGATGGAATAACAGGGGTGCAGGTGGGACCCATACCACCATATTTAATGCAGATAGGTTAGCTTATCAAGCCCAATGACATCTCCCCTGAATCTTTGATTACCATCCTATAGCCTTTGGGCCACCGAGCACCGAAAACCACGGCAGGGCTTGTACAGTTTTAGCCTTTTCCTATGTTCTCTGCCCACATGAGAACTTAGGAGAAGGGAGATAACAAGGATTGCCGTGGGGGATGCACTACATCTGTATAGTTACTGTCTGCCCTGATTCAAAAACCCAACATAAACTCGATCACAATCTGAAAGGGCAAACATTTGCAGCAAAATCTGCAGCTGCATACATGGACTTGGCTTGTAGATGGTAAATCAATTCCCCTGAGAAACCCAGGCCTTGATCTGCCTCCCTTTCCCTCCCACCCTGTCCCCATAATAATCTGTGTCTGTTCAGTACCCAGCAGAGTCAAGCCTCTACAGTGCCATTTTGTGAAAAAATGTCACCTATTGAAGTCTGCCTTTTGCATTCCTAAGTAAGGATGGCTCCCTGGTATCCCCAGGGAGGTCACCAAGAGAGTGTCCCGGAGACATTTACAAAGCCTGTGCATCATGCATCCCAGCTGGGGGACTGCCCTATCTTGAACACTTCTCCCAGAGAGCACTCAGGTGAAAGGAAGCTGTATTTTAACTTTTAAGTGATACACTTTACCGTCTTGCATAATGAGTCCATTCAGAGTCAGTCCATATAGAGACAGCAATGGCAGGTGAGTATGTTATGATTGCGATAGGGCATCTTAAAAATAGATGTAAAATTTTAAATCAGAAGAGGGGGAGGAACATTCTGCAAGGGATTACGTGGTCTGTCCCCTGGCAAAAGGCAGGACCAGCTAAATCACCATCTGCCCTGAGCAGTAGAGATCTCCCGTGCTACACGACTCTGCACTGCGGGGCTGCCCTGCTCTGACGAGTCTCACTTGCTGCATGAGCGCTGATGAATTCTCCCCCTGCCTGCCTGGGACACTCGGAACAGAAATGCTCTTCCTCTTTAGACTAGCCTTTCCAGTCTCTGGTGAAAGTATTCTGCCCAACATCAGCCTTCCCTTCTTGGGACGCCTAGTTTCTGGGCTCGTGACCTGTCTTGTTGCTCTTCTCTGGAGTGTCTCCTGAGTGTAACTATGGGCTATAAGGGCTCTATCGCTCTGGTGAGCAATTCATTAACTGTTTATTAAACCAGTTATTGCTCATTCGCTGTTTATTCAATGGATCTTTCACACAAAGCCCGTCTGCTTTCCAGGTTCTCCTTATTCAGGTAGGAACTGATGGTAAAGGGCAGCATAACAAAAAGCGGCAGTGAAGTGCTGTTGCAGTGCCCTCCCCCTTGCCAAATATCTCTGGCACCTCACAGGTTGCTCTGGCACAAACCTTGTGGCGTAGCAGAGGCGACAAAGGCCCAGTCCTGTGCAAGACCTGGTATGGAGTGGTGGCATCCTCATGGGGCAGAGGGAGGGATTGCCCTCCTGCACTTCCCAGGGTTGGCATGCCCCTTTGAACACCTGGATTTACTTCCCGATTTTGGTCTCATGGACCCTGGCTGCTGGCTGCTGCAGCCCTGTCCTTGTGGGACCCTTGCACCTCTGGGCTGAGATGAGAGGAGGGGAGGAAAAGTCCCACAGGGTGGCCGTCCTGTCCCGCCCCCGTTCCCCCCCCCCCCGCCTCTCCCTCAGACAGGTACATGTGAGTCCAACACCATTCATCTGCCTCTCCACTTTTTGGGCTTGTGGATCCCCCTCACTCCTGTTGTTGAAATTAGGGAGGCTCTGCCACCCACTTTGGTGCGGGTAGGAATAACTCTCCATTCCTGTAAGAAATGCCAGGGAGGTCAGTTGTAATTCTGCCTTCAGAGGGAAATAAAGAAAGATTTTGTGAATTGTCCATGCTTCTAATTCTCAGAGATTTGCTGGAGTTGAGACTGCTCAGTACAGTGGTGGCTGCCCAGCATCCAGTATGAGACATACTTAAATGCCTCTTCAGATAACAGATGTGATTTTAATAGGATTTTAGACTTTAAATACTTTAGGTCTGGATCTTCTTCTTCCTTCCTAGGAACAACATGAAAGGACATTAATACCTTCTTGAGATCAGTGCTGGTAATCCTTTTACCATTTCCTTTGTGTCCTACCCATGACATTACATTTGAAGATGAAAAAGAAGGCAGATACTCTTTGGAGTCAGTTCTCTTCATTCATGAGATGAAGGGACAAAAGGTTGATTAGGTGATTTATGATCACATCAAATCAAAGAGGTTCTCTTTGGGGGGCTGCTTTATTTCCAGAAGAAAGTTACAAGGCCTAGCAGGGCTTGCTGTTACTTTCGTTTTTCTAAGTATTATTAAGAAGTTAATAATAAACTTAACTAAATAATAAAGTTGTGTATAAGCCTAGGCCAGAATCAGATAGAGATACAGCTCTAAATATCAGCCAAGAAAGGCTTGTGAGTGAAATTCTGACCTCACAGAAGCCAAAACTCCTGTGGTCAGCCTTAGGATTAGGATTTCACTGCATATTACTGTGTTGATCAAAGGTTTTTCGAGTTAGAATATCCTGTCGGTGCTGCAGAAAGGGACTTCATCCCTTTCTGTCTGAGAAGATAACTTGTGCTTGTTTGATAGTTTCAGTAATTCAGAAATAGTATAAAGTGGGACTAATTTATTGTGAAGGAAAGAGAGGAAGTTTGATATTTCTCTTTGCTCTTTCCCCTCTCCTTTCCTTTCCTTTCCTTTCCTTTCCTTTCCTTTCCTTTCCTTTCCTTTCCTTTCCTTTCCTTTCCTTTCCTTTCCTTTCCTTTTCTTTCCT
>VZSZ01006022.1:623021-636318 GCA_013398815.1 Ibidorhyncha struthersii | reverse complement strand
CTCCTCTCCTCTCCTCTCCTCTCCTCTCCTCTCCATCTCCATCTCCATCTTCATCTTCATTTTTCTTTCAATTTCAACTTCTGTCATTAGTAGTAAGGGTCCAGTCAAACTGAAATCCCCAAAGAGCCATATTTTGAAAGGTCAAACAAGCCCTGCTCAGGGAATGAACTGTGGGTGGCAAATTCCAGGCTGAGGCAGCTACAAGGGCAGAGTGAGATGGGAGCAGCCTGAGCTGTAGGAAGTGTGGTAAGATGCTGTCCTTTATCGGTGATGGCATTAACAAATAAGAGGCCCTGTGGTGCCTTTTAGGTCAGCTTGCCTTTCAAATGTATCCTCCTGGAAAATCTGGTCATAATCCACAGATGTGCTAGTGTGAAATTTTATTCCTAAAACGTGGAATGAGAGCAATATGCCTGCAGGGAGCAAAATCTCAGGCATATGGTTTCATGGGGATATTGTCACACTTTTCTCAGTGGGCAGGTAAGGGCTGGGAAGGCTTTCTCCTGGAGACAGTGCAGGCTCCCATGGGGCTGATTCTTTCACTGCTGTCTAAAGATGCTCTCAGCGCTTCCTTGCTAAGGATTCCTTTTGCTCATGCTCATTATTTGAGAAAAAAAAAACCACTATTTTGCACAGTTTCCTGTAGGAAGCGCACAGTGCCATTCTCGGGGCACTGCTTTGCTGACAGTCAGAGGAAGGAAATTTCTGTATTCTGCCCCTTCTGTATAGTTCAGTGTCAAACACGTGTGTATGTATGTGCTGTATTGGGCAAGGGATAAATGAGTGGCCTTTTTTTTTTTTGTCTGGTCACTTTAACTGCTTTTAGGGTCTTTTCTCAATTAAATACAAAATGTAATTTTGGTTTCCCTTTGACAGACCCAAATAGTTACAAATACCAGATTTGGGTCAACAGTGTAATTTTTAGCTGAGAGCAGGCCAGCAAAATGCTCTAAATCCAAAGGTAGTTTTAGAGCTTCAGATGAGATGGACTAGCATTCACTGGGCCAAAAGCCCTTTGTAGAGATGGAAAAGTTTGTGAAAACACAGTGCAGCTCTTCATGGCTCTTTTTGGAAACAAGCTGGGTATCTGTAGTCCACTTGGAGCCTATGAATAAAAAGAATTTAATATTATTCTGTTGCAGCATTAGGGAAATGCAGACAATTTATTGCATTTCTGAGACAGACTGGGAGCTGAGGTTGTGTAGGGGCCTTGTTTGCTAAACCCTGAGGCTGGTCAAAGCATTTGGGACTGTTTAAAAAAGGGCTAAACCTGGGCCTCGAACTGCTATAAATTGCATAGACCTGTCTTTGACCCTCCTCAC
Source organism: Ibidorhyncha struthersii (assembly GCA_013398815.1). Classification (NCBI taxonomy): domain Eukaryota; kingdom Metazoa; phylum Chordata; class Aves; order Charadriiformes; family Charadriidae; genus Ibidorhyncha; species Ibidorhyncha struthersii. The sequence goes on along the minus strand of VZSZ01006022.1, from coordinate 634,996 downwards.
AATGGTCCGAATGGAGGAGTTCTGCAGAAGTCCTCACTGCCCCTGCTTTGCTGCCTCTCATATAAATGGCTTATTAGCATTCTGCTAAGCATTTGACCCCATGGTAATTTGGTCACTACTTGGGTGTCCAGCATGATCCCATAAATGCTGCTGTTTCACTTACAGACAAATCAATATTTATTACTGATCAGCCCACGTTTGCTCTTCAGACCTTCACAGAGGCCCAGTGTTGCAACAGCTTGCCCTGGCAATTCATTAATGGCTGTGCAGACAGACAGCGAGTCTGGCGAACGGGCTGGAGGAGGATGCTGCAAACAAAATATAGGATAGATTCAGCCAGGGGGTAATTTGATTTCATCTTTTAAGTAGTTGCTGGGAGGGCTGGGGACAGCCTCCTGGCACATCACAGCTGGGCAGAAGACCCAGTAGCCCTTTGGCACCCTGGTCCCTGATGCCAGCGATGTATGGACTTGGTGCACTGCCTGCCCTGGGCCTGTGCTTAGGACCTTTGATTCTTGTTTCCACGAGAGCTGCGAATGCTCAGGACCTGACTTAAGATCAGTTACACTGCTGCAAATAGCACTAAGCATCCTCAGGATTTCCCTTTCTCAGCCTGCCCTTTTCATCTAGCTCTGCAAGTGAAGTGCTGCCCTCTCTTAGCTACTGCTGGTGTCTGGGGGGACCTGGGAGCAGGGCAGAGATCTGCTGAAAATAGGTCAGGTACCTATAGGGGCTGCATGCCTAGAAGAAAAGGTGCTGCTCCTGCGTAGGGGAAAAACAAGCCACCCATCTCCATGCCCTGGACTGACACTGCATCAGCCTGGGAGTCAGTCTGTCCCAGAGTTTATCATGAGCTCTGCACCAAGTACTTGAGAATAAAATGTATTTAATGAAAGTAAGTCACTATTATATATCCATTTTATCCCTTCTTGAAGTTGCAATGATTCAAACCCTGCCCACCTAGACCTACAAAACCCTATAGACATCACTGCTGAAATCCACTGCAGACTTCAGCCCCCACCCATTTGTCTGCGCAGCCCGGACCCTTCAGGTCATTGTGCGTCCCTGAAAAGTAGTGGTTATTCACTCTAACAATGACAAATCCTTTGCTGTGGGCCTGCCAGAAAGCTTTTTTTTTTTTTTTTTTTAACCCAGTGCCTAATCCCAAAACTTTATCAGTGTGCCTCACCCCAAGCTGGCAGTGGGGAGTATGAAGCACAAAACAGTGAAGCGATTCCCTCACCATCACCCAAAGCTCAGTGGCAGAGCTTAGTGGGAAATCTGGTGCCCGGCTGCCCATATAGAAAACAGGGCAGGATAGCGGGGTGTCCTCACCCTCCACATGGGGTGAGTAGCGACTCCTTTCTAGGACTCACACACACCTTTTCCTACTCACCTCCTCTGACTAGTTTACCTCAAGGGGTTGGAGGTGCAGGAAGGTTGCTAACAGCCAGGTGAGAGAGCTTTTCTGGAGAAACTAGAGAGCTAGCGGTACGCCCAGCAAATAAAGCCATTTTGGGAAGATCTTCCTGGGCCTGCTGCTGCCATCTAGTGACTTATTCAGGTCTGGTTTTTAGGGCAAAGCGGAAGGGTGTGCAGCTCGGAGAGAGGCGGGGGGACGACACCAAAACCCACTTCTGGTGGGGAGAAGGGGAGGCAGAGCCGGGAGCGCTGCGGAGCCGCCGGGCCGGGTCTCTGCACTCCGGGGAGCCCGGGCAGCCGGCGACCTCCCCCGGCGGGCAGCCACCAGCTGCCTGCTCTCCCTGGCCTGCCTGAAACAACTCCGAGGGCCCCCAGCGGGAGCGTTGGATGGACCCAGGCTGGCGGTGGGACAGTGGGTCAGGGGGATCGAGCGGTCTGCGTGGGGCTGAGCTGCGGCCGGCCCTGTAAACCTGCCCTCGTTGCTCTGGCCCCTCTGTGCAGGTGCCTCGCAGAAACCCAGCGCCACAAGTGCCCTCCGTGTTGTTACGCTCAGCGGAAAGCAAGGCTGAATAGTCCTGGAGACAGAGTGATCCTCTTATCCTGTAGGTGGTCCATCAGGTCTGGGATGAGCCCCATCAGCAAGGCACTGCAGGCAGCTCATGCAGCAGCTGCCGGGAGCTCATGCAGCAGCTGCTGCCTGGGGATCAGGTTCGCTTGGCACAAAACCCAAAATCAGCTGGGGACGTATGGCTGAGTGACAGTGCTCCCAACTGAGCAGAGCACCACACAGGAGAACGAACTGTTTTCCAAGCACTGACTGAGCAAGCGACACCTGTTTGTGCAAAAAAGTCACTAAATGAAGTGCAAACATTTAATTGATAGACTACGGAGAGCCCCTGGGCTTGGACCAGTAGACCTTTGGGTGATATTAGCCTTCAAGTCCATGTTGTTGACTTGTACTCAGTGTGGGGAGCATAAGGTACATTCCTAAATGGAGGTCTTGTGCCCTTTCCTTAGAAAAACTATGACAGAACTGGAAATGGTGCAGAGAAGCGATGAGAGCGCTCAAAGATAGCCCATGGTTCCTGTGCCTGAAATACACAGGGAAAGTCCTAGCCAGGAAGATGGATGGTAGACGGAGGATCTGACAGGGAGGTATAAAATCCTAGGTGGCCTGGAGAAAGTGAATAACAACGAATGATGTTTGTATGCAAGAACTAATTAGCATCAAGTGAAATAAGTTTAAAACAAAAGGGAGTAATTTTTCATATCACATGTAAAGAGATGATAGAGCTCAGTGCTGCAGAGTTTCCTGCTGACAGATGTGTACACGAGCTCAAAGAGCAATTGTATTGGTGAGAAGTTCATCACAGGCTATTAAATTCAGGCATGGCTGTAGCCTCTGACTCAGGCAGAAGGGGAGGGAAACAGAAAAGAGGCAGGCAGCTAAGGTCAAAGGGCCAAAAATGTAAGAATGGGGCAGCAGAAGTAAAACCCAAGCAAACTGAACCCAACAGCGCTGGCAGCTCCCAAGATGTGCCCAGCTGACGGCGGTACCTAGTGGTGGTACCTATTGATGCACTTCCCAAAGCGATCATGAGGCAATGGAGGGGAAAGGGCCCACAGTCCCTGTGCTCCATCCATTGAGTTTCCCCGTCTCAGTGTTGAAGAGGGCTGTGGTGGTGAGGCCCAGCTGGTGGCTGACAAGGGGGTCTCTGGCTTGGTATGCAACTGGATCCTGCTGGAGGACATGTAGGAGGGGGGGCTGCAGCATGGTACAGCCACTGCATGTGCATGCTATGCCTCTTGCTGTCGAGGGGAGACGTGGCAGGGGACTGCCCGGACCACTGGGTGAATACACTCGTGGCTCCAGGAAGGAGGTCTGACCTGGGATGACTGTTCCATGTACCTCACAAGCTGCAAAGAGCCTCTCCTCATAGTGCAATTGCCATGAAGACACTTGCCTTCTGCTTTCGCCTGTCTGAACACATTGCGTCTGGAAAGCCCTGTGATTCTTCCTTGCCCTCTCCACCTTATGTCCTTCTGTAAAGGGAGGGCCACCCGGACATTACATGCTGTGTAGTCAGTGTGGTCCCATTTCATATCCTGGCTGTGCCGTAGGCGGTGTGTATAGTATGTGAGTTACAAGGCAATAGAGAACCAGGCCCAGAATGTTAATGAAATGAATGCGTTATTGTATAATGACTGCAGTAATACAATGCTAGCTTGAGGTATTAGCGTGCCATTTATCATGTTATTTCAGCATCCTAGCTTAAGTGGGGCCACCAAGTAGGTCTTAGAAAGAGATTTTCAGAGGGTCAAATAATGCTGTCTCCTTCTTGTTGTGGGATTTCTTGCTGTTCCTTTGAAATGGCTGATTCTAGCTACTGTGAAAGGAAGGATACTCTGGAAAAAATCCTACATTTTGGTAAGCCAAGAGACCAGAATAATAAACACAAAATCATAAACATTACAAGCCAGCTCTGTGCCAAGGGCTAGACATTCCTGACACTCTGTATTCTACCAATAGCGCAAAACAGCCAGAAATTCAAGACAACTTGCAGGGTTTTCTCTTGCCTCCTACTGCAGGGAAAGGTCATTGCTGCCCAAAGAATTTAGCCCCTTGTGTATGTTTCTTTATGTTTATGACAACAAGATGGAAAGACCAGAAGACGACCCCAAACCAGGCAATGAAGAAGCATACCAGTCTCTATTTCTTTTCTGTTTTGCAGTGCCATGGTTCCCAAGAAGTATCCAGGAGCTGGACAGGTTTGCCAATCAGATCCTAAGCTATGGAGCAGAACTGGATGCTGATCATCCTGTAAGAAATAGAGCTTTATTTTTTTAACATACTTCTAGTTATTGGGACAGATGTTTCTCTCATTTACACATGCTCTGCTTTAAGATAGATCTAGTAGACTAAGTCTCACATGTTATAGGACAAGACACGTTTCTAGGGTTAGAATCAGCCCAATCCCTGGTTACGAAGTAAATCAGATCAAAGGTTGCTTTAATTTGAGCAAATACTAGGAGACCCTAAAAGTCATAGCGGTCATCAGAGCACAGGGCCACCACAAGGACACTTCTAGTTTTCCCAGATGGCTCTGATGTGGTGACTTCAAACTAATTTTGTGACTCACTAGCAACAAAAACTTCAGAAGCAACATATTATTGCCCAGAGATAGGAAGATTGTTTTTTTTCATCCTTGATTACATACACACGATTGAGCTTAGTGCCTTGTTATGCAGTTGTTATATCTGACATGATACTAATACTATGACAAGGCACCACAAAAGAAAAGGTCCTTGTTTCAAAAAGTTTGTGGTTTAAATGGTAGTGTCAGAAAGTTTTGTTCATTGGCTTAGCTGATAAAAAAATTTATTCAGTGTTTTTTCAGCTCTTCCCAATACAAGAATACTTTCTGCCTCTATTCCCTCTCCAAGCAAACAACAACTTATTTTCATTTGTCAAAACACACTCAGTTCCATGCAGTGCAACAGAAATTGCTGCTATTAGTTTAATTGAGATAGGGTGATTATAAATAAATTACATGCAGCGCAACAAAAATTGCTGCTATTAGTTTAATTGAGATGGGGTGATTAGTCATTCACTACCTATTGCTTAATTCGAGATGTTTTATGTATCATGTACAATGATTCATGATGTTCAGTGCGGTCATATGAAAAGCAGAATGAAAGGAGATACACTGAGTCAATGGCCCCCTTGTGTGTCATGCTGGAATAGACCAAGATTGTATTTGAAAAAAAAAACCCAACAAAAAAGGATATTAAAAGGAACGCAGCATCTCTGCTCGAGTTCCTAGAATTAGCTAGTGAGCACTTTATGCCTTAAAAAGGAAACCCAGCTGCTGGGGTAAATAGGTGTGAAAAGAGAAATTAAAGAAGCCTGTGGTTTTAGTAGTTAAGTGATATGGGATTTATTCACAAATACCTCTATGCCAGGTTAATCTTGGACAGCACATTTTTTAGGCCATTGGCTGCCTCTTTTTGACTCACGCTCTTAGATCTCCACTCTATGTCAGCTGCCTCCTGTACTTGGTTGTGTTTTGTGGCCCCTCAGTCCAGTTGTGCCGTACACCACTAAGAGATGCATTAATAAGCTGCCGCAGTGCCCAGTGAGTTGTTGCTGTTTGCCCTGCAGAAGTGTGTCCTAGCTTGGAAGGATGTTTCTCCACTTTAGGTGGTGAAGACACTCCTAACCCTGAGGAACTTTTAGTCTAAATAGCAGGCACACTGGGGTAGGAGAATGGTTATCCTAGATGAAGATTTAGAGATTATATTTCTTATCCATGGTTTGGTTGGTAATTAGCTGCGAAGGTCAAGCTCCCAACCACAAGGTCTATTAGACATTCTCTGTAGTAATTAAATCCTTTCAAATGGCCGAATTTGTAGTGTAAATAGGGCTTTTTGGCCTGCTAAGTACCTACTGTTCTTCTAACAGTTTGAAGATGAGCCCTTTAAGCGTGGTTCATGCTGAAAATCCACCTAAAAAGTCTGACTGAGTTGAGTGTATTTCTAATGTAGTTTAACTCTGCTCCTCTAGATCAGCCCAGCTGTGCCAGGAACTGCAAGAAGCTTCATGAGAAACCAGAAGGACATGGTTATCTGAGTGCTGTTACTTCAGCGTATTGCTCTTGCAGGACCACCTTGTCAGTGCTGTAAAGGAGCATGTTTCTCATTTTTGTAGCAAGTTGAAATGAGAAAATGAAAGGACTTGGGGTTGAGAGGTGCTGGGAGGTTGTGGCTGAATGGCTGCTCTGGTGTCCCCGCAGACCGGGAAGGAGCAGTGTGAGTGGAGCCGGGCAGGATGGAGGCAGCTTCCCCACTCACCCCCCTGCGCTTCTTGGACTGCCATGCCCGAGGGTGCTCGGGGAGAGGAAGTCTGTTTACCACCTGCACTTACACAGGGACTGACCGTCACTGTTTCTCCTTAGGGGTTCAAAGATCCTGTGTACCGGGCCCGGAGGAAGGAGTTTGCGGACATTGCCTACAACTACAGACAGTGAGTGCTCAGTGCATGGGCAGAAAGCAAGCCCACATCTCCTGCCCTTTCCTAGGGCTCTCACCCTGCTGGCAATCCCTATTTTCCCACAAGCATCCTCCTGCTGTTGGCTTTTCTCTGCCATGTGTTTACATCTTCCTCTTCATGCATTTATCTCCAAATTGCAGTAAAACAAAAGTAAATTGTTCCAGGCACACGTTCAGAAGAGAACATCGCCTCCCTTCTTTCCCCACAACACCCCTCTTCCCCAGCTTTGTTGTCTAATTGAGCAGCAGACTCTGTTTCTACTACAAAGACCTGAGCATTAAATAAAGCCGCTTCCGGTATTCTCCCCATTAAGCCAGGGCTGGAGGAGGAGTGCCTATCATTTATATTAAAGCAGGAGCTGCATACACTATTAAAATAATGAATAACTTATGGTTCTGATGCTAATCCAGTGCCTGATACTCTACTTTTATCATGTCTGACCCAGCTGCAATCAGCAATTTGGGCTCTCATTTCCCAAGAAAAACAAATGAATAGAGATGATAAATTCAGTTAGAACAGGCTTGCTTGATTGCTTCAAGTGATCAAATCTGGAGGAGATAAAATTCTGTTCCCAGAGCCACTCACACATTTACATCAGTACTGCTGGGCCTGATTCTTGCTGAGACTGGTAAAAATTGTAATTGCAAACGATAAAGTAACATATGTTGTACATTTAGGGCTCCACTTTGCACAGGACTGTGATGAAAAGGTAGTCTCTGAGCCAAAGAGCTAATGATCTAATCACAAATGAGAGACAAAATTAGACTGATTGATGGAAAGTGAAAAAAATTCAGGACCCCAGTTTATAGCTAGAAAATTTGGATAAGACTTTGTGGCCAGATGTGGATGGATCTAATGCCCATTTATAGGTATCCCACAGAAGATTTACCTTTCCTGCATAATAAATAGTTAATTGTGGTCTCCAGTTTGCAGGCTTTCACTAAATCCTACATAGAAATAAAACAAAAAACATGTTAGCTACCCCCTTTCCCCCAGATCCAGACTGAAACCATCTTAGGAAGATTAAACCATTATATTCCAAGATGTAACTAATTAATATTTAGTCTGTTATCCAGATCCTCACACACATTGGAAACAAAGCCTATACAGACCTGGGTCTCTGTCCCGAAAGCACCTTTTATGTGAAGTTCTTGGACTTTCCAGTTAGGTTTCTCAGTAACAGGGCAGTAAGCAGGGTGTGGAATCCCATGTCTGGGCTTCTAGGGCTTGTGGAAAGAAGGCACATGTTTTTTGTGACTTTGGGTGTTAATTCAGGAAGGCCCAGATTGATCTGCGATGTCTTTGTCCTGGGTGTTACACCCCGCGGACGTGACTTCTTGGGTCTACAGTGGGGAGGAGAGGTCAAAGGGGTGTCTTCAGCGTGGGGGAACAGAGATGCAAAGAACCAGGCAGGACAAGAGGGACAACCAAAATTATTAGGCTTCATGGGAAGCATCTGAAAAGGCAAATGTTCTTAGCTTCTGAAGGTGCCGCCCAGCTACAAAGGTGAGGTGGGTCGATGGTTTCTTGTCTTGTACTCTTCTTCCTGCCATCAATTTCATCCTCTTCTGTGTCCCTTCTTTTGCACCTATTTTGTCCTCTTTCCTCCTGCTGTTTGCCCCTCTGCCTTTGCTCTTTTGCCTTCTCTCCCAATACATTTACTGATCGTTTTTGTTGAATGCTTAATTTCCCTGACTTCTCTTTTCTTTGCTTTTAGCTTGCCTCTTCCCTCTGCCTTCCTTTAAAGCTTCTGGCCCTGTTGATCCCTGAAATTTTTTAATTGGAATTTGAAAGGTTTTTAAGCCATAGCTTCCCCCTGTAACCCTGGAAGGTAGTTGAGGATTACTTAGGAGTACTATAGGAACAACAATCCCCCAGCAATCCTCATAATTCAACATGATGTTTAAAGCTCCACAGATCAAGGAGGGCTGATACACAGAGACAGAAAATGACAGTTCTCCAGAGGAGCTGCCCTGAGGCTCAAGGAAAAAATGAGGGAGTGGGAGATGGTGGGGTATCATCAAGTTTAACAATGGGTCTCTGGGGCTTGGAAAGCTCCAGCATTATTCCAGCAGTGATGTTAACCCTATTAAGTTACTTAAACCCCTTTGATTTTTCAAAGCTGCTGGATTCACCTATGGCCCTATCATTATTGCTGAGGAATTGACTATTCACAGGAGGCCAAACTACATTGCTTGTAATTGTCTTATTCCCTCTAGCTTCAACATGAGCTAAGCACATGGAGGCCTGAGGGTGGGATTTGACTCAAAATTACTCATTACAATTATAAAAAGTCAAACTGGCTGGAGTCTGCATCTATTACAGCATAAAGCACAGATCAGAATTTCTCTACCCCTCCGTGGAAGTTTTCTGATGGTTTCCCTGTTGTAACCAAAACAATTAATGTAATGTGTATTAGAGCAAGAAATACAACAGCTGCTCCATATCTAGAAATGCAAATAAATTGAAACTAACAGCCAGCAAATATTTTTAGAACACCTTGATAAGACAAATAACCACTAATTTATTTTTACCACAATAATGCAAGGAGGTTTCTAAAGGCCAGTATCTCAGCTGAGGTCAGTAGAGTGCTTCCCAGCCTGTCCCTAGGGGCAAGTGAAGCTCCTTTTGCATCTGCATGTCAGACCAAAGGCATCTCCCCTCCTGCAACAGCAGCTCCTGGCCAGACCATGTAAAGCTCCAGAGTATGATGCTGGTGGCATAGGACATTTTCTCTGTCACTCCTATGGAGGGTATTCATTTTCTTTCCAGTGGCCAACCTATTCCTCGAGTCACCTACACAGAAGAGGAAAAGAAAACATGGGGCACTGTCTTCAAGGAGCTGAAGAGTCTCTATCCAACTCATGCTTGTTATGAACACAACCACGTGTTCCCACTGCTGGAGAAGTACTGTGGCTACCGGGAGGACAACATTCCCCAGCTTGAAGATATTTCAAAATTCTTGCAGAGTAAGTTTGAAGCATATAAAAGAACGGAATCAAATGAAAGGTCTCAGCTGTCAGTGGGGGTATTGCTTCCAGAAACAGTAAAGCAGTCCCTGCTTTATCACAGACTCCCTGTGGTGCTTGGGCACATCACTCTGCCTGTGTCTCAGGTCTTTCTCTAAAACTTCCAGGTGTACAATGATACAGATGCTCAGGTACTGTGATGGTGGTATGCATGGGTAGAAAATTCCCTGCTCTTTCACAATTAAACTCTGTTTAACATAAGGAGAGCAAAGAAAACAATTAAAAAACTTTCTTCACTGTGAGAAGTCCGGATAAGCATAAATCAAACACACTAGCTGTTTTTAAGATGCCATTTTTTTATCCTTTCAGCCTGCACTGGATTTCGCCTGCGTCCTGTTGCAGGCTTGCTCTCCTCTCGGGATTTCTTGGCTGGGCTGGCGTTCCGAGTATTTCACTCTACGCAGTATATTCGCCATGCATCCAAACCCATGTACACACCAGAGCCGTAAGTACTTTGGCACAGAAAGTGTGTAAAGCTGCAGCAGACTAACAGCAGGATCAGCCCAACTGATAATAACCATGTGGGACTCCGAAGCACTCCTGGGAACGCAGCTAATGGATAGCGGCCAAGTGGCTGCTCTCATCTGAAAACATTTTCAGAAGATTTCTAGTCTTTTTAACAAGCTGCATCCTCTTCTGCGAGTTCTTGTGTGACTGATCAGACAGTTTTGCTACTGAAGGCATGCTTGTGTGGTGGCTAGGACACGATAGAGTAGTGTACAAAGGCATTTAGCTTAGCTATTAGCACCCAAACAGTGGTGTGAAATCTAGTGCAGGAATGACTCAACATGTTACAAGCAAGCTTCTGGCAGCAAGATAGAGGAAGCCCAGATCATTGATCCCTTCTCTTTTTCATTTTTATGCTGTAATATTTCTCTCTGTCCCTGTCCATTGTCCTTTTCCACTTGCCATTTTCATAAGTTTTCTTCCTCTGCTTCATATTTTTGCAATCCTTCCTTCCTTCCCTTATAATTTCTTTGGTTTCTGCTTCTTCCCACAGCCTCCTTCTCCCCTCCATTTTTCTATCCCTCAGTCTTCTGATTTTTTCCTCCCTGCTTCTGCTCACTTCATTCTCATCCTGCACAAAGCCAGGCTGAAATGTCTTTCAGACCTGCCCTTCCTGGGAGCACCTTATCCTTCTCCTCTTTCTGTCTCACCAAATCACTTCCCTGTCTTTGAAAAATCTAGCAGTCCCTAGGTGAATTCTTCCCCAAATAATGGCTGGCCAGCTGCCAACTTCAACTTGTGATGAAAATAGTCCTACCTGAGGAAGGGTGAGCTTCCACCTCTCAGTGGGAGGCTGTGGGCCTGAACAGGGACTGGAGCTGAGCTCTTGAGGTACATGTTGACACCATGGTGAATTGTCTTAGTAGCCTGACCTTCATCTAAAGGGGTTTCTTGTCTGTATTCTCTTTGGTGGCAATTTCTTTCTGGGCCTTCCTGAGCTGGGTGGGCAGTTGAATGGGTGCTTTTCTTCCATAAGGAAAACCAAATAATGTATCATACTTCCTCTGAGGGATATATGATGGTAAAAACACTGAAAATCCTGGAGTGTGCAAGTGTTTCCATCACAAGAATAATTTTAGAGAAAAACATTTTCCCATGAGTCCTGAGCGTTGTTTGATAGTAGGAGCAAATGCACTGCGCTCCTGCCTATATGCAGACTCTAGGGCATTCACCCAGCATTTCTGGTCTTTTTCTAAACTAAAGTCATTCAGATGTCATGTTTTCCTGCAGTGATATTTGCCATGAGCTACTAGGACATGTGCCTCTTTTTGCTGATCCCAGTTTTGCTCAATTTTCCCAGGTAAGTTGCTCACTGGTTTTCCTGTTTTTATAATTGCATACACCAGAGACTAGGTAACGCAGAGGATGAAGTAAGAGCTACAAGGGGTGGGGTGTTTATTAGCATATTGTTTAAGAGTGGCTAAGGCTGATTTATTTATTGCTTGAAATCTTGACACAGATCACTTAGGTGAACTCATACACCCAAACTCCAAATGTTGGTCTTGTGTGAGTTGTTTTTTTACAGGCAAACCCTTTGTGAAGCCATCATCTAAAAAACTTTTTGTAGATGTTGATCCTTCTGAGCAAAGTTAAATGGCTCATGAGTCACACGAATTATTGCCCCACCCTGCAGTCCAAATGTTAGGGAAAGTGAAGATTTTTGTTTGTTTGCTTGTTTTCTATTGAAGCCACAGAGGAGGCTGAATAAAGTGGGGAAGTGTCCCAGCTGCAAGCATGGGAGAAGGCTGGACAGGAACTTTCTCTTTGGTAATGTTAATATCTCTGGAAAAGAAGCCAAACCTTGGTGAAGGGTAAACTTTTGGCTGCATCTTATCAGAAGATGTGAAAAGAGAGAAAGACAGACAGACAGAAAGAGAGAGAGAGAAAGAAATAAGGAAATAAGGAAGGAAATGGAAGGAAATAAGGAAGGAAAAGGAAGGAAGGAAGGAAGGAAGGAAGGAAGGAGA
>VZSZ01006022.1:512849-622962 GCA_013398815.1 Ibidorhyncha struthersii | reverse complement strand
AGAAAGAAAGAAAGAAAGAAAGAAAGAAAGAAAGAAAGAAAGAAAGAAAGAAAGAAAGAAAGAAAGAAAGAAAGAGAAAGAAAGAGAAAGAAAGAAAGAAAGAAAGAGAAAGAATAAAAGAGAAAGAAAAGAAAGAAAGAAAGAAAAGAAAGAAAGAGAAAGAAAGAAAGAAAGAAAGAAAGAGAAAGAAAGAGAAAGAAAGAAAGAAAGAAAGAGAGAAAGAAAGAAAGAAAGAAAGAGAAAGAATAAAAGAGAAAGAAAAGAAAGAAAGAAAGAAAAGAAAGAAAGAAAGAAAGAAAGAAAGAAAGAAAGAGAAAGAAAGAAAGAAAGAAAGAAAGAAAGAAAGAAAGAAAGAAAGAAAGAAAGAAAGAAAGAAAGAAAGAAAGAAAGAAAGAAAGAAAAAGAAAGAAAGAAAGAAAGAAAGAAAGAAAGAAAGAAAGAAAGAAAGAGGAAAGGAAAGACAAGAAGAGAAAGAAAAGGAGACGAAGGATGGAAAGAAGGATGGAAGACAGAAGTGTGGAAGTAGGGGAGGAAGGAAAGAAGGAAGGAAGGGAAAATGGACTTGCTGTAACATCTTGCTCACAAGACAAAAGTCAACTTGATGTAGTTAGTAAGCATTCAGTATTGTCCTCAGGTTCTACCCTTTCCCAGAACTGGGGTTTCCTTCAAGATAAGCCCTATTGCACGTTGGCTTATTAGGATTTGACAAGCTGCTGCCATGCTTTTGGCGTGGGTGTGTGTGGGGCTCTGATTTTGCACTGCGCAGTCCTCATTAGAGCAGACCAAGCAAGGGACCTCGTTATATACAGTCTTGTGTGGCTGTCTTCTGAATTCAGCCATTGCATGCCTACAAGGAAAGTCTCCATTAGCTCCTAAGGTACGAATAAGCTCTTTCAAATTGTGCCCTGTCGTTCAGAAAAAATAACTCATTCAAGGCTCCAGGAAAACTCCTGCAATCGGGGCCCATCAAAACAAAAAGAAATATTTAAGGTGTGGAGATGTGACTGGTTTACCTTCTTTTGACCATATCATTCTCATGGGTGTGCATTGTAGACTTAATCAAAAGCCTGTCAAAGCAAGAGGAAAATTTTATTTGACCTCAATGGGCTTTGTACCAGGCACAAAGGATCATGAGTTGTAAATGACATTTGGACAGGACCCTTTGTTCATTTCTGGAGAGATTTCTGGTTTAAAATTGATGTTGCATGATAGGAACATGTCCTGTAAACATTTGTGTGTGGTAGTAAGCGATGGTAACATTTAAAATGTGAGAAATTACATAAGACGAGACAGGAAGAATGTTTGCAATAAACAGCTTGAAGAATAATGGTTTATTGTTACAGGAAATTGGACTGGCATCTCTGGGAGCTCCAGATGATTTCATCGAGAAACTCGCTACGGTAATTTAATAAATGAGGGCTCAGTTTTCCAAAGCACCCTGTGTTGTCTTAATTCTGCTGCCACTAAAGTCACTGATAGAACTCCCATAGAGTTGAATGGGAACAGAGTGAAGTCCATGATCGGAAAACCCCACCCTGAAACAGTTGCATTAAAGGAAAATTACTTTGGCACCCCTTATTCAAAGTGACAGTTGTGATTAAACACAGAAGCCCAGACAAGATTTCCTCCAGCACAAACATATTGGGCAAGAAGAGATTACATGTTACTACATCACCACAGGAAATTTCAGGAGGCAGCTTCAGTAGCTGTTCTACCTGTAAGTGCCCTTTCTCTTCCACCCTGCTTGGCAGTTAATGTCCTCTGCAGTCAGTGTGGCTCATCTGAATTCTACTCTGAGACTACTGAGACCCAGAATTGCAAACTTCAAACAAAAACAAATATATGCCTATGAGATTAGCGTCCCCAGTGCGAACTCACCTGGGCAAAGCAATGCACCGTCTTTGCTGTTTCTGATAGATGAGGTAGTTCTTCTGAGCCAGAGCAGGTATCCTTCTAAATGACAGACCAAGAAGTCAAGCTTGCCCCCACACCACCTTCCTTCAATATTGCACTAACAGCCCATTCCCTGCGTTGCTGCTGCAGCTAGATGCCCTCTATGTGAAACAGGACACAAACTTCTATCAGCTAAGGTTCAAACTGCAATTGGATTGTCCAGCCAAAATGAAATTTAATTGCCATAGTTTCATTGTGTCTGCTCTGCTGACAAATGTAAGCACAGTAAAGCACAACTGTGTTTGTCAGGGCACTGAACTGATTCACAGCCACACTGAGTCTGGCACTGTGCCCCTTCCAGGAGAAGAATTTCAGTCTGTGGGGACATTTATTGTATTTATATGGTTGATATTTGACACATGGCAAAATTTTAAATAGAAATGTCAACTCCAAATGTATTCAAATCAATGATGTACACCTACTTTTTTTGATCAAGGAATCATATGTTTCTGTCTAATTTTCTTATTAGGTTTATTGGTTTACAGTGGAATTTGGACTGTGTAAGGAAGGCGATTCACTCAAGGCATATGGTGCAGGGCTGCTGTCTTCATTCGGGGAGCTGCAGGTGAGTTCTAGAAAAGAACATTTCAAAGATGTTCATAGCTGCTCAAATTTCTTTTCTGAATGTCTTTAGATCCTTATTTTGCTTCATGCTTTGTCCATAGAAGTAGCATGAAATGCTGTACTCCATTGAAGAGCTCTGATAATTTTGTCAGTGTCTACATACAAAGGGGACTCATACCTGCTTCTTTCCTAGTAAATGATGTTATAATTGTATTCCACAGGAGCAACTCTTTCCTGTCTGAAACTTGGTGGTGTTCAGTAGCTCTATCTTTCTTTCACAGCAAATTCAAGCACTTTTAAACTGAAATAAATTTCTTACCCTTTTGCTCATAGTATTGTTTATCAAGTAAGCCTGAGATTCAGCCTCTTGTCCTGGAGAAGACTGCTGTGCAGAAGTACCCTGTTACTGAGTTCCAGCCTATCTACTATGTTGCTGAGAGTTTTAAAGATGCAAAAGAGAAGTTAAGGTAATCCCGTCATTCCATATAAGACCCAATTTCTTGTCCATTGCCAATACATTGGATCCCATTGCCATAACAGGTCTGCGATTGACAGTAACGTTTTGAGAGGCATTAGAAAAAGTTGTGCAATGCTTAAGGAGACTAAACAGTTGTTACACTCAAAATCTTGTTATGGGCAATAAGGGGAACATACCTTATACATCAAGCAAGGAATTTGTTGTTAGTCTAATTAAGAATTTAATCTGTATAACCAAAATGCAACAAAAAATTATTATTAGTCCCATTGCAATCATAGAATCATAGAATCATTTAGGCTGGAAAAAAACTGTATGATCATCAAGTCCAACCGTAAACCTAACACTGCCAAGTTCACCACTAAACTGTGTCTCTAAGTGCCACATCTACACGTCTTTCAAATACCTCCAGGGATGGTGACTCAACCACTTCCCTGGGCAGCCTGTTCCAATGCTTCACAACACTTTCTGTGAAGAAATTTCTCCTAATATCCAATCTAAACCTCCTCTGGCGCAACTTGAGGCCATTTCCTGTTGTCCTGTCACTTGTTACTTGGGAGAAGACATCGACCCCCACCTCTCTACAACCTCCTTTCAGGTGGTTGTAGAGAGTGATAAGGTCTCTCCTCAGCCTCCTTTTCTCCAGGCTAAACAACCCCAGTTCCCTCAGCGTGCTTCTCATAAGACTTGTTCTCTAGACCCCTCAGCAGCTTTGTTGCCCTTCTTTGGACATGCTCCAGCACCTCTATGTCTTTCTTGTCGTGAGGGGCCCAAAGCTGAACACAGTACTCAAGGTGGGGCCTCACCAGTGCCGAGTACAGGGGGACAATCACTTCCTTAGTCCTGCCGGCCACATTATTCCTGATAAAAGCCAGGATGCTATTAGTCTTCTTGGCTACATGCGTACACTTCTGGCTCATATTCAGCTGGCTGTCAACCAACACCCCCAGGTCCTTTTCTGCCAGGCAGCTTTCCAGCCACTCTTCCCCAAGCCTGTAGCACTGCGTGGGGCTGTTGTGACGCAAGTGCAGGACCCGGCACTTGGCCTTGTTGAACCTCATACCATTGGCCTCGGCCCATCAATCCAACCTGTCCAGATCCCTCTGTAGAGCCATCCTACCCTCAAGCAGATCAACACTCCTGCCCACCTGGGTGTCATCTGCAAACTTACTGAGGGTGCACTTGATCCCATCATCCAGATCATTGATAAAGATATTAAACAGAACTGGCCCCAATAATGAGCCCTGGAGAACACCACTTGTGACCGGCCACCAACTGGAATTAAATCCATTCACCACAACTCTTTGGGCCCGGCCATTCAGCCATTTTTTTACCCCGCGAAGAGTATGCTTGTCCAATCCAGTCTCTCCAGGAGAATGCCATGCGAAACCATGTCAAAGGCTTTACTGAAGTCCAGGTAAACAACATCCCCAGCCTTTCCCTCATCCCCTAAGTGGGTCACCTTGTCATAGAAGGAGATCAGGCTAGTCAAGCAGGACCTGCCTTTCGTAAACCCATGCTGACTGCATCTGATCACCTGGTTGTCCTGTACATGCCACATGACGGCACTCAAGATGTTCTGCCCCATAACCTTCCCTGGCTCTGAGATCAGACTGACAGTTCTATAGTTCCCTGGATCCTCTTCCTTAGGGTCAAAGCTAGCTAATTAATGCAAAACAAATCTCTTTAACAATACTATAGATAAAAGTTTTTGTACAAAATATCTCATAGTATCTACTCCTTTTCTTCTGACATTATATTCACCCTTACTCTTTCTTTTGTGTCTTAAGTGAACAGTTTCAGTCTGATGGGGGGGAGTTGTCAAGTAGTCAGCATCTTGAGGTCTTCAGAGCAGGGCTGTGATTTTAATGAATGGAGTTTCTTCCTCTCTTTTGTGAGGAGGTGGATGGTGTTGATGCTTCATTTCTTCCCCCTCAGCCCAAAGTTTCCTCGGGGCCATTTTTATATTTTCTAACATGCTTTACCTCTTGCTCTTTACATTGGTCTGCAAAATTGTGTTACTTCTGACGTTACAATTCATGTTAAATATTTTTTTTC
Organism: Ibidorhyncha struthersii; assembly: GCA_013398815.1. Classification (NCBI taxonomy): domain Eukaryota; kingdom Metazoa; phylum Chordata; class Aves; order Charadriiformes; family Charadriidae; genus Ibidorhyncha; species Ibidorhyncha struthersii. The sequence goes on along the minus strand of VZSZ01006022.1, from coordinate 617,912 downwards.
TTTGTCCCTTTTGTTTCCTTAGCTCCTAAGTTTGGTTCACTGTGAATAACTGACCAGTGGGGAGTTCCTGATAGCCCAGGGACCACCAGCATCATCCTATGCTAGCGCCTTTAAGGCTTCTGTGATCAGCCCATGCTGGTATTCCTTTATGCTGCATCATTACTTTAGGGTCAGACTCAGTTTGCTATGTACAGGGTAACTATTTGCTATTCCTGCGTGTATAAAAATTATTAACGATAGGCATTATAGCACACAGTTATTCAGAATTAAGCAAAACTAAAGCAAATTAGGTAATAGCTACATGGTCATTAGACAATTGCTATTACAGCTAAACAAAACTGTAAGCAATCCTAATAAACCCAGTCCTGAGACATGTGTGGTTAGCTTAATACAGAGCCTCCAGCTTGTTACCAGCAGTGTGTTTACAAGACTACAGGGCTACACAGTAAATCTTTCAGTCATCTGTGACTGAAATACAGATTCAGTTCCAGTTCAACAAGACTTTGAAATAATGGTCCAGGTTCAGTTCTTATTCTTGAAACAGGAATGGCTCAGACTGTGTTCGAGGTTCAGCTTGGGTTCCACCTCACAGCAATATTTCTATTTCTGTTTAAAAAAAACCACCACTGTATTTCTGGATGTTAACCAATACACTGGGGGTTAGCCTTGGTTCACAGTCAACAAATTTTTTGCTTGGAGATACCACACAGGGACTTGTCCCAGACCTGCAGTCTCTTCTCTCTCTCTCTTTCTCTCTCTCTCCCATTCAAGATAAACAAATACCGAGACCCAAGATATTCTGCTGCCCCAGGCTTCCCAGCTCCAAGGTCTTGCTAGCTACCTCCCCTGCTGCTTCTTCAGTCATCATAAGCCTGCAGCCTCTCCTTCTGCCCTTTCCTCTGGGGTAATACCTGAGAAAGACGGCCTTCTCTTCTGGTTTGTGCTACTAATATCCTGTACACAGTTTCTATCTTCTCTGTATACTTCTCTAACTGAGTAGCAAGTTCCTTGAGAAAACGGAAGATGGTGCCTTACTCTATAAAAACTATCTTGGAGCTTCTTTTATTTGTTTAAATGACCAAATTGGAAAAGAGGTTAAATTGAAACAGAGGTTTAGGGGTTGGTCCAGTGTGCGTGTTCGTGGCTTGCACCTGGACATATGTGTTTGTGTGTAATAGAAAACCTCTCTGAAAAATTATTCTGAGGCTGACCTAAAATATTTCAGCTTAAGGCATTCATCTTCTAATTATGATCTTACCTTCAGCTAGGATTTAGGAATCTTCTGTAGTCTTCTAATGTGGATCTCTCCCCTTAGAAAAACTGGACTGATGCCACTAAACACTTTATCGTAGCCAACATAATTTTTTTCACTGTAACACCTTGTGGCCTGCTCACACTGAACTCTGCTTGAGACAACAGCCTTAGCAGACAATAATTAGGACTAAACTGAAGGAGCAACATGGAGGTGGCATCCAGCATATTGGATGTTCATATCCAGTGTTCTGGGCATATGGGATTTGCCATGCGGAGTCACAGTCTGTATACTGGGGCTCCATAATCAACTCCTGCGTGCTTTCCTTCCTCTTTCAGCAAATAACCAGTAATCCAAAGCAGATATATAAGCCAGCATCCTGCTGGGGTCTACAAGGAGCCTGGAACAATAGCTCTGACCATCTCATCCCATTCAGAGTCCTCCTTTCCACAGTTCTGTGGTTATGCAAATTAACGTTTTCCCAAGATACCAAAATCTTAATGTTTCTGCTATGGAATTAACTATTTTGCATCAGGAAAGGCTGCAAATAAGGGGTGGCAAGAATGCTGCTTCACTCTGTTAACTATCTCCTATCTTGGCAATGACCTGGAAGCCACTACCAACTATGCCAGAAGTTATGACTTTGCTTGCTCCTTGTTATGCCAGGATGGCATAGGTACTTGACCTTACTTTCCCAGAAATTGCAGATTTGGATCAGGGTTCCTATATTTTGCATTACAGAAAGGAAAATGAGGTTTTCAAGTTTGGCAAATCTTTATAGCTATATAGTTGGCCTATACCAGGAGCAGTGTTACCATGCCAATAGCATAATTAGTCCTGCTTGGAAAAAAGCAAAGGTAGTAAGGACAAATCCAGATTCAAGCATGTGATGGAATGCTGTATGTCTCAGCTCACTCAGCAGGAATTTCAGTTATTTCCTCTTGCAGATTTTCTTATTCCCCTCATCAAGAAATGCACACACCAAGAAAAGACCCAGTTACTGAAAAAAAGGAGCTTTTCAAGTTTGTATGTATTTTTGTATTTTTGCCTCAGGAAATTTGCTCAAACGATCCCTCGTCCTTTCTCTGTTCGGTACAATCCCTACACCCAGAGGATTGAAGTCCTGGACAATGCAAAGCAGCTGAAGAACTTAGCCGACACTATCAATAGTAAGGAACTACAGATTTGTTACCTTGAATTCCTCAAAACTTGGATCAGAAATAGCAACCATAAAGCAGATTTCTTCTGGTTGCATTAAATGCTCTGAGTCTGAGCAAGGCCAAGCAGCACACATCTCCTTTCTGGTGCAAAAATTTCTTCCTAACTCTAGCCAAGCTTCAAAATAGCTTTTCCACTTGACTGCAGTTTGTTACATCTGAAATACCCAGTTTTAGTGAAGCTGCTAGGAAAGGCCAGAGGGCCTTGTGGTGGATTCTGATGTATGGCTCTAGCTGTCCTCAGTAAGGAAGAAAAGGAACAGCTTGGCTTTAATCTCGTTTCCTTTTGCCATTCTAGCCTTTTTCCTGATACATTTTGCCCCTAACATTGGCTAGCCTGCCAAGAGCCAGCACCCCTGCTCCTGTGAGCCATTCTTGTGTGGCTGATGAAGGCAAAGGGCTGACTCTGCAGACTTTACTCCAGTAAGACCCTAATAAATGTGTCCAATCCAGCACTTCTTTGCTCACCTTATTCTTTCAGGGAACGGTTATAAAGGGTAAATATATACAGGAGTGTTAGAAATGGGCTAGCTGTAGAATTAACTGCTCTGATTATTTCCTTTGCAGGTGAGATGGGGATCCTTTGCAATGCCCTCCAGAAGATAAAATGAAGATTCGCTGTAACTTGCTAATCACTGGCTACTAACTAGAAGCTGCCATGTGCAAATGCCAGTACTCATCTAGCCTCAGTCTATTATCTTCCTGTGTACTGCATGAATGCTTATATTATATATCTTGATTACTGTAGATTAGCAGAGAAAAAGACACCTGCAGGTGACCCTTGACTCTTTTGGCTTTTAGACACTAACCCTCTTTTTTCTCATTAATGCATAAAAATGCCCTTAGTTCTGGAAATGCGGGGAAAGGCTCCACATCTCTTGTGCCAAAGCAGAAGGAGATATCCACCTCGCAGAGCTATAGTCTGCTGCAGCTGTGAGGCTGCATTTCCACCCTGGGCCCAGGGACAGGATGGCAATGCTAACAGGCTAATCCCCCTCGTTTTGTCCCACAGTCACTCTTCCCTCAGACCCTCACATTTGTGCAAGGTTCCCATGGGGTCTCAAACTCTACACCTTTCAGAGGGTATACATATACTGCTTAGTCCTCTGTACCTCTACTTTTACACACAAGCACCTCTATCCTGAAATAATTTGTTTTCCTAAAAATGTGATGTTGCCATTGATCCAAAGCACAGATGATAGTGGGGAAAACTGCAGCTATGCTGCAGTCCCATTAACAAAGACTTATCACCATGAATAAATATACTGTATTTGCATAAGCACCAATCCCCAAATGGTTTGTGCAGGTCAGGAACACTGTATGCTGCATTGTGTTATTGGTTTGCAGAGCAAAGGCTCTGAGGCTGCGTATTCAGGGCATGGAGTCTGCGCCTCAACACAGTACCCACAAAAAAGCCCCTTCAGAGAAGACTCACCTAAAGGCAAGTCTGTGTGCCTTTTTACAGTTGGATGTGAGGTCAGTTTGTCAATACTTTGTGCAAGCAAGAAACCATGCAGGTGTTCTACCAGGGCATCAAGACTTTATTAGTCCAGTCTCAGAGCTCTGCTGGCTGTAACGTGTAGCATCATGGATTCAGAGCTGATTCAGGACCTTACTGATTCAGAGCTGATTCAGAGCTTACAGAAAGGGGAGACCTCTCTTAACAGACACACTCAGCTACTCACTGTGGAAGGCTGACATGTGAAGGCTACCTTGTGTTGTGCATGTCCTTCTCTGAGAGTGCTTTATTCAGCCCTGCTACAAAGTGTCTCCTAATTTTCTGGACTCACAATCTGGAAGGTGGATACCAACACTTTGGAAATGGAAGAGAAGAGGTTCTTACAATGCAGCTGAAGACATCAGAGCCTTCCAACTCCTAACTCACTGTATCTGTCACTAAAGTCCCCACCAAAGCTATGGAAGACCTGGCCTAGCTGTGTTCCAGTCTAAGTGCATTCAAACCCAAACGTGGTATCTTTCAAGGCAGCTCCTAAGTCATGATACTTTCTGGAGTCCCCTTCCTTCTCCCACTTGAGCTTTAATCTCCCTTTTTTGGTTAAAGCAGTTTTATTCTTCCTGGAGTATAGCTCAACTGAGGCAGCAAATGGACGTAAGGGTGATTCCAGCTTAACCCAATGGCTGAGATATGTAGAGAGAAAAGCTTTGCTGCTCAGAAATCTATTTCTGTATTTTATCCAATGACCTTCACTCAAAGCAGTTAAATGACCTCTTGGACCGGTCCACATTGTATAATGCCTCCATGTAGTTCCCTGGTTGAAGGAGGGAGGAGATCAGCACTGGTATATCAGAACTGAATAGAGCAAAATAAAGCAAAGCAGAACAGTACTTCTATCTTGAAACAATTCTGTGTCATGATACTAACATGATTCAGGAGTCACATTTCTGTTGCAAGATTCAAAGATGGAGAGGGATTTGAAAGTCCTCAAATCTCATACCTACCAATGTACTACTCTTGTATTTATAGTTTGAAAATCAATGGAGTTTTAATGTAAGCATCATCCTTTAGGAAGATAGAAAGTACATCTGTTTCCATTATATTTATGGCGGTTAATAACATTAATCTAAGGATACCAGCTGGAACCCTTTTCAATAGGCATATACTTATGCAAAATGGTATCATTTTGGTGCTTTGAAGTAAGCTTTTTAATCTCTGTATCTTTTTTCTTCCTTTTTTTTTTTTCTCATTACAATGTCTGTGTAGATCTTTCAGTCCTGCTTGGCATGTATTTTCAGTGTGAAAGTAGCCCATATTTTTACCTTTTAATGTAATAGGACCCATAGGATAACTGTGTACCACAAAGAGCAAATTTCACCCCAAGGGTGAAGTCTTTCAAACTAATCCTCAGAGGGCTTTCCAAACTCCTCTGCTTCTGGCTGTTGTTATGAGTGACAGCAGCAGTAAATCTATAGTGATATTGAGAACCAGGATTTGTGGTTGTCTTTTAATGTGCAAGTGAAATGGTTAAAGAATATTGATGCCACAAATCTGATTTTGTGTCCCTTAATGCAGGTTTAAATGAGCAATAACTCCAGCCAAAGCAGCATAACATAGCTATTCAGCAAGACTGAGACGTGAGAAAAAGTTAAATGCTCAGTATTGTAAAAGCAGAGGAAATATATTGAAAGTAGATTTTCTTGCAAATAAATTAGCTTGTGCATATGCGTTTTAAATAGTACAAATAAATTGCATTTTAAATAGTACTTCTTAATAGGTGACTTCTTATTTCCATGCTAAAGAAAATTAGTCATGTAGCAAAATGCTTTTTGCATTATCTGGCCACTGTAACTCCTTTTTGTAAGGTAGCCACACAGGTTAATCAGAATTAAATACCCAAGTAGGGAGGAATGCCCATTTGAGGTGGCTTCCAACTCAAGAGAGGCTCTCTTGCACTGGTTGAGTGTCACTCATTCAGACAAGACTATGGAGCTCTAAAGTGAAACTGATATTAAAAAAACCCAAATCTCCTGATGTGTATAATTATCTAGAAATGTATAGCAAAGCCTTGACTGCTCTACCTTTGCATACTCTACATTTTTGTATGCTACCCTGACTAACTTATCCCAAGCTACTCTTTTAAGAAACCTTCCTCTCTTCTGTCCCACTATGATCACATTTTTGATGTCTCCATCTCCAGCTCTGTTTCAGGTGACCAAAGAAGCCCTTTCATGAGGCCCTTTTCCTTTGCAGTGACCTTGGTCAAGGTTGGTGATGGTGATGGAGGGAGGAGTTATCAGCACAGGTTACACAGGGAGGTGGTCTTCTCTGGGTGTCTTAAGATGCCTAGATATGATGGTAGCCTTGGAGCAGGGATGCTTTATTCCCCAAAGGATGCCGAAATTGTTGCAAAAGGGATTAAGCACAAGAGGATTTCACAGGAATGTATTCTTTTAAAGCCTGTCTCTTTGCTGCTTCAAACCATGCTGGAAGTTGGCAGAAAAGACTTTTTAATGTTCAACTGTAACCATTTAAATTAACCTAAATAAACAGAAATATTAATGCTGCATCCATCTCAAATGAATAGTACTATGCTCATATAGGACGGAAATATTTTCAATGGGAACAGATCAAAAATGAGCAGGTTGTTTGTGGCGAACAGCCATGACCTTTTAAAGCACCCACCCCGGGGGCTGCACGAGAGGAGGTGAGCCAGTTCTTGGGGTGGGAGGTCCTTCACTTGTGCAGGGTGATGCTGCCTGTCCCCATGGGAAAGGATGATGCACTGTGCTCCAGTCCTTGCATAGCCCTTTAAACTGCAGCACCCAACCGGAGACCTCTCCTCCTGCACTCCTAGAGGCCCTCAAAAGAGCTGAAAGCAGGACTCTGAGATGTCTCAGCAGAGCTGACTTACATCATGGGTGAGGCCTTCCTGGGCCTGCCCCAGGCATGAATTCAACGTGGTATTGCGTTGTCCAGTGGCTGGGGAAGGGCATTTCACCACCTGGAGAGTCAGGGCTCTCTGTTCTGGTTCTGCAATGGTCTGCAAAGATGTGGTGTAAGCTCTGCCTGTATCGCTTCAACTATCACACTGGCTGATAAGTCCAGTCTGGCTCTCTAAAGAAACCTCAATTCATATACAGGACCATCGTGCTTAGTGCTGAAAAAACATGTAGAGATGGGACACCAGAGCATAAAGACAACCGTAGGAGCCTGATGGCCCTGCGCTGCCAGTATTTGTGACCAGTGTCTTAAACATGCATCTCAAGCCCTCGGGCTTTCACCTATGTGTCTGCCCGTAGCTGGAGTATGAGACCTTGTGCCATTTGTCACTCATGCCATGCCTGTGGGCTGGATGTGGGGATGCATGCACCCACCCTTCATGGGAACGGCCCAGCCTGGACTCAGGTATTCATACTCAGCTCAGCTGTTTCTCCCGTGACCAGCCTTGCCACCACTGCTGGGGGAACGTGGGACTGGGGAGAGCCTTGTTCCCCCCTTAAAGCTCACTTCTTCTCCCCCCGCCCCGTTCAGTTTGCAGCAGTAATTCCGCCGCCTCTGAAGGTCCCTCTTACCCTCCCGGACCCCCCTGGGACATGAGCCGGGCCGGAGGCGGGGGGGGCCGGGGCAGCCCGCGGAGCGGAGGGTGCTGCAGCCCAGCGCCAGGCCGGGTTCAGCACCGCGGACAGCGGCTTGCCCTGCCCGCGGGCGGCGCCGGGCCCCGCGGCGCCCCGGCCCGGGTCCGGGCTGGGCACGGCCGGGGGGACAGCTCTTCCCGGGCTGCCACTCACCAGGCCCTGCAAAGCCCCCGGTATCTGGATGGGTCGATGTTCCTCAGGACACTGAGACCCACCTCGTGGGCACTGTGCTCCAAAATTCACTTTGGGTTTGTCTGTCTCAGCCAGAGGGGGGATTTGAGACCTTCTCAGTGCTCTGTCTTGGACCAAGGGAAAACACGGTGCTGTCATGGTCTCTGGAGAACAAAATTTGTTTGCACTGTTTTTTTTCTTCCCTGGTCGAGGAGAAGGCAAGAGCAATACAGCACTGGGTTGTGTGACCCAGCCAGGACAAACTAAGGAGCGCATCAGAAATGGTGCCACCTGCAAAGGGAGGACAGAGAGGTGACCTTCCCTGTGGGCCTGCAAGATGACTTTCACAGGGGCTCCAGCACATTGTAACTTGGGGTATGAAGATAGGGGTGCTCATATCCAGAAACATGTTTGTGGATGTCAAAGGATGCCATGCCCAGGCAGGAGCAGAGCTGAATCCTCCCTGAGCTTGCCCTGCCAGCAGTGAGAATGATGTGACCCTGGACTTTTTGAGAGTCTGTTTCACTGGAACTAAAATCATGACAGAAACAAATTCCAACAGAGGAACTTAGCCTGGAGGCAGCACTCAGCTCTTGTGGGGTTAGGGTAGGACAGGTCGGATCCTGTGGGCAGGAAAAACTCAGAAGTAGGCAATGAACTTTGACTCTGGTTCAGGTCTCTGGCACTCCCACAATTGTGTCTCTGCAGAGAAGCCACCACTTGCATTGGGCTAGGGGTTGGGGGAAGAGCCCCTTTAGTTCCCTGGGTGCATGGTCAATGCAAAGAAGGCCCCAGTGACATAAGAGAGGGTGGGGAGGAAGGGCAATCTTAGACTGGGTGATGTAAATGGGGCTCAGACTAATTGAGTCTCCACAAAGGAGCCCAACTCCAGGGTTGAACAGCTTGCAGACACTTTCAAACAGAGCAGGAGGGCAGCGCTTTGAAGTTACCCGGAGGAGGAGGGTTATCTTGGGCTCTTGCGCTTATCCTACGCAGGCAGTTTCCCTTGATGTGTCTGGCATAGCCAACATAAATGTCCCTACACCTAACACAGTAGCAACCAGCTTGCTTTGCTGCTGTCTGTCAGCTCTGATCTCACCACCCACATAGACGCCCTGCATTTCCAGTCCCACCACATCCCCTGGCACTCTGGGAGAAGCACTCACAGTCTCAGACAGTTTCCACTCAACATCTGGCAACTGCAATCTGCTCCACTGTCTCCCAATGAAGACCGACTTGGTGGGGATCTCAGGCCAAAAGGAAGAGGCCAGCAAGGAGAAGGAGATGCATGGCATAGAGTCCTTGAACAGGCGAGGCAGCTTGGACTCCAACAGGGAGGATGGCAGAGCCACTCTCATTCTGACCCTCACCCTCTGCAATGTGAGAAAGATTGAGCTCTGTAGGGCAGCGAAAGTCTTTGAGGTACGGACCTCACCATTCCATTCCTTCCACTGAGCCCTTTCTTCTGTCCCTATTACCTTCACCTCTCCCACTCTGCATCTCCCCTTCTCTCACCCTTCTGCTCCGTGCCTGACTTATGCCTCCACCTGCCTTCCCCCTTTCTCGTTGTCTCTGTTTTGCTACAGCTGCTCAGAGAGGTTGGCTGGCCTCTTCAGGTGAAGGAGAATGTTCTGGAGGGAGGGAGCAGCTGGACAGTCAGTTAGAAGAGTCATCATTTTATGTAAGGGCTGTTCAGAGCAGATTCCAATCTATTGTTTCTTCCTAGTGGTTGTGGTGGCCAGCCACGTCTAAACAACAGGCCAGCATTTCAAGTATTCAGATTGTGGGGATGTTAGGAGCCAATGAATTTTCTCTGCATATTTGACAGGAGATATAGAGAATACAAGAGCTGTAAACCATACAGGCATTATATATTCTGGGCATTTGAAGTATCCCTACCAGGTGCTCACTCTCATCTATGAAAATGAATAACTCAAAAGAAAAGTATTGTATTTGTTACTTATTTTTAATCGTTCCCAATTATTTAATGATTATGGTGTTATTACACATCAATAGATCTGCTTTCATTCTGCCAGGTTCTTAAGACTTACCCAGCCAGTCGTTTGTTATTTCTGCACAGATGAAATGCTACAGTCAACAGTATCCTATCTTTCATCTCCATCTATCTCTACCTAATTCTACAGTGTTTAATCCGTAGCCCTGCCTGTATTTTAGCTCCTTCTAAACTGGGCATTACTACGTGTCATTGCTTAACATGCACTTCTTGTTAAAACTTCTTTTAGTCACCTTTTTAAAACATTGTAGAAGTGTATCTAGACTTACCTGGATTTTCAGTCTTTGGAGGAGCTTCATCATATGAGCATCTGGCTCTTGCAGATGTTTGAAACTCAGATCCATCGCTTTGAAACCAGACGAGCCAAAAAGCCCGAGAACTCTGCTGATGATCTTGACATTTTTGTTGAATGTGAAGTTCACAGTGCTGATGTTAGTATCCTTATCACCTCCCTAAAGAAAATAGCAGAGGACGTGAAAACGAGCAGAGAAGACAAAGGTAAGAAATGTATGCATCTGTTAGTGCTGTTTTGTTTCTTTCTGGAGTAAGCTTTTTAGCATTAGCTTCATAGTAGTAATTTAATTAGTGTGGAAAACAGGTGAGGGTGCATTCATCTTTTTTCACTGTGTGACTCTCTTCCCTGAATTGGGACCATTCCCATCAGTGTGGAAAGGGAGGCACTTCGTCATAGCCAGTGGAATTGAGGTGAGAAAAGTGTTCCAGCAAAAAAAGGAGATGAGAAGAGTAGAGCAGCAAAGCAAGACGTTGAGGAGAAACTGTAAACTCCTCAATGATAGGAAGACTGTGGGCTGAGAGCTGTGCAGAGAGCTGACCTCTCTGAAGCTCTGCAGAGTGAACAAAGATACTTGATGGGAATGCAGTGCTATGGCAGAGGGTCTGAATGTTTCATTTGCTTGTAGCGTATTGGCTTGGTTTCGTTAAAAGAAGCAGCAGCTGTCTGCTTATGGTATCCTGGCTACTGCCATCTGGGTCCAGTAGGACTGTCTGTAGGTAGATTTCTCCTTCACTGAAAAGAACTAAATGCAACAAGCTGTAAGAAGTTTCGAGAGTGCAAGAGGGAGAGAGGGTCAGCAGAAAGTCTGCAAGTACTGGGCAGGCTGGAAGAACCAGGAGACAAGCTTCTTGTAAAGAACAGACCCGCAGCCAAATCTGGAGTAAAAGAGCATCAGGCATTTTCCCAGGCACCTGAAAAGCTTGTTTGGAGGCTGTGGAGCTTCAAAGGTGGAAGTTTAGGAAGAGCGTTTTACCCGGCAAAGTGCTGCAAGTGGCTACTCCACTGCCTGTGCTGTATTTGAGTCACCATCCCTATCAGTCATCAGCATGGCAAGTGAGTTTGCCAGAAGTAGACTGGTATTTTTCCTGTTTACAGGCAGGTAGGGGATCGGTGAGTACAACAAGCTGTTAGAGACCTGTTAGGCCAGAGGTGCCCCTGATAGATGAGAAGGCTGAGGGTCCAGCTCATAGGTTGAGTTCTCTGAATACAGAATTGCCATGAGGTTTCCCACCCTTGACGAGGCCAGGCAGAAATCCCCAGGGCCTTTTCAGCTAATACAGTCCTGTTTCGATGCCTTCGGGTGTTGCTCGAAATTCACCTTCAGGCTGGTGATGAGAGGCAGTCCATGCCAAGCTGTTGTCAGGGACTGTGGGGATATCAAAAGGGTATCACTGTCATCAAGGAAACTGGAGAGCCAAAGAGTGTTTTGGAGCTGAAGAAGCATGTCTTTAGGTTTTCCTTGGGAGTTGGGAGGTTTGTGCTTGGGAGTAGCAGTTAGTTTCAGGTGTGTTGGGACTGGGATCTACAGTAAAAACAGGTGACTGTTAAAAGAGGGTGTTTATGGTTAAAGCAGAGGAATATTAGGGACATAATTTTCTTCATCTTTTCCTTCTTCCTATGGTTTTGAACAAAAATGGTAAAAGCAATCAGGCTTATTTCGGATGTAATAATGCTAGAATTGATACAGTTGGCATGCGAATGGCCAGAGTCTTTCTGCTTCTAAGTGAGCTCAGACTCACACACAGCACTCCTTAGTTTGTAAAGAATCTCTTCTGGGTGTTTCAGACCCCAGAATTCAGTAGTGCCCTGAGCAGTTTTTTTGATTTCAAGATGAAAGGGTCAGAGAGTTGATACTTGTAGCCCACAGAGACACCTTAGGTGAGGGCACCAGCAAGAGCTGGAGATTTGGAGGTTTTGGCCTTAAAGCTCTCAAAAGAGCCTTTAAGGCTCTTTTCGTCCTATTGAGGTGAATTTGGGGGTGCTAAAGTGTCAGAGGACTTTCAGCCCAACTAATCCCTAGGTCTAAGATTGGCTAACGGCCCATTTTACTGGTATACCTTATTGAAAGAGGCTACCTGCAACTTCACTTTCTAGGGGGATTTGCAGATGCCTGTGAGAGCATATTTGTAACTAGGAGGTATCTAAGTTATATAAAAATGCTTACTGGTCAGCAAAGATGCAAGTATGTACATTCCAGCTACCTCCGTCCCCTGAGGCTCCAGCTGCTGGATTAATCTTTTTTTTTTTTTTCCCTAGATGGACTTCTTATTCTTTTCATCAGAGTTTTTAGGTGATCCAGACAGGCCTTCCCAGGCAGTTTGCTGAAGGACGGATATGAGACAACGCCCTGTTCGTAGTGGCTTTGACCCAAATTAAGTTGGTACTCAGTTGAGAAAAGCAGTGGTTATCTCTGCTTCCACGAAGCAGAGACAGGTGCAGCCACTATCCCTGTTTTATTGTTTGCATCCATTTCTGTGATCAGGCCGAGGGTTCTGGCATGGTCCTTCCTCCCCTCTCCTCTAGCCTGTCTGCCCTCTCCCAGGACTCAGTAAGGGATAGGCAAGATGTGTATGGGGACATACACCCGAGGACTTACGGTCAGGTTCTGTTTTTGAGGAGATATGGCCGTAGATGGCAGGACAGGCATCTTGCATGCAGAAGCATTGGTACAGACAAAGGCAAAGGCTCAGCAAAAATTTCTGGGTCAACAGAAGAGATCTGTCAGCCTAGTGTTTCTTCTTTCTTATCACAGAACTGGCCACAGTTGCATGAAAGAACTGGAATTTCCCAACATCAGTGTGTATTTGTAGCCTTGTACCTTTGTGAAATGCCTGTGGCTGGATGTAATATAGTAGGGCTAAAGCTAAATTTGCCATTCAGTACAGAGATGCCTGGTGTCCTCTTGTCGATTATGAGATCAAGGTGATCCCAAACAGACCTTTTCTGCTAAGTCTGACCACAGTATCAATCTGACCTTAGAAAGCAGTATTAACTTTGTCCTTTTTTTTTTTTTTTTAATTCATTGGTTATAAATGCTGACACTTAAATGAAAATGGGCACACTTTATGTTTATTTTAGTCACCAGAAAAAGGTCCTCACTTCAGGGGAAGGAAACTGTTTGGAAATTCAGCTAATGCTAGAATAATTTTGCTGGAAAAAATAAAAATGAACTGGAAGGAAAAATCTCAAAGTCAAGATACTTCTCATCCTGTTTTGTTTCTAGAAATTATATGTTTTCCTTTTAAAATGTTGTTTTAACTTTTAAAGTTAAAGAAAATCTAAGACTAATTTTTAGACAAGATAAAAATATTTTTTTTAAATCCAAAATGTTGAAATAAATTTCATAGAATTATAGAATACCAGGTCAGAAGGGACTCAGGATCATCTGGTCCAACCTTTCTTGGCAAAAGCATCATCTAGACAAGATGACCCAGCACCCTGTCCAGCTGAATCTTAAAAGCGTTCAATGTTGGGGAATCCACCACTTCCATGGGGATATTATTCCAGTGGCTGATTGTTCTCATTGTGTAAATTTTTCCTCTTGTGTCCAATTGGAATGTCCCCAGGAATAACTTGTACCCATTACCCCTCATCATTTCCACGTGGCTCCTTGTAAAAAGGGAGTCTCCATTTTCTTTGTAGCCACCCTTTAAATACTGGGACATGTATTGTGCTGTGTCAAATGAAACATCTCATTTGGTCTAAAAGGAAATGTTTTTGCCTTTAAAAGATGTTTCTACTAATTAAAACTGAGAGATTACAGTTGCAAGTTAGTTTCAGATCATTTTTCCTCCAGTCTGCCAGTTTGGTCAGCAAACGAAGTTAACTACTGGTGTACGGCAACACGTAGATATGAATAGAATTCTTAGATACTGATGAAAAGAAAGCTTGTGATGTTCAGCACAATCTTTGTTTTCTGTGTCTTAAAAATTATTTGTTCCTATCTCATTTAACTCTTGCTGCTTTCCCTCCAGTGCCCTGGTTCCCCAGAAAAATCCAAGATCTGGACAAGTGTCACCATCTGATCACTAAGTATGATCCCAGTTTGGACCATGGTCACCCTGTAAGTTTAATGTCACTGTTATTCCATTTTTTAAAAAGAAACGCTCTGTAGGGGAATTTTTGTAGGAAAATTTCATAAGTAAAAAAATACTCATGAAAGGACAGAAAACATGAAGGATCAAGTAAAGGCTGATCTTTAGTGGAATTAGGGAGTATAGAATGAATAACTTAATAATGAGAAAAGCTTATGGGTCCTGATTCAGCAAGGCACATACAATTAACATCAGACACATGCTGAAGTAATTTCTGTTCAACATATTCTTTGGCATGAGTTTACATTTCATTGTTTAATTTTTAAAAAATTCTTGTTTAGTATTTCAACCCTGATATATATGAAGTATGCCCCCTTTGTACTAGCTGCTCCGCATAGAGACAAGTTCCCCAGCTTTCTGGTTTTTGTGTTTTCTATATCTTGACCTTTCAGATATTCCTTATGTGCATTTTTAATTTTGTGTATGCCAGGAATATTATTCAAGTGCACATGTACAGATGATGGTAATTCGGACAAGTGGCAAACAGCTAGCAACTATTTATATACCAGATCCTCAGATCCTGCAGAGGGGAGCATTATGCTTAAACTTGCAAAAAATTGTCTAGTCAGAAAGTAAGAGAAATACATGGCAGCACTGATTCGTCGATATGATACCTGAACCGAGATTTAAATGTGACTGGAGAACCTCAAAAGATCTAGTGATTTCAGTTGAGGTAAGCATCTAAAGTTTAAATAGGAAGCAAGTTGGTAAGATTATACTCCTAATTTACATCTGACTTTTCACAAGGTCTTTGGAGCCAGAATTTTAGCAGTATTTATTGATATTACTCTGCAAAAGCAAACAGATGACACTGTGACACCAGTCTCTGAGGCACCCTGACACTGCAGCGATCCCCTAGGGAGGTTCCTGCTGCTCAGAGGGTGGGTGCAGAGCCCCGGGAACAGCAGGGACAAAGCTGAGAGGTCACAGCATCAATGCTAGTCTGGCTCAATGGCTTTTCCACATGTTTTGCATGGACTTGTTACAGCTACTGACAAGCAAGGGTGGCATCTGAATGAACATATTACCCGTAACACATGACAAAAATAAACATGCTCTCGGGATCCAGTTCTTTCCTCAGATTCACGCACACAATACTTGTTAACTGCAGTATTACTGGTATTATTGCTACACTGAAAATTATGTGAAAAAACCTAAGGGAGAAATTTGGCTTGTAGTATGCAAAGTGATTCCAGTAAATTCTGAATATTTTAGAATACTAAATATTTGTACAGTGATGCTGATCAACGCTGCTTTATGAGTTATATTAGTAACACGGTGCCAGATTTCGGATTTTATTCCTATTATGAATGATGTAAAATTCAAAGAAATTTGATTCCACATCTCTGTTCATATTTAATAGCTGGAGAAGCCTGCTTGAAGCTCAACTTCTAGTAAACACTGAGGGAGCAAAAAGAAAACTCTGGTATTTAATAAGTAAACTGCCCCTTTAAACAGATACCACTGAATTTTCCTTTATCATAACACAGTAATAAATGGACAAGGGGGGATTGAGCTGAAAGCCTGTATTTTCTATGGATTTGGTGGCAGCTCTAATGATTTCTAGCCAGTGAGGCCCCCATCTTCTGCTGAAGTGAAGGGTATCGTGCAGACGCAGTGCACTTTCTCTGGTGAGGCTGTACTAGGCTTGGTACCATCAAGTCCATCACAGCCCTATATTGCAATCTTCATGCTTAGCACGGGAAAGAAATGATACAGATATTCATCTCTTCCCCAGCAAAAGTGACACCCCTATTTCAATTCTGTTTCTAATGTGATTTGCATTTAAATTTGACAGTAAGTGTAATGGTCTGTGATGTAGTGTTTATGAACAACTCCAAAACCTTCCACCAAGCCATGTTACTTTCCTTTCTGGTCACAGGTCCAAAATTTTCATCAAAATGTCATGGATGTAACCGAGTGCAGCCTTTGGCTTACCCTGTTCAGAAGGCTCAAGATTCGTTGCTTCAGAGAAAACAACCTATTTGAGGCTTAGTTTCTCTGAATGCTTCTGTTAGCAAATTTATTTATGCCCACAAATCTCTTTTAATGTAAAACTTCTTTTGAATTATTTTCTAACTCAGGGATTTGCTGACCTGGAGTATAAGAAGCGGAGGGCATTCTTTGCTGACCTTGCTTTTAATTACAGAGCGTAAGTACATGGCTGCTGAAGAGGAAGCGCAGTTCACACGTGCTTTCAGACATCTTTGTGTGCAAGAAATACCATAGACTTAATCTTTTGTCAATGTGTCAATGGGGCTATCTTCTAGAAATCAAAATTCAGCCACAGAAGCTTTCACTCCATATGAAATAGATTTTTCCTACAACACAGCAAATATACCTTAAGATAAAAATCTTAGGATTGCATTCACATCTCCTTCAGTGCTGTATTTTGTCTTAGCAGAGGTGATTTCTCAATATGACTCTCATTTCAATTTTGCAGTTCCTTTTAAGACTAGCTCCTGAGCTGAGGCTAATCTTTTTCAAGGAACTACAGGGAACAATGTTTAGGTACATATTTTTAACAAAGAAAATCAATTTACTATTTTTGTTATTTGTTTGACAAAATGTCTCTAGCCATGGACATTAGCTACCCAAAAACCTCTCAGGTCTCATGTGGGTGAATGAAAATGGTTCTGCCTTTATGTGTAAAACTTCACCAGAATCACTGCTGTCTGACAGAGTCAATGAGATGCATAGGTAGAACTGTTTGTGGATTATCAGCCTCATGGTGGCCAAGAACTGGTGAAATCTCCCTGACCGAGGGGAGGCCTTATTGCTCTCTACAACTACTTGAAAGGAGGCTGTAGAGAGGTGGCCGTTGGTCTCTTCTCACAAGTTACAACCCATAGGACAAGAGGAAATGGAGTCAAATTGCACCAGGCAAGGTTTAGGTTAGACAGTAGGAAAACCTTCTACACTGAAAGTGTTGTCAAAGACTGGAACAGGCTGCCCAGGGAAGTGGTTGAATCACCATCCTTGGATGTATTTAAAAGGCATCTAGGTATGGTGCTGAGGGACATGGTTTAGAAGTGGGCCTGGTAGAATTAGATGACAGTTAGCCTTGATGGTCTTAAAGGTCTTTTCCAGCCATAACGATTCTATGATTCTATGACTTCTATTTGAGTACAGTGTTCTTACCGCCACCATATATCACAGCTAGCGCAGCACAAAACAGCACAAAACCACACAACTGACTCAGAGCTACTGAAGAACCAACAGTGAGGAATATGAGAGGAGACCACCCATCAATGAAGTTAGTGATAGCCACACAGTGTATGCCTGGGCAACTCTGCTGAGTTTATGAATCCTTCTCTGCAATGATACTGTGCTTATCACATCCTCCAGGGATGGACTCTCCAGGCACACACTGTATTTTCATTGCTAGGTTGCCTTCAGTGGAGGTAAAGGTAAGCCTGAAGAACTCTTTTTTCTTCTGTAAAGCAGAACATGGCTCCCTTTCTTACCGTATCCCTCTGTTTTCGCCCTACACTGGATCAGAGGAGAAAATGCACACCTTAGAGCCTACCAAGACAAAAAAGTTGTTAATTTTGTACTATTTTGACATTTCTGTCTTCATGACAGCAAATATTCATGGTGCAGGCAAAGAAAATAATACTTGGAAACTGAACCTGAAACCTGCTTTAGACACATGCATTATTTCCTCTCTTCATTACAGAGGAGACCCTTTGCCTCACATCGAGTACACAGCGCAGGAGACTGCAACTTGGTGAGTTTGTTACTTATACTCCGAATCCCAGAGCTTATAGTATAATTTATTCTAACTGACCTCTAATGAACCATAGCTATGGTGGTCACAGAAAGATCACCTTTCCAAATCTGTTGCCATGAGAAAATGCCCACTCGCAGGATGGAAATTCACTCCAAGGATGTGACTAATCCAATGTTCATAGGACAAACCAGCCTTGCCTGCTCCCCTGCAAGTACTCATTGCTGTTAACATGAATAGGCATCACTCTCCTGAACTGAAGGTAAAGGAAATTTTGGAGTGCCCTTCCAGGATACATTATTTACAATGTAAAAAGGCCTTTGATGTCATATGAAATGATGGCAAATTAGTTTTACATGGGTGCAGAATTTCTTCACTGGGGCTTTGTTTCTCCTGAAGATTTGCCACTCAAAAAAACCCCACCCCAAAACAAAAAAAAAACACCAAACCAGCCCCCCAAACCAACCAACCAACCAAAACCAATTCAATTCAAAGTATGTTTGCAGATGTTATGTGAAGTATGTAGCAGATTTGAAAGAAAGCAGAGCCCTTATTTCATATAACTCTGTTTCCACTTTCTCCCACTAACTTTAAAAAATCTCAGGAAGCAGCAATAATTACACATTTGTATGATAATACAAGCATAAACATGTCCAAATGTCCCAACTAAGAACATAGTCCCAGGATTGTGCAAGATGTCACATGTGCACGTAATAAGAGAGGGTCTTTGTTCAGAAAAGTTTACAATTTAAATGGAGAGAGCCTAAAGGTGGAAAAAGAAAGAATGATGACCACATTTTATAACTGTGGAACTGAAAAAGCTAGAGCTTAAGTGATTTGCCCAAAATTATACACAAAGTTTATGTCAACGCCAGGAATTAAATCCATACACTAGGTATCTCATGCCAGAACCTCAACCACAGAGCCATCCTATCTTTTTCAGCGATCATTTTATTTTAAATAAAACCTACTGTGCCACAGAAAGCTTGAGGGGTGTTGCCCACAATCACACAGAAAACTTGCATCCAGCTCATCCAGGCAGTAACATTTGTATTAAGCTCAAATAGGTTTTTATAGCATCTTTCAATTGTCAAAGATTGTTGGTCGGTGTCATGCTCATGATTGCTACCACCAGCCAACAATCTTGGCATGGGATGGTGTGTGGGAATGTCATATTTAAGAAAATTTAATTTTGTGTTCTTTCCTGTTTTTCCCTTTTGTTGCCAACCTCCGTCATTCCAGTCCTTCTCCACCTAGAATTAGTCCCACTGTGGTAACGGAATAGGCCTTTAAAAGAGTATCTGCCTATTTACACAAACAGCCAGCCCCAGCAACCCAGGTTGTCTTGTTATGTAAAGCTGTTCCCAAAATTAGACCTCCCAATGGTTATCACAGCCCCCTGGGTCTGTGCCCTGAGGTCAGCTGCATTACAGCACAACTTAATTGAGCACTGTGCAATTGAACGGGAAATTTGTAGCACAGACTAAATTCCCTTGGTATTCACTCTGAAGAGCTGTTGGATGCCTTCAGTTTGTAGCAACATGGTTATAAAAATGAAAACTAATCAAGTGAAGAAATATGACTTTCAGCAAACAGAGGGTACAGATGATCTGAGTTTCTGTTTTCAAGCAGGCTTTTTGGAAGGCCCTGAAACTAAGTGGTCATAAAAGATGTCTTATGGGTAAAAGCTATATAAGAAAAAGGGAGAATCTAGGACAAAGTTAAGAGTGATGTCCCATGGGGATGCACCTGTCACGTCTTCATAATAAAGCTGACTGAATAGTACCACCTTTTTCTAAAAGAATAAGGAAATTTATGTAAAATAAGGTGAATGCCTTTAAAGTCTTTCAGGTGGCTGGCTCCATCCTTCGTTATGAGGCTCCTTTCTAGAGTATTTCATAGCCTGCACTTTCAGCAGTTTATTTTGCCATCTCTGGACTGAAGGACCATCAAGTAGCAGCTTAATGGTCCTTTGACTGATAGCACCTCCATACAGTGTGTCATTACATCTGTTTGAGACACTACCTTAGGGCTAGAGCTAAATTTTTCTCTGGAAATATCTGCTACTCTATTGACTTTGGAGTGAACTCAGATGATTTCCTTTAGAGGTACTTAGAGAGGAGGAACACTTAGCTTTGAATAATTCATCACTAGTCTCTGAGACTGCTTACATTTCTGTGGTAGTCAGTGTTTGGACACACAGTAGAATGATACTTCGGTAAAAGAGACCATATGTGCAGAATTGTAAACAAGCCTGCCCTCTCTAGCCTCCAGTTGGGGGATGAACTGTGTACTGGTTCAGATCCTATGCAATCCCACTGAAGTCAGTAGTATTCTATGGGGAAATAAGCCAGGGCAACACTTGAACTCTAGTCCTCCTCATTTTTTCCTAATTCTTTTATGGAAATGGCCCAGCCTCCTGTGGCTTTTGCAATAGTGACAGCAGCCACTGTTTCCCTCTGTTCTTTTAATTTTTTTTCCTCCTAAGGTTTTCCTCCCCCCCCCTTTATTCTGGTTCATTACTCCCACACTGTGTAAGACATTCGTACAAATGAAGAGAGCCATTACCAGGGACTGGCTATCACCTCCATGGCAACAATAGCATCACAGAAAAAAATACAATACAAAAACAACAAAAGGTCATTTTCCGTAGCCAGCATTTCCAAGAATGATCTCAATTTTCATAAAACAATGTTTATAAAATTGTTAAGACCCTAGGGCCATGTCTGAACAAAAATAACCATTTCTATAAGGTTCTTTGCCATCCTATTACTACTTGTTTATTTTGCAACAGCTAAATATATTCCAAACCACAGCTCTAAATCCAAGCACCATCAAATTTGGGAGAAGCTTGAAGCCTGTGCCCAAATCTGGTTATATATATTTTTCTTCAGCTGGTCTCTCTTTGTATAATGGGCTAAATGCTTCAAGAAGTTGCCATGTCTTTCACATACATAGCGCATGCCAGGCGTTTTGAACTGCAAAAGTATGAACGTCTTTGCCTGTCCAGATGTTAATCATCAGTATCAGAAAATGTGCTTTTTTAGAAGGGGGTTTGTAAGAGTCAAATATAGAATAGGCTTCAGCATGGAGGCAGAGGGACCGGCATTTCAAGTTGTATCCCCATGTAGAGAGAGAGGGAATACCTGACTCATTGCATCCCTAAACTGCACGACATAGGAGGGCCACAGCCTCAGCTTTCTCCTTGGGATTTTCCTGGCACCTTCAACACCCTAAGCAAGAAACACTTCCGAATCAGGATTAGAGCCCTATTACATTAAGGGAGGGTGTAGGAAGGGATAAACCAGGTTTGCTGAACAGAACCCACTTTCTGAAGAAACAGTGGAAAAGACCAAACCCTTATGCTTTGATCCACCCAGGCATGGGTTTCCAAGCACCAGGTGTCCTGAGTTCAGATTTTTACACCATTGCTTATGCTAGGGGTTTATGCCTCTCTGTGGACCTGTAGGTAGGGCAGAGAAGTACTGTTTTATTGAGGTGGGTCATGCTATAAGGCTTTTGCTTTTCAGGAGAGAAGTCTACAGGAAGCTGAGCAGCCTTTACCCTAGTCATGCCTGTACGCAGTACTTGGATGCTTTCCAGCAGCTGGAGAAATACTGTGGCTACCAAGAGGATAACATACCTCAACTTCAGGATGTCTCCAGATTTTTAAAAGGCCAGTCATTATGAACCATGGTTTTTGGTTTCCTGGATATGTATGTACACCGCAGACACACGCAAACCGTCTTGTAGGACCCAAGCTGGTGAGAAGAGCTGATTAGCTGTAGAGTTCCCTCTTGTAAGATGAGCTGTAGCACAGGACATTAATACCAGGCATATCTAAGGACCAAGCTGCGTTTGCTCTGTGAGTGGCTGCAGTTGGTGTAGCACTAACCAGCTAATTCCAGTACTAGCAGCAGTACAGGCATAGCAGCACGGTGCTCAGCATGACTTCCACACACAGGTATTCTATGGGTTTGGCTGTATTGTAAGCTTCTGTAGCGATGCTGCTAGTAAGACCCGAACACCCATACAGGTATACTCTCAAGTCCATTTTTTCCATTGCATGAGACCGGATGGCAATGAGTGCGAGAGGAAATGATTTCCAGGAGGTCCTGCTAGTCAGTCAGCAGCTGCCTTGAAACAATACTGCTTCTTTCTGCTGTTGTGGCCCCACTTGCCAGACTAAACTCTTTGGTGCCTACCACGCGGCTGACAGGAGAGCAGAAAGGCTGTGGTGTGAGTCTGTAAATGCATGAGGAAGATGTGGCCTTAGATGAAAGGACATATAGGATTGCTAGGATGACCTACCTGCTGTTAGCTGCGGGCTGACTAGCAAAGGGCAGGAGAGGAAGGGAGCCTGCATTATTTTTATGAGGCCACAGGCTGCATGGATTCCTAAGGCCAGATGCTTTGTGTCAACGAGCTGATTTCCTACGTTTATCAAGCATGACTAAAGAAAGGCAGTCTTTAAAGCTTCCTTGCTCCTTCTCAGTCTTAAGGAGATGTGTCAGAGGGTGGAGGGCAGCTGATTACTAGGCTGAAATCAATAATAAAAAGTATGGCTTAACTTTAAATAAATTTAATTTAAATACAATATTCAGGGAACCAAGTGACTTACTCCATGTACCAGTAGGTGATGTGAGTAAGCTTGAATGAGCTTTCTGTTGCTGAAGAGGTTTTCAAGACATTGCCATTTTTAGGGAAAATTAGGCTGTTCGATGACAAAGTTTTTATTGGACCGTTAGTGTAAGGGAATGAAAGGTTGGCATATGAAAAGCATCTCTCATGAGCATACCAGCACCATCACATACAGTTGTAGGAATTTTTCTGTGGATGCACTATGTGTTTTCTCATGTATTTTCCCTTCTGTTCAACTATTGATCTTACTTCTCTCCTATAGTAACTGGGCTGATAAATATTTTTTTTCGGGAAGCAGTTGATCTCATCTTAACTCATTTACACAGTAGCTGACAGCGGGGAGCTCCAGAAATAATGTGATGCTGATCTGATTACCACAGAAATTCATATTCTTTAAGTAAATCAGAGGATTTCAAAGTGGGAGAATTTAGGATAATGTGAGAATATCCTATTATAATGCTAATTGTATTGCTCATGTTGGTTGACAGGATTTGATTGCCCGGAGTCTGGGCCTGCTCACTGCTTTTGTAGGCTCTGCTTCTAAATTTTCTCTATGCCATACAAATTATCCTAAGCAAAAAAACCCAACCAAACAAACAGTAAAAATGGCCATTCTGAAATTCTGCTACTAATGATTGGGAAGATGTTCACAATGAGTTTCAGCTCGTCTACTATAAACACAGGCTGTCTAGTGTAAGCTAATTGTCTGAACTATTCTGGCTAGGAATGAGAACCAGGCAATTCAGAGGCATTTTATTCTATCCTGGAATGGTGTCTAAGGCAAATGGAAAGAGTGGCTATTGAGAGCACTGGTTGTACCCTTCTTAAACTGTAGATAAAACCTAGATTAGTTTAGCCTAAAGGCTTTGTAAAAGATTATGAATAGATGGAACAAAGTTTGTTCAGGAGATCTGTGTTTACAGCTAGATGCAATTAAGACTAACTGATATCTTCCTTATCTTCAATGATTCCTTCTAATAAGTTCATTTCACTATGCAGAATACTTTCTAGAATAGCATGAAAATTGACATTATTGCAAGGTCCCTTTGTAACAAAGCCAGTCTAAGTCAGAAGCATCTGCAAGGTCTGTAAAATCTGTGTTAAATCTCATGCCAAGCAGGCCCTGGGTGAGGGGTATGATTTATAAGGAGTTCTTCTGATTTATTACTAATTTGGGTGGCTTTTACTACCAGTGTCAGCAAGGCCAGAATTTTGCTTCTTACAAGTCACCAATCAACTCTGTGCTGAGGCTCTTTCCAGCATTACAGGTGTACAGTGCTCAACCAACAAAACTTCAACCAAACTATAGCCTGTGATGTGTCTCCCAAAATTCCTTGGCATACAGTGGATGTGTCTCAACTGCTACAACCTATGTGGAGAGACAGAGTGCAATTCCTCCTGTCGCTGGTTAGCTCTGGGTGAGCCCTGAACCATCCCAATCTCCCAGTTAGGACATAAATCCCAGCATGTGTCTTTGCTGAACACTGCCCCTAAGGATTAGACCATTCTTTAACACAGGTGACGATAAGTCTTTACGTATGAAACTATAGGGATGCAGAGAGAGAGGGAGAGAGAGGAGTGTCCTGGAGAGAAAGTGATCGTGCTGTAACCAGCCCACCCAGCCACATAAACTTTCATCTTCTCTTTTACTCAGCAGTATCTGAGAACTCAAAGCAAGCAATTCCTTTTGACTTCAATACAAGTTGAACTACAAGATCTGTCTAGTGTTACCTGGCCTGCTAGCGAGGCTGGTTCGAACAGAAATGAACTCTACGTCATAAGTATTTCATAATTACTTAAGGGGAATTTAAGTGGTTAACCATGCAACCATTTAACATGGCAAGTGCTTTTCTAAAGGGTTAACTAGATGAACCTAGGCGCATCTTTCTTTCTAGGAAAGATGTCTGGATTTAAGCAATCATTGTCCCCCACAGCTGGAAGAAATTACAGCTAGTGCAAGCTCATACTACAACGCACAGACCTGTGTACAGGAGGTTTTTAGGCCAAGAATTAAGCCTCACAGATCACTTTAGGTCAACTGCTCAAGACCTTCTCTTCAACTCATTCTGATTTCAGAGATCTTCGGGCAGCAGGTCCAATCAGCCACACCCCCAATTCTCTACTGAATTGTGCAGTAATGCAATAGGAGTTCAGATTTTGCAGATACTACCTTCAGCAGATAACTTTTTCCTATGGCTTTTCAAGGCAACTGGCCAAGTCTGTTTCATCAGCAGACTGTCTGATTCACTGGCCTATATTTAAAAGGGCATCTCAGGGAACATAAGCTGTAATTTTCATTTTCCCTCCTGCTCCTCCAACATGGATGCTAAAGCAATATAAATTTCCTTAGACTTTTTCATAGTCCTTCCAAAAATGAGTTACTGAGGGCTTGGTGCTCGTCTGATATATTTTTCAGCTGGTACAGTTTTCACTTCACTCAGACTCAGAATTTACCACAAAGATGACCAGATTCTGAGCTTTTCATGTTCCTCTGTATTGGGTTGGTATGGAATGAGCAGCAAGAGAGTACCCTTCCATGCCAGCTCCCGGCCAGTGCTTAAGGAGACATAGCTGATGGTCTGTCTATTCCCCCAAACACTTTACTTTCTTAATTGGGGAGCGGGGAGAATAGTTACCTGCTTTACAACCACTTCTAATTTCCTGCTTGACTCTGAAGCCTTTGCTCAGCATATAGACAAAGACATAATCTCCATAGGTTTATTTGCTGTCGTTCAGCCTTTAGGCAGTGCTGTACCCAGTACCTTTTAATTCAGTGGAGCAATAGAAGATAACCATGGCAAATGTTAACGACCTGGTCCCTCACTTTATCAGGTAGAAGCATTCCTTCCTGTCCACTCTTTTTTTGTCCTGTGTGGCTTCAGACGTTTTGTCACTTCTAATTCTTCCAGNCCCCCCCCCTTTTTTTTTCTCTTAATGAGAAAAGCGCTAATAGCCAGACAGAGCAAGACAAGAAATGCTGGAAGAAACATTGAAAACCAAACCAAAACAAATCTTGTAAATGGCTTGGTTTCTGGGTGGGATTTTTTTTGTTTGTTTACATAAAATAAATTAGGTTCCAGGCTTCGTGACACAATAGAATATGGATAGAGAAGGGAGAATAAAGCCATTTCTGAATTTTTTAAAAATGTAGTTTTATGCTTTAAAGAAGATGAAATGTCATTTATGGGAGCTGAGAATGCAACACAGATTTTGAATATAGGACTTCAAAAAGATTATCATTGGCTCCGTTTTAAAGCAGCGATTTTCAATTTTCTTAGCTTTGCAGACCACCAACGTTTCCCATGGAAATGCAGATTATGAAGTCTGCTGACCATAGGACTTGTTATTTTGTTAATTGTCTCTCACAGACCTTTCATAGTAATGCAGAGTGTCCTGGGATAACACTGATAGCACAAGCTGAAATCACTGTGCAAAACTATTGCATTCTTCTGTCCTGTTCTATGGACACATGCAAAGCAAAACATGTACAATCACATCACTGGGAGTCTGTGTAGTTAGTTCTAGACAAACATAATAGTGAAAAAAAACAGAGAGGAAAAATAGGTGAGAGCATTGATGGAAACTCTGATGTTAAATGGTTATGCGCCAAATTCCAGCACCCTTATCTCTGACAAGGACCTCTTTGCTCTTTCTCCTGTGTGTTCCCATTCTAACAAAGTCCAGGCAGAAAAATAAACTTGATAGCAAGTTTTGCCAGTGCTGAGCTAGTTTATACATGTAGAGCATGCACTGACAAAGGGAAATGAAGTTGAACAGTATGTTCCAATTCTACCTCTGGGGTGGGTTGAACTGGGCCCATTGAGGAACAGAATTGCCCAGGCCGGAGCAGACCCATAGTCCACCTACTTCTGTCTTCAACAGTGCAAGGTACCAGGGGTTTCAGTGTAGGGAATAAGGAACTCCGCGGGAGGGGGCTAAACAGTAACATCAGGGAAGAGCCAGGTGCTCTCAGACAAGGGTAGGGGTGGGCTGTGTCCCTTGATAAACTCCTGTTTATCTTTTACATGTTCTATAGAAGGGAATGAATCAAAGAATTGATAAGCTAGCCAGGACTGAAAATGCAGGTTCTGTCCCCTGTTTGATCATAAGGATTGTGTGTGACCTCAGATACATCACTGACATGTAGGATGTAGTAGATAAATGTGTGTAAATGTGCTAAAAAGGTAAACTGGGGTAGGTGGTACTTCCATACCTCACATCATTGTTGCATGAATACACACAGGCTGGATGATTAGGTGATTTAACATTACAGTAATTGGCCCCATAACAGTACTGTGGAACTTCAATAATGAAAAGTCAGGATGTTCCTACTATGCTTGGGTGGAGGGAACTACTGCAACAGAGCGTGAAGGCCCACTGAAACTGCTTACTTGAAGTAATCGTGCCATGTAGTTAACCTTAGAAACTCGTAAATTCAGTCTCACTTTCCTTTGCAGAAAGAACAGGTTTCCAGCTGAGACCAGCTGCAGGACTGCTGTCCGCTCGTGACTTCCTTGCCAGCCTGGCATTTCGTGTCTTCCAAACCACACAGTATATAAGGCATTTCTCTTCTCCTATGCACTCCCCAGAACCGTAAGTTTGATGCCCCAGTACAATCCCATCCTTCTGAATGTGTTGGGAATGATTCTCTAGGGAACAGCTCTGGAGCTCTGTCCAGTAGTCCAAAGAATGAAACAATTTGAGAAACTGGTAGCTGGAGAGTTAGAAGGGGAAGTCATGCATGAGAGGGTGTGGGTCTGTGTCTCTCTTGCAAAGTTGTCTGGGGAAGGAAAAGACTGGAGAATATCTGGTTTAATCTTTTCATCCTGCCTTCATTTACCATCTGCTGGGGTTTGATTCCCTGCTGTGAAACTCTCCCAGTAAGTGCTGGCCAGACAACAGCAATTACATTTCATGAGAAATTACAAGTTCGCACAGACGCTTTTGTTGTATGCTGGGACAAAACAGGGGCCTTTCAAAGATGTTGTGACATGGGAGACTAGTGCTCGTGCCATCCCAAGTGAGACAATAGCCAGGATAGCAGGGAACAGCTAGCTTCCCATGGCAGGCATGGGGATGGCATGGCATGGCAAGGCAGTTCCTGTCACGCTCCCTGCAGAGCCAGGCCAGGTCTGGAGGCAGCTACCGCAGAGCAGCCCTCACACTAGTTCCCTTTGTGGGTCTATCGGCTTAAGTCCTTCATGGGAAGTTCATGTAGGACAGGCAAAGAAAACTTTATTAAATGTGAAAGTCACTTGTTTTCCAGGGACTGCTGCCATGAGTTGTTGGGTCATGTTCCCATGCTAGCTGACAAGGAGTTTGCCCAGTTCTCACAGGTAAGAAGCTTGTTCTCCTGTCCGTTTACTCAGCTGCCCTGGATAGCAGGACAGATGTGCCTCAGAGGCATGCAGCTCACCAAGCGTGAAATGCTATTTTAAGACTTGATTGTGCCTGAGTTGCAGCCTCTGGGGGTGCTGGGCCAGCAGCATCCCAGGGGGCATCTACTCCAAGGGAGCGGTAGCACTACTCTCTATGGACATAGCGTAAAAGGAAGGGCAGGCAGTGCTTGTGGGACTTCTCTGTGGGAGGGCAATGTCAGTCTGCAGACGGATGCCAGTGGAGCCTCTGCAGCACTGTGTGTTTGAGCTGTAGACTACGCTGTTCCCCTGGCTTCCTGTCCTACACCACATGAACCTAACCAGCAACAGCCACCGAGCCCCCAGGCTGGTTCAGTCTCTGGATGTACGTTTTTATCTCACATGATACTTTAATTGTGTCCATCACCATGTCATTCATTAGAGATGTTTTTCCTTTTACAACACACCAGATTCTCACAGCATTGCTCACACTGGTGAGGAGGCTCCAAAAAGCAAACAGGGCTTCTTTGTACAATAAGGGACTATTTAGTACGGGCAGTCAGTGTCAGACTCAAGTGAACTCAATGACCTCATATAATTAAAGACTTTAGAACTACGAATGTGACTCAAAACCATAGCAGAGGGAGGAAGATAACTCATATTCTAGGCTTAACAACCAGTGGCAAGTGTGGAAACTGGCAATAAGGGCAGAGGGGTTACATGATGTAGGTCCCTGTCCGAATATCTTAAAAAGAAAGCCCGCTCACCTCATATAACGTGGTTTCCAGTTGTATCAACTTGGATACATGCCAGATTCCATTTCAGTCATAAATATTGGTTATTATCAGATTCAGATGAGTAGTACTTAAAATATCCTAGTGGTCTATAATTTGTTCTGGAAGAATAAATACCAGAACTGAAGACACATCAGAAATAAGAGATTATAGCAATTTCAAAACTTTCAGCTTTCCTCTTTTCCCGTCTGTAACACAGACTATACAACATGGGATCACATTAAATGAATTTTCACTTTTCACTATTTTTTTTCCCCCACAAAGTATTCTCACAGTTTAAATTCACCCCATGAAAATCTTTTTTTGTTTTTTTCCATTCAGCATGAGTCGATGAATGGTGAAAATGCCCTAATTTTGTTTGCTTGCTGCATGATATGGCTGCCAGGATAGCTAAGAAGAGACATCTACAGATTCCTATTGTGAGAATAGCAACAGGGAGCACAGATGAGAGTAAACAGAATCCTCCCTGAACAGATCTGACCCACTCATAAGGGCTGTCAGAAAGAGAGTGAGAGACAGAAAGGTAATGGCAAAGATAAAACCCACCTTGCTGTCCTTCCTTCTCATGCCTCCCTATAAATCTCTGCCAGGGATAGTCCAGTATTAAGCCAAGAGATGGTTAACTTTGTGCAGAGAGCGTTGAGGATTAAACACTCATCTAATGTGGCTCCCAGTGACATGTAGCTGGGGGCCAGGGAGAGGTAGACATCCTGGAAGCCATGGAAGGTCATTTTGGGTGATAAAAACAATGAATAGTTCATGCTATTCATGCTAGAAATGATGTGGTCCTCCCCCTTCCCCCTTTCTCTCCCTTGGGCTGAGTAATCACACTAGTGTAACACTGCCTGCCTGCTTACTTGCTTTAGGATATTGGACTGGCTTCTCTTGGATCATCTGAAGCGGAGATTGAGAAACTGGCCACAGTAAGTACAGATGGCAGTTTAATATCAGAGGCAAAACCCAAACAATTCACTGCATATCCCTTACTGTGCAGGGCAGGCTCTTCTCTAGTGTCTCAGATTAGCTGCAAAAACGGGATCATCAGCAGGATTGTCTCTTCTCCTCATCCACAGGTTAGGGAGGTGCTGGAGCAGGGGCTGGAGTCCCTCTGGGGGAGCCCAGAAGCATGTGATTCCACCTGAGGAAACGCTTATCCTTTTTGCTTCTATTAGAAAATGCTGCTGAAGATGAGTTTCTACAATTTCAGCCACAGGAGGGTCTCAACTTGCTTTCCAGATTCACCTAATAGGCTGAGTACCCCATGTGATTCCCACATTTTCTCCTACACAAGGTGCAGGGGACCATCAGCATTTGGTGCACCCTGTATTCATTAATCTCACAAAATAGGTGAGCTCTTAAAAGCAATATGACAGCAGGTACTGTCATTCGGTTCTGAGTCACTAGGCTATATACATCTGCCAAAACAACCCACGCAGCCCCTTGCTGCCGTCTTAACTTGGTCTGAAACTGGGCTGGAGGTCAGATGATTTTTTTTTCTGATAGTGGCAGCCATTTCCCAGTCTTGATGATTTTTTCAGGGGAGGAGAGGAGCCTTACCCTCACCCAGCTGGGTGAGGCTCATTTGGGAAAGGGAGTAGATGGGAGTCTGTCACTCCAGAAATTCCTCACCCAGCCCACAGTCCCACTCATGGGGAAGTGGAACAAAGCGCTGCGTGAAGGAGATTATGGCTCACCTAAAATCTACCTGCATGTACCCATCCTTGGGTCAGAACTAGGTAAGGCTAGCAGTGTTTTTAGAGTTGGGAGTGCAAAAGGTCCCAGTGCTGGATTTTTTGTAGCATCATTCAGGTCCTGGGCTGGTGATGTGAGCGGACTGTGTGGGAAGAGGCAGTGACATGTCTACATTTCCTCTGCAATTACAACTCTCTGGGTCCCCAGCGGCTAGAGTAAGATTAAGATCCACGCTTTTGATGGAGTTAAAAGAATTATGGGTCCCAGAGAGCCATTTTGCATCATTATCCAGGTCTTGGTGAGACTGGGTGAAGGCCCGTGAGTTACATAGCATTCCTCTGCAAGCACCCCTCTCTGACCCTGGACTGGGTAGGACTAGATCGGGTTAAGGTTAGAAGAGCAATGGGGCTCAGTCATAGTATCATCTAGGGCTTGGGGGGGTAGAATAAGGGAACCTTTCAAAAGGGGCTACCTGCAGTTTAGAACCTGTGAGAATACAATTTTGTAAGCGCTGTTCAAGTATTCTGAGCAGTAACCATATTCTGGATTAATATCTCAATATTCAATTGTTGAAATGTTAGACATCTAATCTAGGCTTATTGTTTAGGTTCCTTCACTAGAAAGTGAAGATAGAGAAGAACCTGTAATGTATTCTCTACCCTGACACAAATGTCTAACATAATTTTTTTTTTTTTTTTGAAGTCTCTGTCATTCTCTGTCCATTGTAAAGAGAATTTAGGTAACTAGCTAAGATGAGATGACAATATTTAAATTAACTAAAAATTTATTTAAAGAATCTCAGCTTTGCTTGTGTTAAGGTCTAGAACATTTGTAAGACAAACTTTGAAATGCCATTATTTTACTCAGTCCCTGGACCTCTCTAAGCAGGTAGGTCTGTGCACAAGAGATGGGAAATTGTCAGTGTTCATGTCGTCTGCAGAATGCCACTAGTACCATGTCCTGTACCCTGTTAAGACAGTGAGAGCTGAAAGAACCTTACTAACGAAAAGCCTCACAGGATATCTAAGGAAACACTGAAAAGAATTATTCTTCCTCTCATGTCTTATTTTCTAGTCAAAAAGACCTTCTGCAAAATGAGGAGGTATTGGAAAGACTTTTTACTGTGAAAAAAATAAGAATGTATAATTCTTAGCTGAACTGTAGAGAAAGCAGCTCAGAATTCTGCAGAGAGATCCTGGTGTGCTATTTCTTTAGTGCTAAATTTGCAGGCTAAAACCAAGTCATCAAAATTATAAGACATATGAAAAAGGACGGGAGAAAGAAAGAGAAAGAAAGAGGCAGAATACACAGGATAACATAGAGATTCACATTATTTTATGGACTGCCACCAGTTCTTTGAGAAGGGTGGTGAGGATGCAATACTTAGGGCTGAACTGAAGCCAAGGTCCAGCCCTTTGTATGAGGCAGCAAAGAGTTATGTGTCCCTAAAGGAACCTTGAAGGGTTGTGGTACAAAGCCATATTCTTGAAATGCCTCATGTTTTGCATGTATTCCTTCCGTACAACACCTATCCAGCAGCTCAGGGGTCAGGCTGTGTCCAGAGTTGGTCCTCCACTGTCCATTTCCTTCAATGCTATAATAAGGGAAGGGCTAAAAGGCTGGGAGAGCCAAGAGGTGCTTTTCTCCCAATAAAGGAAGTATGATCCTAAGCATGCTTTATTGAAAGAAAAGCCCAGAGAGGTGTATCATTATTTTCTACCAGAGCATGATAAAGATGCCATTGGCATAATCTTAAAAGGTACATTGCCACTAAGGGATAAGTCGTTCTTCACATCTGAATGCTATCACATAGCATTCAAAGACAAAGGAGGAGGGAAACTG
Organism: Ibidorhyncha struthersii; assembly: GCA_013398815.1. NCBI lineage: Eukaryota > Metazoa > Chordata > Aves > Charadriiformes > Charadriidae > Ibidorhyncha > Ibidorhyncha struthersii. The sequence goes on along the minus strand of VZSZ01006022.1, from coordinate 585,719 downwards.
TCCTGTCAAACACCTTTTCTAGGGTCTCGAACCCTCTGTGGGGATCTACCTGTCTTTCTGGGGACTATGGGCTGAAATCTGTCAGTTTCTACGGACTATAATGAATCTAGTAGCTTGCAGGGTAACTTGTAACATCTCTCAAAGAAAGAAGGGGATAGGACATTATGACATTATTTACCCATGTAATCATCATTAGCACTTTTTTTTCTTTTTTGGGGAGTGAGAAGGGGAAGGATGGCAGGTTTTGAAAAAATGTGTGTTATAATCTCTGTGTTATGTATGTTGAGGGAAAAAATAATTTTCTTAAAATATACAACTATAAAATTTGAAGAGACCAAGACATTAAGGAATACAGATAAAAGAAAATTAAATAAAAAATAAGAAGCTTAAAAATGAACTGCCTGACGAGACTGTTTTTCACAAATTGTTCTTATTACCAGCTTTATTGGTTCACTGTGGAGTTTGGTCTCTGCAAGCAAAATGGATCCATCAAAGCTTACGGGGCAGGACTGCTTTCATCTTATGGAGAGCTTATGGTATGTGTCAGACATATGGTATTGAAATATTTCTATAATTCAGCTTTCTAAACTCTCTGATAAAAGCAAAATACTGTTTCCTCACATAAAACAATATGACTTAAAATACTGATTTTTCTTTTGCAAAGAAATTAATTCTTTCTTCCCAGAAGCTACTGAGTAGGGGAAAAACTGCTCTAGGATTGTACCTGTCTTCCACCTAAAGAGATGAAATGCAACAAAAGCAACCAACTCTATAAAGTATTAGATTTGCTTCTTACTGCTCCTATCCACTAGTAAAACCGTTGACTTTAACATAAAACTCAGGTACCTTTCTGAAATACTCACTAGAGGGCAATATTATGCCTATTATGAGCTCTGCTACTTCATCATGCACACACGAATCAGAAAGGCACTGACTGACTGGACGAAATAAAGTGTGGAGGAACTGTAAATAGCATGGACCCCGATAAAAAGAAAATGTTTTAGGATTTTACTGCCTAAATAAGTTTCAACACTAATACCATCTCGAGTTTTATGTAGATGAAAATCTGCATACATAGGTTTGATACTGCCCTGCTTGCACAGATTACTGTGGAAAGAGGGACCGTACACCTTTACAGAAAGCTTACAGGTTTCCTCCCCTTCAGACAAAGAGTTGGTAGGGGAGATATTAATTTCTCCTCAGTTTCTGCATCTGCACTGAAGCAGATGATCAGTTTCTAAGCGCAAAAAAGCCCTAAACTGGTACCAGTAGGTCTTAATTGCTTCAACTTGTGCAGATACTGGATGATTGTTTTGAATTAGTAAGAGCCAAAGGAAAATGAAAAGCACCCTTTTCAAGTGTTTTTATAAACCAGAAATCAAATATTTCATGAGAGGTATATTTTAAGCTTAACACATAGACACAACAGCCTAACAGCCAGCTACATGATACATTCACATGGAACCACGGCTGGATTAGCACAGCTTGGACTCCCATAAGTGGAGATAGTTGGGTTGTTATGACAATAAACCTATAACAAAACTCTCCTAAAGATATACAGGTCAGCCCCCTTCCCAGTCAAGGGACAGAAGGAAGAAACAACATGTTAACATAACCAAAGACATTTTTAATAGGAGTCCCAACAGAGGGGCAGTTGAGGCTTAACATATAGAAAGGGGAACCCTCCCAGACATTAACCTTCATTTTGCCACCTGCTGAGTTTAGCATCGGTTTCCTCCCCAAACTTGCAATTCGGAGAGTTTTGTGAGCAAACTCTGTGGTATACGAGTTGCAGAGCTTTCTCTCTTGATACGCCTCACTTTCTGCATAGCAACTTTATCTTGTGCCTGACTGCTCCTAAGCCTGAGCAGACGTGTGCTAGCACTATCGTGGCACTCATCTGCAGACTGGGGAAACATATTGTTTTGAAATGGCAGATCAAGGAGCTCCCCTACAAATTAGACTCCAGTGCAACGCATTTCGTTTACATGTCTATCTGCTCTAGGATAAGGCTGAAGCTACTGTTTTTCTGACAATCCTTCAGCACTTGCTATATTCACAGCCAACAAACAGGAAACATAGGCTTGCTTTTATTTACCTTGTAAAACCAAAAAGATCCTATATCAAAGCACAGTTCAAGGCAACATTTATTCTACCCTGCCCGAATACCTTATAGCTTCGAATCAAATGAATTTACACATTAAACAGGGTACTAAAGGGCAGAGGTAATAATTTGTCTGATACTTATGTAGCTTTCATAGTAATATGCACCACAGAATCTGTCTGCATGGTTACCTCCTTTTCTGTCTAATTCTGACACTGATAAAGGTAGAAGTTGCATCAGAAATGCTCACTTTTTGTGGCTAGAATTGCGTGTACCAGACTTGTGCTCTCTCTCCTCTCTTTCTACTCTTTCCTTCACCAGACACCAACAAGCTCTTCTACTTTTGATTAAAGTAGTAGGCAAGAACTGCTTGTTCACAAAACTGTGCTATATAAGACAAAAATATAACTGCATCTCAAATTCCTTACCTCTAAGGTTGCAAATGGAAGTAGTAACTGTCCTTGAGTTGATAAATGGAAGATTCTTGTCATTACTTTTATCATCAGTAGTTGTTGGGTGATGCTTCTGGGTAAACTTTTGATACAGCTGGGTCCACTTAGGTCTTTATCCAACCTATTACCGAAATTAGATGCAGATGTGATAGCATTTATGTTCAATAGGTAACGAAGAAGGATTTCCCCCCATTCCAAAAGTGTGTCCATCTTGCATGTTACACCTCAGATAGTCTGAAGATAAGCAAGTAGTTCACCAAAAGTGCTGCTGTGTGGCTGGTACAATCCCTGTGTGAGCTCTGCAAGTTCATCACTCTATAGCTTTTGGGACAGCAGCTTAATGAGTTCTGTGCACTTCACCTCAAACATCTGAAACTTCTTGTACACAAATTAATTATATCCATGGCCTTAAGTGCTGAAGTTTCCTTTTACAGCTGACTGATTCATCTCACAGATTTTTATTCGAAACAAAACTGAAGTAGAGAAATGTTTCCATTTAATCATTCCAGTCTGCATAAGCATCTGATTCTAACTTCAGTATAGGCAGAGGCAAAGTAAGTAAAGTGCTGAGGTCCTATGCCTGAGCACCTGCTAGCAAATTGAAAATGTGTACCAACTATTTCTTTTACAGCTGAAGAGAGGAAATATGTGTAATGTAGTGTCTACTTCGCAGAAGGGATTTTTTCAGAAAAACAGCAGTGGCTAGGCAGTTTTGTTAGAGAAGATGAAGACTGGAAGATAGCAAAGCTCATGATAGCCTTCAGTTTCTTACAGAGCTTATTTTGCAGTCTTAGACTGGCTCTTGGGAAAGCTCCAGATAAGTTTTGCTGCTGGTGCTTGAGAGAAAGCTGTTGTCCACCCTCATAATTATCTGCCAGTCTTCTCAGTATCAGCCCAGACATGGGCTTGTGGATGGAGGCCCCAAATTCGATTCCATATCATTTAGCTGATCAGCATATTTGCCACAGGCAGACTCACTGCAGGTCATGTCACTGAGGAGGCACGCAGCAGCAAAGGAGGGGGTTTCCTCATCACTGAAGGCTTCTGAACCAGGAACAGCAGGATGATTTTGTCTCTGAGGAGGCAATAAAGGCATGAGTTACTAAGGCTAGGTGGTTGGCTGCAAGAAGATAACATCTAACCAGCTGGAGAGGGTGAGCAGCAGTACGTCCAGCTAATGTTATGTGAGAACTTAGCATCAACAAGGAGCCTAGGAACATGTCTGAACTGTAGCCTGGACTGACGGTCTGTGGTGTATGATTGTAACCCAGGGAACCACATCCTGACTATGAAATCTTCAAAATGTTTTCCTCTTCTCCACAGTACCCACTCTGACCAGTTTGAACTCAGCTTCAGGTAGTTTTTTTTCCATGGATGAACTGATCCCACCCAAACTCAGGGCATAACTTGGGAGAAAGGCAGAGGATGAGAGGTAGAGCTGGATGCCCTCTGCATGGGACTTGCCCTTGAATCCATGTTACCTAGCAAATCATTTAGTGACAGCAGCTAGGTATCAGAAGGGAAAGGGTAACCATACCCAAGTCTAAACTGAACAGTTGTAATGGGTCTGACTGCTGGCCAGCCTTGCCTCCTCTGAACTGTAAGTATTCCTCCCCAACAGCTCTCAGTATTGCACTGTTTATTTCACTACGTTCTGTCAGCTGTTCTACATTATCCAAAATGCTTCTCCTGTTAACACTCAGCTGGACTCTGTCCTACATACTGTAAAATCTTATGGCTCATACCACACTTCTGGCAGCACTCAGTGCTACACATGCTTTTCTTGCAGCACAACAAGTACTTAACTTGTAGAGGCCTTTAAGGCCATCCGGTTTCAAGCTGAACTTCCACTGAAGTCAATGGGATTTCAGTTCTGCTTCAACATAGCAGGACCCCTATCAGATTTTGAGTTTCTAAAATCTTTTCCCATTAGTCCCCAGAGCTTTTAAGATTAGAAGAGCAGCCTCATGTTTGTGTATACCACCCGTCTTAGATTGTATGAGTGCTCTCCGAGGTTTATTCTTCATTTATACACTGCAAATGAAGAATAGGAAAAATTCCATTTTCTGTGATTTTTTTTTTTTTTTTTTTTTTTTTTTTTTTTTTAAAGGCCCTGTATTAATTTCTTCACTAGTTCTTCAGCAAATTGGCTTACTGGTTAAGGCAGACCTCCAGTGATGGAGAGGTCAAGCTCAGTTCAGTGAAATATCTAAAAATACGCTTAAGGGTACCATCTGATTTTTTCCTGTTAGCAGATTGAGCTCTAAGTCTTGTGCAGTGTCACCCAATCTTACCAGTTCTTTACAAGTACCATGGGAGTTAGCCTTTGGATCACAAAATAGTGAAGGGAGCCTTCTGAAGAATGGTGAAAAAGAGAGAAAGACAAACAGGCAGACTTCAAATAAGGGGTTGGTGCTGAAAGACTGTCCCTGGGTAGATGGGGCCCACTGTCCAGGCTGAAGGCAGAAAGAAAGATCTTGATGTTGACTAGGATGAGTTGCCTTTTTCCTTTTTGTTTGTACCCAGGACACTTCACCAAATTGGCCACGTTGCTCACCATCCTGGCGACTGAAAGCCAAACCAGCTTTTAGGCACACACATGGTGCAGTTCAAATGGCACTGGATCCGAGCTAGCTTTAAACTAGCTCACTTGGGTCTCAGAGGCAGACAAACTGTTCAGGAACTCATGTTGAACCTGAGCTGCCCTGCCTTCCCAGGACCCTGTGCAGGTACTAAACAACCAACACCAATACCTACACAATCACACTGCCACCAGCTCCGCTGCTGGCTGGTTTAAAGGTAGCTCCGGTATGTCTAAACATATAAATGTGCCTATGGACTGCAGTGTGGACATAAGTGGCTTCCATAATCCTACCATCTGCCTGAGGGGAAAATGCAGAAGAACTTGAGAAGAATGTAGAGGACACCTTCTGTGGGCCCAAAACACAAACATGCACATGCAAAGTATAGTTAGGCTGTGTAACTGGCATGGGAGCTGTGCAGAAAACACCAGGACCGTTCTGTCTGCTCTTCAGCGCAGGAGGAAGTGTGAGATTTGTGACATGGGCTGCAGACTTGGAAATAGTGCTGCACAATACTGTGAGTCTTCTATGATACTGGTTGAAAAAAGCAGCATGATATTATATTTTGTTCTAGATACTCACATTTTAGGGGGTGGCATAGACTTTCCCCTCCCTGTCTGAGAATGTGGCTATGGTACACAATCGTACGTCACTGTAATACAGGAAATATATCTTTCTTTTTTTTTTTTTCTTCTTCTTCTTCTTTTTAAACATTAATTTTATTTGGTTTATTAACTTCTGATTATGAAAAGCAGCTTTCACCTGTGAAAGACCAGGAATTGATATTACCTTTAATTGTTCCACAAAGAGCATTTCACAGCCCAGTAGGCACTAATTCTTGCTCTGTTCATTCACCTGTTCTAACCTGTGTTGTTCCCATTACAAAGTACGCTTTATCAAACAAGCCAGAGTACAAGCCTTTTGATCCAGAAGTGACTGCAGTTCACCCGTATCAGGATCAAGCCTTCCAGCCTGTCTATTTTGTAGCAGAAAATTTGGAAGATGCCAAGGCCAAGCTTCAGTAAGTAAAGTATGGGTATTTTCATTGAGGGGGGATCACTGTCTCGAATCCTAATCTCAAATACATCTACTACTACTGCAATAACTATGCCACACCATCTCACCACACACTTCATCTGCACAGTGGCTTTTTTACAACAAAGTTAAACATGAGATTGTTTACCTGATAAAAGCTTCACAGAAAAACATGGCTATATATTATTACGCCCCGTCCCATACTTCATCTTAGCAATGCCTCATTTTCCAGCTTCTGAGATAAATTCTGTAGCTGGACAGTGAGAGTAGAGCACAATCCCACAGCTAGGGTGCCTCTGTGCTAGTCCATACAAATACGAGGTTGTGAAGAACTGATTCACCCAAGGTCACACGGAAATTTTATAGCAGACTCAGGAATTAACATGGATCAGCAGGGGTCTTAAAAACAAGATTGCCTTTCTTCTCTGATTATATCTGCACAAGAATGCAGAATCAGCGTTCACAGGCAATCTAATTTCTACAAAGTAGCTGACTGCAACCTAAATAACATTATTTCAAATTAGCTTGAGGTGTTTCTAAATGCATTTCTTTGACTGTGCAGTAAGGATTTTCTTTTTTTTTAATTTATTTTTTAAAGTAAGCAGGGCTTAAGTTCTGGCCTTCATCCCCAACAGTTAGAACAACATGACCAATTCTGGCTGGAGGCAGGAGTCTGGTTGTGAAGCTACTGGGGAGTATGTAGGAGCTGAAATGAGGAATTTATTAGAGGAAGAGAACATGGGCCAGACTTCTTCCCCACTCCCCCCACTTCTTCCCCAGGAGCACTGTCTGCTGGGGTTATAACAATGACAAGTTAGGCCCCTCGTCTTAATGTGAAGGTTCACATTAAATTATTAATGTGTGTAAAAACATGGCTGAGAACTCACTGGCAGAAGAAAGACGACTTTCAAGAGCATTTGACTCAGGCAAACCTGAAAAGAACTTACAAGGACAAGGAATACACCGTTCTCAGACTTGAAGCTTTTTCATACATTTTTTCAAGACAGTTGCTCAGCCAAGGCTGCTCAAAATAATCGAAGGCACAAGAATCTGTCAGAGTGGAAAACATAAGGCAACATCAGTACAGGGGGGGTTCCTACCAGCATGTAGTGAAAACATTGTCAAAAATGGCAAGCAATCATGTTTTTTCTTTCAACAGAGACGGCAAAATAGCCCAGGATGCCTAGTATCAACAGGTTTGTAAAATTTTACACAGAAAGAGCTACTCCAGGTTATTTCTTGGAAGTGAAGGAGGCAGACATGCTGTGTTGCTGCATTCCTCAGCTTGTGGTTGTAATAACTCTGAAGTGTGTTAATGCAGAGCTGTAAGAGCACAGACAGGTCTGAGCCAGCCATGTGGAAGAGCAGGCACTGCAGACCTTTTGGGCTGCCAGTAGTTCCGCTGTGGGGAGGATATACTGCACCAAACAATGTTAACCAGTAACAGTGACTAGAGTGTCACGGCGGCCTCTGCTCCCCAATTAGTCCATGACTACATACTGAGAAATTAGGTCATGCAGGTTTTACACTTAGGGAAACGGCTTCTGAACTAGCAACTCTGTCTTCTTCCCCCCCCAGAAACTACATGATGAAGATCAAGAAGCCCTTTTCTCTGCGTTATGACCCATTCACCAGCAGCATAGAGGTTATGGACACACCTCAGAAAGTCAAGAGGGCATTCTGTCAAATGAAAGAGGAACTGAAAAACCTCTGCTTGGCCCTTGAAAACCTCTCTTAAAACTACAGCAGTACATCTCACCTGGCACTGAGATACTTGTAGATGGTTCCAGCACTTGCAGATTTAGCGATGAAGTTGTAGTTGCATGCGAAAATCTTTAACCCACAAAACAGCTCTGTCAAGCTAATCTTTTCACTGTAATTTAGGCTGCTGACTTAGCCACATTAATGAGTTCCTATTGAGTATGTTTCAACGACAAATGAGAAAATTACTTTAATTTTTGGTAGGTGATACGAGCTACAGCTGTTTGGAGTGTATTTATCTGTTACTATTGAACCCTTGCAGGATTTTTTTATTCACCTACCACCTTTCCAAGTTATCTGTCGCAAGATAGCACAGTAACTCTTCAGCCACACAGTCTTTTACTTGCTGTTTAGATGACATGATAACAATCTTTTAGGTTGGCTAGCTGCCTAGAGTTAGCAGTCCTTGCAGCTAGATCATTTCTGCTAGCAATTGCGATCAACTATTGTACTCACAAACTATGAATGGTTCCCTTACAATGGGCAAATGCAAGAGTTTGTAAGATGAAGCCTTTACTTCTGCTATTTATTTTTTAGACACTCATCTCATTCAGTAGCCTTAAAATATGGCTAAATAATTTCCTGTCATATTTGAGATCGCAAAATATTTGTCCTTTGGCTAAAAAAAAGTAGAAAATAATAGGCCCATGATATTCTGGCACTATCACATACAAGGATGCTTAATTTGAAAGGGAAATTTGGATTCTGGGAAGGAAATGTGGGTGCAAGGAAGTATTTTCAAAGAACTATATAAGAAATAGAGTGCCATTGTTTTTTCATGGGATTCAGATACTCCTGGAGACCTTTAAAAATCTTTGTTTCTTATTGATGTCATGATGACTGTAGTAATAACCAAAAGACTAAATCTACTGAACATGTAGTGTAAAACCTAAGATCAACCACTAGCAGCCATATAGCCTTGCAGTACCAGATATGTGCTCCAACTTGTCTTGCCTCCCTCTCCAGTCCCTCTCTGAGAAGTGTCTGAAATTTATCTACACTCTGCAGGTCACGGTTCCCAGAATCAATCCCATAATTGCCTTTTCCAGAGTTTCATGCTCTTTGTGTCCCCTTCTTTCCTCTACTATCCACAAGTAGAGACTAGTTCAGGAAAAGAAGAGGCTCATGCCTAGAAGGATTCCCTGTCCTCTTAGCAGCAGCACACACAGATGGGCTTGATGCAGGTTACAGGTATGGCATAAGCAGGGGCAATGTTTATCTCATGGCTCAAGCTGGGTGACAGTGATCCACAAATGTCAGTGTAGATTTATCCTGCACAGCTTAAAATCGCTGCTTATTTTTTCAAAAGTACATTTGGCATGTGGCAGACAGCAAGCTTGTCCACTGCTATTCATGAACTGCCAGTGTACATGGTCTGAACTCTGAGGTAAATGTGAGGTGGTTTTGGCTCTTGATGGAAAAGGAGTCATCATCTCTGTCTTAACTGGTCACTGTGGGATAGGAGCATGTACACAGAAAGTCACAACAGAGCAATTCACATGCTGTTACTTCATACAGAGCTTATCTCACTGTGATTTGTCCATGTGCCAGGCTCTAAAGAAACTGTCTTATTGAAAGTTAATGGGATTTTGTCTCTTAAATCTTCATGTCTATAAGCACTTCAGAAAATTTTCCCATGGGCAGTAATAGAGTATTCAAGATCTGGGGAGCTGCTGGAACTGCTCCATTTTATTAAAATGTGGTGATGCCTGAAAAATTTGGAAGTATCTTGGCAAAAATGGTTATAAGACCCCTTCCTCTCAACAGCAGGAACACCCCAAGTTCTTTCTTTTTTCAGTCCAGGATTCTTGTATTCTACTCCAGGAGAACACTTGCATATCATAAACATTGTTTTGCTGGAGATTCAGACAGGGAGAGATCTGAAGCGAGTTCCTTTCCTTCCAGTATGTTCCTGCTGCAAAGGAGGATGATCTCTCAGCATACTTTTATGGATTTAATTCTACTTATCCTGCTCATACACACACACACACACACAAATACCATTTCTCTTCAGAGCAATTTGTTTTGTTACATATTGTAATAATTTATCTGTCTACTTCCTGCCAATTGGTGCATAGGCAAAAATGCTCCATAGCTCACAATAGATTGTTTTCAGAAGTATTATTTTCATCAATCAGTTGTTTTACAGTGAAAATTGAACCATGTGCTCCAGTTTTGTGTGTTTTCTTTTTCTTTCTTTTTAAGTGGAAGATAATGCCAGAGCGGAAGAGCTATCAAAATATTTTCTATAGATGGACTCTGTAAGCCATAGGATCTTTTTCATGTATTCCCTCTGAAACGGTTGAATGTGGAGTTTAGACTTAAGTTTGGCTATTGCTCAGAACAGACCTATATTTGGAAGAAATGAGAGACCTGATGGATTTGTTTTGCCCAAGGCCTCACACTTTCCTTGGAGGGACTCCAGGCCCGCCCACACACCCTTGTCTTTTCCAGTTCCTGTAGCAAGGAGAGAAAAAGAAACCATTTGGAGCCAGATTCTCCCACCCTTACACATGCTGAGTAGTACCGAATCTCTCAAGCAATCCCAGTGACAGTACTGAGCCTATTTAAGGTGCTGTACACAGAAAATAGAGCAGGATTATCAAAACCTCTGCAGATGTACTTGCTTTTTTACTGTCTTAATGACAGTCAGCCGGCATACATGGCAAGGGTAGGCTCCAGCGAAGCTTAGCAAAGCTTCAGAAGTAATGAATTTGGCTACTTGAACTTTTAAAAGCATAAATAATCTTGCAAAGGAGGCAAATCTTTCCCTCCTTACTCAAGCAAAACCTAGCCCAGGATAGCCATGGTTGACACTCCCCTCTAAGGAGGTCCAAATTCTTCTCTTCTGATTCAGTGTAGTGACAAAGCAAAAGCCTTCAGGGTTACATCCTTACGAGGTACACTGGTCACGCTGCTCTTCCAACAGTCATTCTTTCATTTCCTCACAGAAGCCAAGAAGTACCTCATACTCCTGTCAGTCTAAGGCAGGGGTGATGGGGAAGGCAGTGATGGGGCCTCCCGGTGAAAATAACGGCACAGACGAAAAAGCACCAACCAGTAAAAATATGTCTTTTTGTCAGTTTGCATTTCAGCAGTTTCACATTAATCTTGCACAAGAAGGCTCCAAAGCCAAGTAAAACACATCTTGTGACTTGAAACTGAACTGATGAACTCCCCATGGGTCCTTTGCTTATCCCGATAAACTTATTTTTCCTAGATGGAGTGCATTTAGAACAAAATAGTGTATGTTATTAAATGTGTATTGTGTTGTTCTGTTATACATGGGAGAGTTAGTAATTGCAGTTCATGGGTTTGGGTTTATTTTGCTTTTTGGCTAACCAAGTCCGTCCTCTACCAATTTTGGTCCACCCTCAAGCCTCCAGCTGCTTCACTGCTTCCCTGCAGATTTACTAGGGATGCCAAGGGTACCACTGTGTAAGGAGAATACACAGTTATGCAATTTGGGGAATTTGGCAGGACAGGAAGAGGAAATTTAGGCAGGCCTCCCACCCACTCCCATGAGAAGTAGTATTGTATTACAAGGCAGAGCTGTCATCCTCAGAAAGATCTCAGTCACTTCCCTCTGGTTCCCTTAATATTTTGACCTTTATACTACCTGGTGAATATAAACCTCACTTAACCAATTAAAGAAATAACTTGGGGGGGGAGGGGGGGGGGGAAGAAAGGAAAAAAAGACACCTTTCAGGAAAGGAAATTTCATTACACTCCATTTTCCTTGTCTCTGCTGATCCATGAAGGAAGAAGCAAGCCAAAAACAAATGCAAAGTTCCATGGAAATGATAGTGTATTCCTGAAGAAACTTAAAGTATGAAATTGTTCCATGTACAACTACATACATGAAGACCGCCTTACAGCCATCACTGAAATGCCATAACTTACCCAGTAAATTGTGACCACCAATCAACCACACACAGAAGTGTTACATGACTGCTTGAGGCAGGAAATGAAGCTACCAGGAAAAACCCTCTGGTAGCTTTGCCTTATGCACGTACTGCAAAAACAGAAGGTTCTCTGCAGCCTGCTTCCATGGATATCCTACAGCATGGAGAAATTCCAGCTGGCAAAGAAACAGAGGGGTATACACATACATCCCCAGTAATCTCACCCACCACTAATCAGGAGTTTATACGTGGGCTTTGAGATTTAGTTAGAGAACACTACTTTGCAGCATTCTCCAGCTGGCACGTGGTCAGAGGTTGGCAGAAAGGGTTACTGGCTGTATCATATTAAATGTACATTAACTTTGGGTAACACTGGTGGCTGAGGCCCAAAGTGAAAGCAAATCTCTGGCAGCGTCTCCCACCACAAGAATTCCTCAGGGGAAAGAAAGTCAGGCTAGAACAGGAGGCTGGCTGATAGCTAGCAGAGCAAAGGGACAAGCAATGGAAAGGACTGGTAGATAGGCCTAAAACATGTTTGTTTTGCATATGCTGCTTCCTTATATTCGAGAAACATTTCTGTTTGAAAGGGGAGCTTTTTAGCATGAAGGAAAGAAGTTTGGACCTGTAAGAGCGTAGAGGATTCAAGGTCAGTTAACAATTTTTAACTGTGCCTAAGGAGTGTTAGCCTTATCTAAGACATTTACTTTCAGCATGGGGTTAGAAAGTAGAAAAGGGGTCTTTGGGAAAGAATTTTTTACATGATGCGTGGGAAAGCTGAAGCTGACCAAGCCTTGCTGCCCTGCAAGACGCAAGAATACTAAATTTTGTGTGAAAGCTAGAAGGGAAAGCGAACAGCTGGCCAAACACTGCTTCCCCAGCAGAAGACTGTAAAATTGCTATTGCTATAGCTGTGTGCTAGGTACTTTCACCCTGCTTAACTATTTTTCCATAAGTTTTCCGTTCTCCCTTTATTTTAATTGTTATTTATTGATCCCTTTGGCTGGTGTTTCCAAATGGGGAAAATTAGATCACTGAACATGAGAAAGTTTGATATTATTTTCCCAGGGTTTTGGGTGAAACTTGTGCAACAAATGGAGCCTCTTAAACTTAAACTTGCCGAAGACCTGGAAAAATGGTTACATTTGGGTAAAAGACATGAGAACTATCTCTTGGTGTATCCAAAACAAATCTGCTCCCATCCACAACCAGTACTGCTAGTCTTCAAGGTACGTCTTTCACAAAATTTCTCATGATAGATTTAACCATAAACTACTGAATATAAAACATAGCACAAAACACCTGTCAGGTACAATAACTAGAAGAATCCTCCAGTTTGGAAGTTCCATATACGAATTGACTGCTTTGTAACAATTTTGGATACCATTTACAATTATGTGGCCTATTTTAGCTCTCACTGAGGTCATGGAATTTAAGCATGGTATGTCAAAAAGCAGGATACGCTGTTGACTTCAGTGAAGCCAGTTTGACTGATCCCACTTACAGACTTGGAATCAACAGCAAGATTTCTGTTGAGCAGGCTAACAGCTAAAATGTGGAAGTAAAAATGAAGCATCCATTTACAGTCATATCACTGTGCAGCATTTTGTACTTTCTTCTTATATTTACTGACAGAGAAAACCCGCAACTATCAGTATTATAGAAATATTCCTTGAAGTGGTAGACTGGCACACTTTAAATACTCTGACATAAATGGACAATTAAAATGAACTTGTAGAAGGCACATATCTATTAATTTGTTAATTAACAAATCCTGTCTTTCAAGAACATCTCACAAGATGACACAGATGATCATCATTATGTTTTGTACAAGAGTGTTAAAAGCATTTTCAATAGAACCCATTAAAAAAAAAAAAGGCCTGTTTTTAAGTATTTCCTGAATGAATCCCAAAACTGATGGGTTAGAAATGGAATGTGTGTTGGATGATTATATGAATTTTGTACAGTGTTTAAGTCTTGTACTTCAGACATTTCAATTTGTTTCTGACTCTTGCATTAGTTCATATTTCTTGGTTTAAATCTGAGTAAACAAAATGATTTCACTCGATTCTTGTGTCTCTTGTGTCCTACAAAGGCAGGCTTTGTAACCAAACCTGAATTTTAGCCCCCTTAATGAAAAATTGTGTTAGCTGCTGAGAGCTTGAGCAGGAAGGAGTTTCATAAATGAAACTTGGTAGTCACTGTTGCTTGCTGTAACTTTCTTCCAATTACCAATTTTTACCCCTGGGCAGGAAACAAGTCAAAGGTTACCAGAATGGGCTTTCTATTACAAATGTATCATGTGCTATCAGATGCATACACAGTTTGGTAATAATTCCACCCCATCACTAATGTGGTAATGGCTTTATGATGATATTGCCTGTTTGGGTTGCAGGCAAACCATTGAACCATGTTTTCTCAGTACTTTGATAGTTACATTAGTTTCTGCATTGCTATCTTACTTGGTTAAATGGAGTTAAAGACATAAAAACCCAAATTTGTGTGGAGAAAATTGACTTTCCTGTTGCCTTAATATCTCTGTCCAGGAACCAGACTGAAAACATGAAGCAAAGAAGCAAAGATGTCATTATACAGAAAACTACAAAACACCTTGCTCTTTAGTACTTGGATGGCAAAGATGGGCTGTACAAAGATTTTCCTGATTGAATTCTTCAAATTTTTCTTCAAATTCCAGCAGTTTACTAAACCCTTTAGGCATTGACTAACAGCCGAAGAAACTAAAAGTTATTGCAGAGGTCAGTTGGGCCCAGTGTGATTCTCACTGATGGCTTAGTTCTGTATCCTAAGCTGATATAAAATGGAATTACTCCACCGGTTTCAGAAGAGCTATCTTAGGCTGCGCTACATGGCCCACTATGTTGCCTGAGAATTCAGGAAAGGAAGTTCAGCTCTTGCACTTTCTAATATATCTGTTTTGAGATTATGGAATCCTATTTATATTTGTGTGCAAGGCTGTGTAAGATAAATTATATCATTTAGGAAACATGGAGTAAGGAGAAATAGTTTTCTACTGAAGGATCCCAACTCATAGAAGTAAGAAAGAATGTACTCCCATAGCTGAGGACACCAGCAAAACCCAGCAAGAACTGTTTTGCTCTGAATTCCTCCTACTGCACCATCACAATCTTCTGCTAGAATTTTCTCTCCAGAGAAACAGATTCAGCATTTGTCACATTACCAGATTTCCACTGTCAGTAAAGAAGTTGTTATTTTCGGCATGACATGAAAATCTTTAACTATCAAGATCTCGGTGGATGAAATTAACACATTTTTAAGATTAAGGTCTTTGGTACGCAAGCCATTTCTCAATGGCACACTGCTATTTCACAGTATTAGTCAGTGGAAGAGAGGAGCAAAAGGACAGCAGATGAGCATGAATGGGAGAGAGTTCTAGATTCACGGTAGTCCTGTGTAGCAATTTTGCTGTGCTTGAGGCAGAACAAGGGGTGAAGGACCCTGAATTAGAAGACCAGCCTTACATAGAGCTGGAGTAGAAGAGCACCTGCGGTACATGTACTGTCCTTCATTCCCTAATCTTATCCTGTGCTTCTGCCACACACAAAAAAAAAATATATATACTTTGGTCTTTCCCATCTCCTTGTGAGACAGAAGCTGGGGTCAGAAGGGAGCTGTGATGCTTCAATAAGTTTTTTTGGGGCAACAGAAGTAGTAGGACAGGGAAAAGTGTTGGAGAGAGCACAAGGACTCACGTCCCACAATACCTGTGGGCTGAATGTTATCCTGAAAGCAGAATTGAAAGATAGAAATGTTTTTCCTCTCTCTGCCAAAAAGGGAGCAAGAAGTTGTACACAGGAGCATTGCTTCTATCAGAACTGTGTTTAATATAATGAACGTGTTACTGAACAGAATCACAGAGGTTGGAAGGGACCTCTGGAGACTGACTAGTCCAACACTCTACTCAGAGCAGGGTCAACTAGAGCAAGTTGCTCAGTATTGCATCCAGTCAGGTTTTCAACATCTCCAAGGACAGAGACTCTACAACCTCTCTGGGCAGCCTGTTCTAGCATTTGACCGCTCTCATAGTAAAAAAGCTTTTTACATTTAAATGCAATTTCCTCTATTTCAGTTTGTGCCCATTGCCTCTTGTCCTTTCACAAGATACTGCTGGAAAGGTCCGCCTCTGCCTTCTTCACTCTCTCCATCAGGTATTTATACACATTGATAAGATCCCACTGAGCATTCTTTCTTCCAGGCTGAACAGTCCCAGCTCTCTCAGCATCTCCCTGTATGTCAGATGTTCTAATCCCTAAATCATCTCCATGGTCCTTCATTAGACTTGCTCTAGTATGTCCATGTCCTTGTACAGGGGAGCCCAGCAACTGGCTGAACCACTCCAGATGTGGTTTCACCAGTGATGAGCAGAAAGGAAGGATCACCTTCCTCCATCTGCCTGCAACAGTCTTCCTAATGCAGCCCAGGAGGCTGTTGGTCATCTTTTCCTCAAGGGCAGACTCTTGGCTTATAGTCAACTTTTTGTCCACCAGGACCCCCATGCCAGCAGACTTTTTCTGCCAAGCTGCTTTCCAGCTGGGGGATCCCCAGCCTGCAAGAGCGCATAGGGCTAATCCTCCCCAGGTGCAGGATTTTGCACTTTGCTGAGCTTCCTGAAATTCTTGTTATCCCATTTCTCCAGTCAAGAAGACAGTGAGTTCTTCAGCCTTGTCCATATCCCCATTCAGCAGCATGCCTACATTTCTCCCAGTTTTTTGTTGGAGATACACTTACAGAAGCCCTTCCTATTGCCCTTTACATCCCTCACCAGATTCAATTCCAGATGGGCTTAGGCTTTCCTAACCTCATCCCTGCATGATATAATGTCTCTATATTCCTCATGGGAGATCTGACACTGATTCCACCTCTTGCATGTTTCTTTTTTATGTCTGAGTTCTGTCTGGAACTCCTTGTTTCATCCATGCAGGTCTCCTGCTGTCTTTCCTTGGCTTTCTGCATGTCAGGATAGACCATTCTTGAGCTTAGAAGAAGCAATCCTTGAAAAAATGCTCAAATTGTCTTATGAAAATGTAGATGATGGGGGAGATGAGACAGAAGGAAAGCAGAAAGAATTTTATGCCTACCGTTAAAACAACAGTCAAGTTAGTCAAATTAGTCAAGTTAGACACCCAAGTTCACGTGCTTGCTCTGGTGGACACCCAATTTTCCATGTGAAGAGAACCACTTTAATTGAAGGGTAATTGCTCTGTAATATCAAATAAACTGTGGTTTTTGGACATGTTCTCCAGATGTGGATAGACTCAGTTTGATTTTGTGTATCACAACAGACCACAGAGAGAATTTGACATCAGTATAAATCTGTACCTCTAGCCTGTTGACTAACAGGAGGCTCAGTCCCTCAAAAGCTTTTGCCTTCATCCATGTAAGACCCAAATCGAACCATGCCAATAATCTTTGGCATGTAACTGAGATGTCTGACTAACACTTCTTTTTCAAATCCCTCTGTAGCTCATGTGTGAGGAGGCACATCAGACAGCACATCTCCTTCTGATTGTGCAGAGTTTCAGACCTGCAGGGAGATTCCTTCAGTTTTAGGGAAAAGGAAGATAGAATTTCCAGTACACCTTCTCTTAGAATCGGTTAAGTGCCACAGGGCACTTCATCCTGTTGGGATGAAGAGGCTACCAATAATATTCTTATTAATAACATGCTCAGTAGCTGAACTTTTAGGTGGTGTTCTGATTTTTATTCTTCGCCGAAGCACAGCATTGAAATACGAGAGAGCTGCTGTAATCACAGCATGTAGAGACAAGACCATGGAGGAGCTGGGACTCCAAGGTAATACACTGCCAAAGGACTTGTCAGCTGAGGTAGTGGGTAGAAGACAGTCAAGGGAGCTGCAGGTAGCTCTGAGGGTTGCAGTTGAGAGCAGGCAGATCAGAGGAGTTGCCTGTACAAAGGCAATGGTGCTGTAGCATCACAGGAGCATGATTTCATTCCCACTTGCTTCTCTCTATATTGTAGAGGAGAATCAGGCTGCCATATCTGTTTGAGGGGTACCCTTCACCTGCTATCACACTTCAGAGCTCCAGCAGATTTTCACAATCTGTTTGGCTTCTGTTGGCTGCCCAGACCCCGAACTGGCTCATTCTGGAGGATCCAGACTACACTGTCCTTGTCAGCTAGGTTGCCCACAGACACCTTCCCAAGCAGTGCTGCCTTTATTTCATACGGACAGGGACCGTGTACCTGCGAGTCTAACAGCTCTGTGCTATTTACCTTTTGTCCACAAGGTGGTAGCGCAGCATTAGCATTAATGTAAACATGGTGGCTCTAAGCTTAGCTTTTGCCCCGTTACCTGTCAGACTCCTACTGCTGGACAAATGTTGACAATCTTCTCCCTTTTGGTAACTTTCTAATTAAAGAACAGCGTGATATAATAGGCCAAAGACATATACACCGGGAGAGTAAATATTTGTGAAAATAAAGAAGAGATACAGAAATCTATTCCATGCCCCAAAGGGTTATTGGGAAAGAATGAGTGGTAGGGATAAAATCATGTAACTCAGCTTTGAGATTTTGACATGTTTCCAGAACTGGTGAGGCCATTTGTTATCAAATGCCGCTCAAGGCAGGTGAAACTGGCTGGGCTGCAGTGGCCTCCAACATCACACTTGAGTGGCCCTCTGGCTGCAGAGTGTGGTAGAACTTGTCCTTTTAAGGCCCACCAGAACCTATGTCTAGCAGCTTGTAGGACCATGTGTTGGTCATCTCTTTAGTGAAATATTTAGGCTCTTTTCTAAAGCTAGTTTGGTTATAGTGTTGCCAAAGGCAAAACTACTATTGGCTTCAGACAGTCCCATCTACAACCTCCTCCCACTTTCCACTGCTCATTGCTGCTTGCCACACTTGGCAGCATGACTATGACAGGTCAGGAAACTACTTCAACATGATTACTCTCCGCCTTACACATACTGCTTTTTTTTTAACCAAATATCAGAGGTGTAGTTCGCAACACAGGCTCATGAGTGGCTGCGCTGCCACTAACAAGAAGGCATTGTGCTTGCAGCAGAGGGTCAGGAGTGAAGTTAATTGGAGTTAAGCCCATAAACACTTTTTCTCATGGAACTGTGGCTGTAGTGACCCATGGTGAATGACCTCTTTTTCCAGGATACGTGTCTTATTTTTCAGTCTGTTATACCAAATGAGGTAAAATGTCATTTAAAATATGTATTTCACATTAACGTTATGGAGATCACTACTTAGAAAGTCACTTAAAATATTTGTTAATTTTTATACCATTATTACAATATAGTCCAGTTAATGAACACCTCATGAGGATTCATACATGCTTCTTCATAATCTTAGGTCACAAGGCAGTTTGAGAGTGATTTTTAGTTGTCAGTCTTTTGTTCAACAGAAAATCAGAGCATTCATATAAATGCTTTGAGCTGACATCCTACCCCCAGTGAATTGTGCTCAGTCCTGGGATATGTAAACTAGTGATTTTTGCTGGAGAGGAAGGGGTATGAAGAGAGCTTTATCTCCTAATTACTGTGGTCTCTATCTTCATATCACATCACAGTTAGTGCTGATTAATTAGGGCACTCTCTAGACTGCCTAGTTTGATACCTCCTTTAGGAAGTTACCAAAGTGGCTCTAACCTCAAACCCAGGCTGCTAGGCTTCTTACACAGGGCTGAAAGGACAGAGTGTATTAGTGTCAAAGAGATCAAAAGAAGGTTTTCAACCTGGTTGGTACCAGAACCTAGTACTGGAACAAAATTCCCTTGTTCAAGTCTATTTACCAGTAATTCTAGGTGGTCTCCAATCAAAGTGCTGGAAAGTCCTCCTTAGTGTCATAGTGACTGCCCACAATCCTTACAACCAAGACAAAGTGTTGCACAAACTACGCAGGCTCTTAGTTCCCAAGGGCATTACTACATACCATGGGTCTGACTATAATTCTTCATCTGTTACTGTAACTGTAGTAGGAGGCCTTTATTTATGTCACAGTACCCTTATAGTGTGCTGATAAAGTATTATGAAGTATTCCAAGGAAAGGACATAGCTGTCTCCAAGAAATGGAACTGCTGTTCCAGTCTAGTGAAACTATCCAGTTGAGTGAAAATACTTATATTGATGGAAACAGCTTTGCCAGTATGCTCATGCCACTGTTGGGGATCTCACACTCCTGACAGACAGAGCCTGGCAGGAATTTGGAGTGTAGATGGGGCCTAGATCAAATGAACAATTTGGAGTTAGAAACATATAGCAATGATCCTTTCAAAATGCTTTTATTTACAGAAACGTTCAACTGAAATAAAGTCTCTTAACAGGAGGTCTTGATTACTTTTCCATTTCCAAACCACACATCATAATGGGGTTGGAATGTGGTTACCATAAATTGTTGGTTTACAAATCATCACTGACTTGTTAGCAACAGCTAGGATGTTAGAGTTAGAGCAACAGTTTGGATGTGATAAAATAGCAAGAGCCCATTTTTCATGGCATCGTTGGAATGAACATAAATGAATTCTTCCCAGAGATTCATTGTGGTGGTTGTGGTAAATAGCAAACTGCATATTTCCTGCTCATGTTGAAATCAATGGGAGTTTTATTATTGGCATCAGGATTTGACCTTAATAGAAAAGAGAAGAGGAAAAGAGAAAAAGTGAGGAACAAAGAAAAGAATGAGCCTGAGAGGTCTGAAATGACTAGTGATTCAGATGCCTGACTGAAGATACTTCAGAAGAGGAGTACAAAAAGCAGAAAGTGCCAACAACCTGAAACTGGGACCCCTTTTTCACTTGGATTTCCTTCCAAATTTTCCTTTGAATTCTCTGCTTGTGAACTTTGAAACTGAGGAATAACCAATACTAGTCACTGCTGAAAATGCAGATTTTCAAATTTTCCTTTTTCTTGGAAATGCTTCTGCCTCTGTAATGGCACCAAAGAGTTCTCTTATTGGGTTTTGGATGAAACCTATAAAAATCAGCAAAGGAATTCTTTCAGGGAAGCCAGCACAAACTTTCTTCCATGCTTGTGTTTGAGTCATGACATAGATCACTATCAGTCGCTTAACCTTGCTCAAGCAAAATCCACATCTGCTAACAGACATAGTCAGCAATTCTTGCCCCTGTCGTATAGGTAAAGCTCTAGAAGACAACTTCTGCATTACAAATAGAAGAAAAAAGCAGCTCTGGCTCAAAAGAGATCACTACACTTGCTTAACAAGTAGACTAAACTACTTAAATTTATAGCTTTCTCCTCAAGTACTCTATAAAAATAAAAACCCAAAATAACAAATGTATGCATTATCACCACATAGTACAACACATCACAAACTTATTTCCTTTATCAGGTGTACTCAAAACACTCACCAAGGTCACAATTAAACAATAGTTGTTTAAATATTTAGAAGAGTGAGTGAAATCTGGTCCTCTAAAGTCAACAGTAAAACTTCCAATGACTTCACATAGACCAGAACAGATGCTTAGCTGAGTAAATTTCATATCAGTGAATGAAGGATGATCTCTATTAGCTGAACATTTAGTACTTGCCTATTTAGATTTTAACACAACAAACATATAAGCAGCCTTCCCAAAGTATAGATGCCCTTAAAAGTTGCTGATAGGGGATGCCAATAAAGACACAAAGAGCACATGCAAAGAATAACTCTTCAGGCCAAAAGAAGTGTTAGTCCACTTGATTGATGTTCTGTCCTTCAATGTCCACAAATCACATCTCCTGAAATAAAAGTCTATATCCAAGGACTTTGACCTTTAATGTTCACCAAATTACATGTCATGAATCTCCTTTTGGACTTTCAGACTGGCACACAGGTTCTGAAAATGATCATTCTGTGCAACTACTTCTGAGTGTTCTGGTAAAGAATTTGGATAATGTATGAGTGCTTCAATGCACTGCAGCAATGCAAAGCAGGATGAATTTAATCTTTGCTAACAAAAACTGAAATTACAGTATATATATTAAATGAACTCTAACATATGGAGAGAGAGAAGCCATGTCCAGTATCACCATGGGGTTTTTTTAAGGTAAAGGTCTAATGCAGTTCATTCTTTCCCATTTGGTTCTTTATACAAAATTCTCATTAGCTGCAAGACAGCCCTTTAAATAGCATGTGTTGTCCCAGCCAGATGAGGAAGGTTTGTAAAAGAAAGTTGTGTCTAATAAACGTCATTTTTCCTTAACAGAGTCAGACATTGTTGAGCTCTAACATGTAAGAGCAGATGATCCAACTGAGATTATCACAGGAAATCCAAGAGGAATTTAATCCAATCCTTTGAACTTTCAATAAGATTTCTTAGCTGTGAAGTACACAAGGAACTATGTTGACTATTGTCATACTTGGCTAGAGACACCTCATCTTACCAAAGTATTCTCTAGAAAATGATCCTTTATCCCCAAAGCGTTTCTGATGTTGCTTGAAAGAGACAGCAAACACAGTTGAGACTGATTTTGGAAGAAGGATATATTCTGTATTCTGTAAAATCCTAACCTGTCAAAAAATTCACCCTCCCAAAGGTAAAAGGTAATTAGTGCTTCTCAGAAGAGGTACTTACATTTATTAGCTTCATTTACCTTTTGCCTGGAGAACTTATCCCAAATCTAAACACTGGAGTACACAAGCTATCTACTGAAGATAGCCCATAGTACCCATCGCTCATTTCACTAGTCTAATAAATTTGTTTCTCATTCCTCCAGAGTGGAACAGAGGTCTTGGGTCCAAAATGGCAAAATATACACGTTTCACAGCACGACTTATCTTCCTTATCACTTCACTGCTCTGCAGAGGATTTCAGAAACAGTATTTTGTGCAATTTCACTACTTTCCATATGACAACTGGGATGTTCCAAAGATAAGCATTCAAAGTGGTATCTTGGAGGTGTCTTGGTCTCTTTTTTGGAAGTGGATTTGATTTCACTAGCTTGATTTAATTACTGTGAGTATTTAAACTCTGAATAAGTCTGGACTATGGTTTTACTAGGTGATACAATATCCCAGACTCGTCGTGAATAAAGGTACTGATGTTAGATGAAGCTCAAGGTGTTTCAGCATTCCTCTACATGGCAGACAGAATGGTTTTGTAAGGTAAACTTACCTAACCTAAGCCACCTTGCTTGCGCACCCGTAGCTGTCTCACTGTGCCAGAAAGGAGCTACTTTGCCCTTCTTGGGAGAGTTTTGCAGCCTCTGCTGAATTCCCTGTTCCCATGACCAGACTCTCCCTGCTGGCACTCATCTGCAGCCAGAGGCCAAGCCTGCCTCAGTAGAATCAAAGCTCACTCTTAAGATGTCCTAGTATGTGCCAGAGTAATACCAGTTAATAAAGTACTTGCTTGACCTACATTAGTTTTGATTAAGAGCAGAACACCCCAAAAAAGACTTAGGACTCCAGGAATTACAGACCAGAATATTTAGAGGCTGTGAAGAGCTTACATGGCAGACCAAGTTGCCTTCAAATGTACTAAGATTCAGGCATAACAAAATCATTTTCTCTATCAAGACATTTAGAGGTAGTTTACCCTAATTCTGTACTTTCTGTATGTTTATTTGCCAGTGAGCAGGGAGTTCAGGTAATGACATTCTTTCAGGATTACTCTTTTATCCACAAGCACTTCCACATCCCTACTTGCCCTTTTAACTAGTGCTCTTTCCTTGGCCTTAATCCTAGATTTGGGAAGTTCCATATTTCAGCATTCTGGGGTTTAAGAGAAATGTTGAACTGCTTCCCTAATAGCCATAGTTAATACAGGGAACTACTCACAGTCAAGCAGTAGGCTAGCAGCGAGGTGTACTGAGACCTCGCTTTTGGGATATGCCCAGAGAGGCACTGAGGGGTCTTCTCAGCCAGCAGAATCCTGAGAATGCCCATGAAGCTGACAGACTCTGTAGAAACTCCTGTGGAGATCAGAAGATGCTTCAAACTGAGCGCTTCTTAACCCTGCTTGATGGATATAATAGCAACTGTTCAGGCATCTGGTAGCCTTTGGCTATGTGCTTCCTAAAGAGTGTATAGTACTGCATACTGCTTAAAGAACACAAAGGCTGTTGGTACGTGGTTTATTAACAATGCACAAGCCAGAATGTGGTATTCAAAAAACCAATGTGTTTCTAATGTATGTAGACATTGTTGTTACTAATATCTCAATTATAACATCCCCCCCTACCTTCCAAACTGAGTCCAAAGCACCTATCCTTGCCAGGGACAACAAAGTAACCCAAATTTGGAGTTTCTCGGTCAAGATAGTTTTGAGTCATGACATTTCTTTAAAATAAACATTAGGAAATTATCCAAAAAGTGAGATCACCCCACTTTTTAAAATATCTTCCTATCTCCCAACTGTTTTGCCTAATATCAGTCAAGTTTTCCTGAAAAATTGTAGTCTGACATAGAAGTTTGCCTGTGCAATTTCAGGCGGATTAATTTCAGCTTGAAAAAGTCAGGGTGGGATTCAAAACCAGGCTCATAATGGAAGATCTTGCATCAAACTAAACTGTGAAAGAAAGAAGCATCTCTCCATCTTGTATTTTCTCTTAACCAGAGCTAACAATAACTTTGTCTCTGCTACTGAACAGCTGAGCCAAGAAAACACAAAGACAAAAGCCAAAGACAAACCAAAAAGACAAGAAGCAGAGACAGCAAAGAACACAGAGAGAGGAAAAAAATCTACCCCACGTACAAACATTGCTCTAAAAGCTCAAAGATAAGAACAGCCTCTGTAAAAGTCAGTTTTGACATTAGGAGATGACAGAAGCAGCAGAGATGGCAAAGCACCTAACCTGACCTACCGTCAAGAGAAGCTAATGAAAACAAGATGGGAAAAATAAGGGAAGTTTGTTACTTAAAATAAAAAAAAAAGTAATTTTTGACACTGACAGTATGCAAACCAATAAAATACTTGGATGTTGGACCAGGTCCATATCAAAGTAACTCAGCCTATAATTACATGAGAATCAAAATATGTCAAAACACAATGCAGATACTGTGGAGTGCTTTGTCTTTTGTGGAGCAAGCCTGTCCATACCACCAAATAAGGGAAAAAGTTAAATAGGAGTTTAGCATGATGATTACAAGAAAGGAACCATAATGGATGGGAATGGGCAGAAGTGGGAAGAAGAGAAGAGAAAGGGCAGAAATTAATAGCAGTGAATAGTGAGTGAAAAAAAGAGGCTGCCTTATGCTAGACAGATACCAGAGAAAGAGCTGCAACAGGCAGTCATGTCTTGAAGAAATCTCCATATCTAAGTTTGCAGAGAGAGAGAGTGTATCTCCCATCAGTCCAGCAAGTACCATTAGAAAAAATACAAGCATGCCTTCAGAAATATGGGCCAACTTTCAGGTATGGAATGGAAAAAGGGTTTTATATGCCCTGAAGGTTGTCTGATTTTCCAACTATATAAGCTGGTGTAATAAACATATCACATCTTCACACAAAACTGATTTTGCCTGTATACTTAGCCCATCATAGCTATATCAATACCGTCACTGGGAATTCCCAGAACAGAGGGTCAGATATAAATTGATCCAGCTACACTGAGTAAAGTGAATGCATATCAATTTGCATTAGTGGATAGATCACTTCAGGATCTGGCCAGCAGCAGCTTAGTCCTAATTGCTTGACAGGCGATGCTCTCAAATGCACTCATCATTTATCTACCTTTGCTCCTATTGAAGTGAGTGGAAGCATTAACCTTTCACTTTGGTGGGAGCAGGATGAGGCCAGCCCCAGGTGCTTTGAAAAATCTTACTTATTGCAAAGAAAAAATTCTCTGCCTTATAGGTGTAAATCTCACATCATTTAAAAATCAGACAATAGAGTGCCTGCTTGAACTCCTTGTTTGTAGATACAACACCTATTGTTTCTAATATTTCTTCATCAGACTTTGAGCAGTATATCAAATGCAAAGAAACGGAGAACAGGAAGTCTAAGCAAAGTAGTTATCACTAATTACTCTACCCAACAGCAAATGGAAGGATCAAAAGGCAAAAAATCCCAACCAGAGAAAATCTCCTGTGCCTTCAGGGTGCACATTTATACCAAAGGAACAGCAAGCTTCTGTCCCTCAGAAGCTAGTCCTTTTTCTTCCTGCAAACACCTTGTTTAATCTTAATAAATAATAATCCCGAACTTCCTGCATTTTTATCCTAGATCTACTACTGCAGTCAATGGGAGTTTTGAAAGTGCAAGGAGCACGTGCTGGGCTACAGCCTTGGGCTATAAGATCTAAGTCCAAGTCTATGCCCTTTTCTGTGCTTGAAAGGTGCCTGCAATTTTATGGGTAATCTATAAAAGCAATTGAAGTAATTATGGTGGTCTTACATTGTTTAGATTGTTTGCTTTTCACTCCTCAACCTCGTGATATGAACAGAGCTATTACAATGATCTATTATAGTTGGGGCCAGTCTCACTGTAGAAAACTCTGTACAAGCTGAGAACCAAAATGTAGTCACAGCTCCAAACAGCTTGGGGATGAAATGAATTCTTTGTCTATCCTGCATCCTAAATGCATCCAAATTATTCTAGTATCCATATATCTACGTGGACCACTTAACTCCCTCTTGAACTCTCCTTAGTGCTTTAAATTGCTTGTCAGCCACATGTGAAAATCTCTACCTTATGTAAAATTTACATTCCAAAGCTTTCTATCACTGATTTCTCTCAGCAGTAAGGTTTCTTCTGATCTTAGTGCCACTGGAGTGATGGGACTGAGCTGCTCCTGCCTTTTGCACAGATACCGAATTGTGTGTGGAGCAGAAATGTAATCAGCCCTGGGCCAGAATTTCAGCAGTCCCTTATTTAGTGCATCAGCATGGGGGGAGGACTAGCTGAGATAAGAAGGTAATGTGATTGCTGCTGCTGGCAAGAGGACAGATGTCAACATTGCCTCTCCTTTTCATGGAAACATACCTGGCTTTATGAAGAATAGGTTAGCAAATATTTTAATACAAATAGTAACCTCAGCAGAGCTGCCAAAGCAGGCTCCAAAGAGACTGACTTGTTTACAGTCTGGACCAGTGCCTTAAAACCTGACGTGCTTATTCAACAGAAAATTAACCCCAAAACGGGTATCATCGTTACTGCAGGGAGAAGCTCCAGAAAGATAATATCCTAACTCTCTCCAGCTGAACTCAGGACATTGTCCACGTTTTATCACATCAAGTGCCCTTGTAGTCATTCAGAATAAACAAGCAAATAAAGAAGTGAGGTATATTGCATGCGATAGCTTGGGTCACTGGGACTGCATAGATGTTTGGATGTGGCCCAACCCCCTGCCTGCACTTGAATTACTACTGGAATCTAACTTCTTGCATTGTTTTAAGAGACTAAATTGTTCTCTCTATGTACTTTGGTCATCCCAACTCAGATGTTATCTTTTCCTTTCCCACTCTGGTTTTTGGCTACGAAAAATATACATGAAGAAGAGTGCTGAGAAGAGCCTTTTTTTCCCAGCTGCAGATTTTGTGTGTATGCATCTATGGTACCATTTTCCTTCAAATGCCTTTGACAAAGATTGTCATTTATGAGGTCATTTGTTTAAGAGGTTACTAGTGATTCTCATGAAAATGAATGCTGGTACAGGTTTGACCTTGGAAGCAACGTTGGTAATACCAAACTGGTGTAGGTAAAAAAGATAGAAGAAATTGTTTCCAAAGTTACTGTAAACATTCAGTAACAGATGAAAACTGCATAGGGAATGGTCACTGATCTGGAAAAGTCACTATGCACAGGTGTCATAATCTTTAGTTATCAAATTTCTTGGAAGATGGAGGGAAAAACTGGTCCTGGAATTGTTATGCAAAGGCCTGTAATACTGAATTTACCGACAGAGACCTCGGTCAGCTTTTGTTGCATAATTCAGTTGATTTTGAGTAACCCCATGGGGGAACAAGAGAGAGACATGATGTGGGACAGGTAAGAGCCAGGGCTTTCCTATGTGACCTGCTAGCCTCCGTGGGAGGCCATGCATTGCCCCACATCCTCCATGGAAGTCAGTGGCAGGCACTAGTGTGGGAGCTGCTAGGTCAAAGCAAAAGAGCGTGCTGCTTTTCATGCCTGTTACCTGGTATGTCAAACTCCACTTCGTTGGGAGAACCTGATTTCAGACCTCCATATCAGTTGTAAACCAAATTAACTGGATTTGGATTTTGGGGAAGTATTCACGGATCATGAAACTTCTACTGAAACTAGAAAAAGGGATTCCTTCTACCCTACAGACTATTGCCATTGGGATCTCTAAATGAAGCCATTCAAGAGATGTCAATATTAAGAGACTGCAGTTGTGATCACAGAATCATAGAATGGTTTGCGTTGGCAGGGACTTTTAAAGGTCATCTAGTCCACCCCCCCTGCAATGAACAGGGACATCTTCCACTAGATCAGGTTGCTCAAAGCCCAGTCCAACTTGACCTTGAATGTTTCCGGGGTGGGCCATCTACCACCTCTCTGGACAACCTGTTCCCGTGTTTCACCACCCTCATTGTAAAAATTTTTTTCCTTGTACCTAGTCTGAATCTATCTTTTTTTTTGTTTAAAAACAGTATGCCTTGTCCTGTTGCTACAGGCCCTGCTAAAAAGTTTGACCCCATCTTTCTTAGAAGCACCCTTTAAGTATTGAAATGTTCTAGAAGAAAGGATGAACATAAGGAGTTATTGCTTGGGTCAAAGGACATATTCATTTGTGATGGCAGAGGAACAGTGGCACTCCTGATGATCAGTATGGAGGCCATGACTTACTGCCTCATTCAACTACTCTATCAGAGAACTTGTAGATGTACATGGAGGCTTCCTGGCACTGCAGCAATATGTCATTTCTTTTAGGGATAGAGTAACACTCTCTGCAAAAGTGGTGGACTGTTGTTAACGCAAAACTGAAGCAGACTTTAATTATCAGGTCACAGGAAGGCTGGGGATTAAGCACATAATCCAACTAGGTTTTGGTGAGACCTGAAAACACATACCCACTTCCACTGAAAATACCTGATGGCACCTCCTGTGTACTGAAAGTGTAATAGAATGCAATGAAAATGGAAAGGTTTCCCACAGTATCCTATAAAACTTTTAAAAGCATTGTATCCCTTTTGTAGGATTCTTTAACTGTTAAAAACAAAACCAGAAAAAAAAAAAGCATCACTTCCTTTTCTGTCTGTATTTTTAGAATACAATCCGTAGAAACTTATTAGAGCCAACCCTACTAAATTCCTTACAACTGTCCCACAAGGGTGGTTCTTAAGTGAAAGAGAGAAAAATGCTGGCAGTTTATGTAATGTCTGTTTCACGTATACAATCTGAGAGGCTATCTAGGCAGTTTAACAGTATACAATTCTCTGGTGGCAAGAATCAAGCTGGAGAGATTTCTTTACAAGCTCAGCCTTCTTTATCCGCGTGTCCTCCTGTACTCCCTTGTCCCATATCTTCCTCTGTTGCTGAGAAGGCAAAGGAAAACCACATTCCCTTGAAAAATGACAGACTGAACTGGAATGCAGTATTTGGATGATTGAAAAAACCCATACATTTTACGAGAGCTGCTTCTGGGTATGTTTTGCTGGAAGAAAACATTTGCCTACTAAAAAGTCTGGTCGGGTTCAAGTGGCATAGTAAAATGTTCCCTAGCTAATCCTTATTCCATTCCCTGCCTTTCCTGTAAGTAGCCCTGGTTCCCTAATCTTTTCTACATAAACTCACGAAGGGGCAGAGTCCTCTCCCCTCTCCCTTGCACCATACATGATCTGAAACTCTGGTCCTTTAAATGCCTAACTTGTACCCCTCTTGCCATTCAGTGCATTAACAGCTCTGTGCCCCTGTGCTATTTTCCCTCCTCACATGTCTGGTACAAAATGTTAAGCATCCTCGTGACCTTTAAACATCCTGCACAGCTCTCCATCTCCTCTTTACGTGATCCAGACTCATCTCCACCTCCTGTTAGAAAATCCTGTGCATGCACCTGGCTTGATTGCATCAGCATATATGCACACAGCTGAGCTAACACATTTCAATGAATCTACTGCAGAAGCAAACGGAAATGAATACCTCTCCCTCTGTCTGCAGTCCAACAGTTGCTCTACTATGGTATCAGGT
Source organism: Ibidorhyncha struthersii (assembly GCA_013398815.1). Taxonomy (NCBI): domain Eukaryota; kingdom Metazoa; phylum Chordata; class Aves; order Charadriiformes; family Charadriidae; genus Ibidorhyncha; species Ibidorhyncha struthersii. The sequence goes on along the minus strand of VZSZ01006022.1, from coordinate 555,786 downwards.
TGGCATGAAATTAGAGTTATCTGTAAATCTATTTTCACCGTTACCTGAATGGCATGATGTGGGAGATACAAAAGAACAATACTGACAAGATTTTGATGGTGGCCACTAAAAACTGAAACTATTTCAGTTCCTTGTGCCTGAAACATCACCTCCTATGGGTGTTAAATTTTTTATTTTCTCCTTTTCTACTACATGAAGTAGCTACATATTCCAGGAGTAATGTGTGAGTAAAACAAGAATTGCACAAGAGATCCAAGACACATACCAGTCACTATAAGCTACTACAGAATTTAACTGAAATGCAGACAGCCCAGTAGTTCTATTTCTGAGGATCTCTGCTAGGGAGATTGTATTTTTCAGCATTGTTTTTCTATACCTAAGTGGGTGACAGCTGTTTCTTTAACCTGGACAATGAACATGCAGGAACCACCAGGAAGAGGCCCAGGGATCACATCAATGTACATGCAGAGCAATACATTTGATCTGTAATCTTGAGTTTGACATTAAAGCATACACAGTCCTTTTTCCTTCAAGGGTAGAGGGCTCCTGGATTAGAGGGTGCTGTAAATTACTCCTGACTCCTGCTGAACAGGATGAACCAGTGAACAGAAGTGTGGGTTCACCACAGGCACCAGTTAGTTGAAGGAGAGCAGCAGGGTAGGAAAACAAGTGCTATTAGGAATAAAATGTCTGCTCCGGATTCTTGTTCTGAACTTGACACTAGAGTACCAGGAAAGTCTCTGTGGGAGAGTTTGGAAGACTTCAATTCATGTCTGGTGGAGCAAACAGCAGTTGTAAAATCTCAAGAGACAAGGGCCACCCAGAGTGTGTCAGTTTATCAACTGGACAGCTGCGGTGTGTCTACAAATGCCAAACCATAAGCACATTGGCAGGGGAAGCAGGAATTGTGGCCAGCACACAGAGAAGTGGCTCCCGAGTTTCTGAATTGCCTGCCTCTCAGAATACACTTACGGTCCAGGCCAGCCTGGCAGCTCCAACAAGACTACTGTGCAGCAGGCCAGTGACATAAACATGCCTCATGCCTGGCTTCACAGCCTTTGGGAAGATTACTCTAATACAGAGGATGGCAATTTGGGAATACTGTAGCACTCTGCTCACCTCCCTGCCTTGGGTAGAGTAGCGAGACAATGACACTGTAACTGGGAAGACCTTATACTCTTATTGCTCCTCAGCTAGAGAAACAGCCTTTTGGGACCTACAAGCAGTGTAATACAGGGACATTCTGGTGGCAGAGAAACCACTGAGGGACTTGATAAAATACTCTTGGTCATGGGAGCGTGAGCATAGCAGTAAAGCTACTTTTGGACAAACACAGTGGTCTTACCACAAGAGAGAGCCCTGTGTCTTGAATGCAAAAGGGTCAGTTGTTGCCGATAGCTGAATTTTCCACCCACAGGAAAAAAAAAGCCAGAAAGCAAAACAAATTAATCACAAGAGGAAGGCAGAGAATCATGCCTTGAAGAACTGCTTGGACTACAGTTACATGATAACCAACGTCAACAACAAACAGGAAGCAGACATGCAGTAGATTAAATATTGAATGAAGCGTTATTGAAAATATACATCATATTTTACATCAGCCTTAGGTGTCCTTCAGATACTGGATAAGCTGTGATATTTATGATTATTGGTATTTATAGTAGTAATAGTAGCAGCATTAATATACCAATAGGCTTTGAAGGGATAAACTCTATTTCTAATGAATTCCTAATGGCTTCTAGTGAATCCTAATGGATTCCACCTAATCCTAGGGCTTGATTTGTCTGGATTTTGAACTTCTGACTCTGGAAGTAGGGACAGAGGATTATCCAAGGCTTCTTAAGATCCTCTAACCAGTGAAGAGTTAGGTAAAGGCAGGGGGACGTAGGTGCTGTTGCTATCCTCAACATCTCTGCTATCCTCAGAGCTGACTCAGTGGGCTGTTAGATATTCTGGCCTAATGTTTCCTCTTGCTTTAATTGGAGAAGGATACACACAAGCAGACTGGGATGCGGTCTGAAAATGCCTGCAGTTGCTCTGAGGATAAGGGAGAAAGGAGGGTGTCTTTGGAGATTAGCAAAAGATTCAGTCTGTCTCTCCTTTCCTTGTGAAGGGTCAATGTCCTTGGAATCCTTGCAAGTAACATGGACGTTTCTTCCCTGCAAATATAGGGAAACAGTCTCAGGGCGTCATATCAACCAGGAACCAGATACCGGTGAGGCCATTTTAATGGAACTATACGTAAAAGTTTGCAGCAATTACGCAAATATCCCAAACTCAGGCTTATGGTGGTGATCATGACTGCAACATACAGAACAACCCAGACTAATTTAAATGTGTTTCCCAGAGATGAGATGAATCAACACACGGTCCACATCAGCAGGGATTGGACTAGATGACCTTTAAAGGTCCCTTCCAATCCAAACTATTCTATGATTCTATGATCTCTGTAGTTGCATACACATCCTGGAGCTGCAAATTTGGGATGGGTGTTGAAGCCCATTAGGGAGCAGATGGTGATTTGGAATAGCAAGAGACATCAAGGTGTGTGCTAGTGAGAGAACGAGGAGACCGCTACTGCGGTTTTGCTTTTCTGTTCCACCATGTTGGTGATATTTTGTTTATTCCTTAAGAACAGCCCTGATGCCTGTTCAAAAATAATGCTGCTGGCCCAGGCAGTTCCTGCAAATAGGTGTGAGGGAAGGCAGGCAGGGTTGAGCAGGCACCAGCTGTGATGATGTGCACAGTTGCCAAGTGGCACCATGGCACTAGGTGAGGACCTGCCACCAGAGCATTCTGTAGTTTGCTGTTTACTTGGTCAAGGGGTTGTGAGGAAGATGTAGGTCACCTAAACAACATGGTCCTGCTACTCAGCTGGTGAATCCCTTCTGCTCTCCAAATCGAGTGGAAGTGGAACCATCTGGCATAGGCTGACTCTACTCATCTTACTCCCTGCGTCTTTTGTCATAATCACAGAAAAGGATGAAAAAAGGGGGAAACAACCGACCACAAGACCATTCTAACTTGTTTGACTCTTTACCCATAAATACCACATCTATTAAAACAAGCTTTTGGCTACTGAGGTCAGAGTGAGAGGTGAATTTTACACGAAAAATGTAAACAGAAGGAACTTCTAATTTGAAATTTTTATGGACTTTCAACAAAATCCATCTTATTAGTTACAGTGCCCAGCTACAGATTTTTATTAGGACAGCTCTAATAGGACAGGAGAAGAGGGAAATGATTGATAATGAGCCATTAACAAGATGCAGCCACAAAGAAGATAACAGCTATGACTCTAGCATGTCTTGCTAAAGAAAGGGAAGTATTAATGTCATTACAAAAAGTTTTGGCAAGCCTCTGTTATGAATAAAATACAATTCTGACCACCCGTGTGCAACAAAGGTGTATTGAAAATGAAGCAGGTACAGAGAATGGCCACACAGCTGATCAGAGTATGCCTCATAGAAGAGGATCTAAACCAACTGGTTGTTCAGGCTAGCAAAACAAAAGCTGCTGGATGTCTCAGTGATTGTAAGTTCAGCAGACATAAGGGAAGGTGTAAAAGTAGATACAGAGAAGAAATTTGAAAATCTGAAGACAATAATAGTGTCAGTGGTTGTAAATTGGCTAAGAAATTGTAAATTTATGCTGGAAATTAGAAGGCTTCACACTTTTTGGAAGAACAGATGGGGCTTTGGTGCTCCTTTCCCTGCATTCCCTACTCTGTCCTCCATGGTATCCTCTAGTTGCCATTGCTGTTTCTACCCGGGCAAATCTGATCCAACAGCACAAACTAGTTATCTGACTGAAAGGTGTCCGAGCTTCCATAGTTCCCATAAAATTAGACTCTGTGAGTAGTAGCTGTCCTTCTGTGCACTGGGTGTGAGCAGTTTTTGCCCTACCCTATCCTGTAACCCATAGTAGAGTTGATGTCCCATCTCAATCTGTAACAAGGCATTTAGGTTCACAAAGAAAAACACTACTCCTTTTTTTAAGATATGTTAAAAAAGCAAGTTTTAACAGCAAAGCCACTATGTTTTCCCCCATAACAACAAAAAAGACATAAGTTGAGTAAGATTTTTAACAAAGACATAGAATTCTACATAAGCAGGGAAGATAGGCTGGATGCTCTAAGATTATCCACCACCAAGTACAAAATTAGTTTCCTACTAACTGCTTCATACCAACTATTGAAATATCATTCATCCATTCTGTGCTCTGCTTTCATCCCTACCACACATCACAAAATGTAGTACTAAAGATAAGAAACCATCAACAGCAGCTTCACTGCTTTCAATACATATGCTGTCTACTCCTCTAAGAACCAACACCAACATCTGGATTAATCTTTAGTTATTTGCAGTAGCAAATCCTTATCATTAGTCTGAATTCTGGCAAAACCTCATATAAATAGAGACTAGCTTAAGAATATTGAAATGCATTTTATTTATCTGCATGGGAACTCGCTATTTTGCTCATAAACATGAGAAGTGTCATATTTAAATATTTCTCCAGTACAGTCATAAATCTCTCTTATAACTGTATGTCTGAGTCTAGCTTTCTCTTTGAACTTTATCTTGCCTTTATGGAAATGTATTGTCTATGGTTCTTTTTTTTGGTTTAGTTGCTTGTTTGTAGTTTTGTCTACTGTCTGCGTTACAAATGTCTGGGACTTGTTAAGTATGCCTATGTTACAAATGAAGACACTGTAGCTATAAACATAGGTATATACAAGGATTTACACCAGAAATATTATACACTCATCAACCTGATCCCAAGTCCAGTGAAGTCAGAAGCAGCTTTTACCCACTCCATCTCTTTTTAATTAAGCCTTCTAAAAGAGATTGGCCTGAGGCATGAAGCACAGATCAGAAGTTCATCTTCTTTAGGGGCTCTGATTTAAAGGCTTCATTTAGGCCACACTACCTATGGAGCAAAGAATGATGCTGCAACTGGGCAAAAACTCTGCCAAATATACAAGAACACATATAACATTACATAATTTTTTTTTTCCATTACAGATTAGGAACTTCCAAAGAAAAAATGAGATGTCCACCATTCTAAATAAATCTGTAGTGAAAAGTGAATAATCAAACTATCGTGTTGATATATAAAGAAAAGCTAAGATTCTGTCCATGATTCAGACTTTAACTGGTTTCAATGCAGAAAGGCACAGGGAAGGGTGTATGTGATTGCAAGTACAGCGCCTGGCGGCTTCTGTGTAATTATTAGTCTTAAGAGAAGCCCCTACAAATAAAACACATGCAAATGTGCGCTCTCAGGAGCCTTGAGTGGCAAGAGTTGACTAAATGCCAGTGAAACTTTTTGTGAGAAGTCCATGAAAATAACTGGGTTTTTTTTGGACATGATATCATTTGTTCTTCTTTAGTCCTTTACGTAATGTAACCTTCAATTTTAATGCACAAGGCCTTGCTCCTGCATACATGGTTAAGAAGGCAAGGGTACCCTCCAATTTCACTGGGATTATCTGTATCTTGTAAATAAATTAGGAAAGATAGGAAATTTTTGTCCAAGCTTGATCATTATCAGGAAGCATTACAGGGGAAATCTGTTATGTCACCCCTTAAGCAGGGAAGATCCGTACAGCTAAGATCAGCTTCTAAGTCTCCCAAAGCACAAGATTAGCTTAATCTCAGCGCTCTCCTTTAAGGTTTGCCCAAAACTATTCGTTACCTTTCCCATGAATTAAAAACCTGAGCTTTTTTTTTCTTACTGTAAAAAGGGATCTAGCTAGAAGTGTGTAAAATGCCATAGTTTAGTTCCTACTGAAAACATGCAAACATAATCACCTACTTCCATAGGAATATGCTCAGCCTGTATACCACGGACAGTTTTGGACTCATGGGAATGATGTTTTAATGAACTCTCAAACTCTTATATTTGCCTCATTCTAACACAGATAGCAGGGCTGAGAGCAACTCTTAGACTCTGGGGAACAACCTATTTGAAAATGTCAGCAGTTATAACCAGTTCTACCCCAAGACCGGGATTAGTGGACACAGTATTTTAAAAAAATGCCCTTTTTTCCCTCATCTATAGAGTAGAAGTATAACGGCAAATTCAAGAAAGTCATTAGAATGTGTTCCACAGGTCTGGTGAAATTCTTGTGTCCATAGCTTGATGCTATAGAAAAGAAAAAACAGAAGGAATTTCACTAGAGTCTACTGGGTCCTGAAAAAGCTAGTGGAGGAATCCAAGAATTTCACTCATTATGCTGTGTTACTGTTCAAAAAAATCAGCAGAAGGAGGGGAAATGGTGATAGTGCCATTTATTATATACTGCACCAATAGCAAAAGCCTGGGAAGCCAGCCAGTTATACAGGAAGGTTCTCCTGTAATCTGTGTGTTCAATACAACTTCTCCCCTGAAATCTCTACAATTTCTATAGGGAGGCTACATTTTCACTTTCTCTTCTGCTGTCCACAATCAAATGTTCTAGTGCCAGACATCATTGCTGGCCACAAAAGGATCATAAGAGAATTAATAAATTTGTAAAATAAATGATAGTATTGCTAAGAGACAAAATGCTGAAGGAGAAAAAAAACTCTATTAACAGCACCAGAGAAATCCAGTTCTCAATAGCCAGTATCACTGTAAACCCTATTTTACCATAGCTTTTAAAAGGACTGTATCACAAGCCACTGGTCCTTGCCAGAGACAACCTGTCTCATTATACAAAGTGAAGCCTGCTGGGAAATGCTGTATAAACTCTGCTGGCTTACTGAGGTAAGTGCCTTGTTATCCATTCTGACATAAAGGAGGTGGGAGCGATACCCCAGAGAAAGGCTCCAGAAGACAGGCCGAAAAATCTGGCGGAAGGAACCAGATAAGCCTGGGGAATTGGCAGAATATATGTGAAATTATTGCTAACACACAGTTTAATAACAAAAGCCCAGAGCAGATGGACTCCTGCAGCTTTGGATCCAATAGGAGTGCCATTCTGCACCTCCTGATCCCATGCCACCCATCCCAGGCACTTTGAGGGCCAGTAGGGTTCTCTTCTGACATACTTGAAGCACATCCAGCCATTGTCGCTTTCAATACCTCTTTGTAATGCGTGCAGCCTTAAAGTCGTCCTGTAGGAAGCAGCTGCCGTATGAAAAGGGAATGAGCTTCCACTGGAAAAAATAGTGCTGTTATTGAAGATAGTCATTACTTCACCACTCAGCATGCTAAAACATTAAAAACAGGAAATTGCCTCTTCAAATCTAGTATTGCTAGACATATCAAAAAATATACAGTCTTTGCAGGACTCCATCTTTGCTACTCTCAGTTCAAAAATCAACCTGGATCCCCTGTGGAGGAAGCAAGCAACTCTGCTTATTTTTGGAATATCTGTGAGTACGCTTAATGACACGGACTCTAGCAGCAAGACTGATATTAGTGTGCTCTGCGATGAAGAAAATTATGAAGTCATAATACCTTTATAAAAAAGCAGGTCATTTCATGGTGACAATCATGCTGCCTATGGAAGACCAGAGCCCAAGACAACTTTCGTGTACCCGTCTGTGGGGTTCATCAGAAAAGATGGTATGAAGAAAGCGAAAACCTAGCTTATCTCCTGGATCATCTCAAAGGAGTGTTGTTTCTACAATACTACCAGCACCTTAACCTGACACAGAGATGTTGTTTACACTCTTGCTCTGTAAGGAATACTTAGCTCAAAATGGTCATTGTAAACTACCACGAAGAGAAACCCCAAAACTGTGAAAAATGTCAGAATCAATTTTTCTTCAAAAGGCACTAAAACCTGAGTAAGGAATCCTTGCAGTTTTCTTTTCATCCTTTTCTTTTGGGCATGTTATTCACATCTTTTCTCTGGCCATGTACTGTCTTATCTCAAAGCCAGGGAGTAAATGAATGCATATGCAGATATATAGTAGGGTCACTGAATATTGAGAAGGGAAAGAAAAATTTGTCAGATCAAGTCTTCAAATTAGAACTGGATTTCCTCCTAACAGATACCTTAGCAATCAAAAGAATAAATATGTTAAATAAAGGAATTCCTAGGGAATAATTTATGGCTGGTGTTATACAGGAAGGGCTTGAAATGAAGAGGGAAAGATACAAAGTCAGTATAATTCAGTATAAAGGGAGTCAAAATCATTTGCCTCTCACACAGAAAAGACTTTATCCCTATGGGAGTTAGGGTATATGGTAAACTTTGAATTCAGCTGAAACTGAGACCCAGTAACATAGAGTCAGGATACAGCCTCTGGCACTAGGCAGCTGCTCCCGGCCCCCAGATTCCCCTGAGGTCTCAGTCCAGGGACACAGGTAGTTGTGCTTCCCACAGCGGGAGGGCCGTGCTATACTGGCCTGCAGCAGCTCTTCTTTTGGGCTCAGGGGTTTTGAAGTGATTTTGCCATAAAGGTAAACAAAATATTTCCTCCTAGGTAATTGGACCTCACATAGGCATGCTAAGAAAGACAAGAACACCTGAACAGGCTCAGATAAGCTCTGTCTAGCCCAGTAGCCCATCTCTGACAAGAGATGCCTGGCTAACTGCTTAAGCCCAGGGAAAGCGCACAGTATCAAACTCCCAGGTAGACACCAAGGCCCTTTCAAGCTCAGCATTTGGCAAAAGTTGTTCTAATCTGTATTGCCCCTCATACAGTACAGAACACTATGGGAGAAGCACAGTCTCAGACCCAGCGTGTGTCATTTCGTATGTATAGAAGGTCTTAATAGGAGCACTCGCTGAATTTCTGGGGTACTGTGAAAAGAGGTCCTTCCACAAATAATGAGAATACACTTGCATTAAAAAAAAATAAATAAATAAAAGCAAACCAAAACGCACCCCAAACTGCCATATGCCCTTGAAATACTTGCTGAGGGTCAAAAAACGGTTTCCATGTCTTTACATATAACACAGTAACTCATCTTAGTCTTTCTTGCATCTGATCACTATCGCTTGTAAGTCAAGGGCCAAGACTGTAGTAGGAAAAAATAGAAGTAGTTTTAATCTATACTGGAAGAATGGATATTTGTTCTAGTTGACAGGCTGGCAGGAACTCAGGAGAGCAATATACAAGACAAATATCAGAAAATGGTTATTTATTCTTGTTCAACCGCAGTACAAATTTCCTGATGAAGCTGGAGCTTTGGAATGCCTGACCAGATCTCTGTGAACCTTATTACCGAGGTTGAAATTTTCATGAATTACTGTTGTACTCATTAGTGGAAGTTCTTAGAGACATTAAGTCACCTACTGGCTGACCTTCTGGAGTAGTAGATTTACATTACCCAAGGCTCAAAAAATATCAATATCAGCACTTAAACACAGAAGATTATGATATAAAGTCGATGAGTTAAATCAAAGGATTTAGTGTATCAGTCTCAGAGACCAGCAATGGTGTATTCACACCTGCTCTGAAAAACCCATTATTGATTAAATTTTGCTAAGCAGGGTTTCATTTTCTTAGATTTATGCCAGGTTAAAGGTCACAATGATTCCAGATGGTATAATAAAACTTCAATCACATTTTAAAAGACAGATCATTATTGGGTGCAGGCAGACGGGCAAAGAGAGCATTTAAGTAGGGACTCGAAGCGTTTGAAACATCAGTGGCTAGTTCTTATTTACGTCTGAGAAAATGACAGCATAGGACAGATGAAGAATGCCAAGGATAAAATCTCAGCCACACTAAAGTTAATGACACCAGAACGTCAACCCTGAAGAATTGTTTTCAGTAAAATCTCTCCCAAGGTTTTGTAAAACTTAAAGTCATGTGGTTATGCCAGTTACATAGATTTTGACAGGCAAGAAGTTTGCATAAATGTTTGAGGTTTAGGGCCAGATTCATTTGAAAGTAAGTAATGCAAAATTGGAACAATTAGTCCCTTTTCTTCCAGATCCCAAATGTTCAGGCAGTAGTTGGAGAAGATCAGATCTGACCCTTGTTTCCACCTTCACATTGTAAGTTCTAAGTGTACCAAAGAAAACAGCACTGCTCTTCATTACAGCATTTTAACAGAGCCTTTCAATAACTAATTACAAAGATTTCCTAGTGATTTTCCTTTCCACTTCTTTTCCTCAGAATGCCTGATGTAACTTTGTCTTTAGCTTACCCATACTAAAATAAACACAATTCCCCTTCCCTGCCATTGGCTTTTAAAATTCTGCAGCTTTAATTTCATACAGTTCCCTGGCTTTCAAGCTATCAGGTGAATTTCTCTAGATGTGTACAGCTATATCTCCAGTATGTTTTGTTCTTCATTTGTGTTGGACATGAAATTTTACAGTTTGGTGTTATGCATTATGGAGAGGCTGGAAGGGAAGGTTGTTCTCTTTGCGCTTGGCCCTGAGGTTTGGCAGCAACACTGAAAAATGACTTTATCCCCAAACCAGATGTTCAAGTTGTTTTAATAATATCTTATGTTTCCTTCACAAAATAAAACAAAAACTCACTGTATCAGAATGTTCCAGGGTTATAACAATGTGATTTTTGCTGTCTGCATTTTGCCCACCAGATGGTAGCACTGAAATGAAATCATAAGTTTTCTTATCAAAGCACTTATCACTCTCATAGGCTGGAGAAAATTCCACCTTTTTAATATTTGTAGGATCTAATCGCAGATAATTCCCTAGGTCACCGGTATCCTACCAGCTACTGTATTATCTGACAGCAAACACAATACAAATGTAAGTAAAATGACCTAAGACTACTTCTTTCGTGGTTTAGGTGTCACCTAGATAATTTGCAATTTATATCCTCCTTATTTCTTTCTCCTCCATCTTAATTTTATTACCCATCATTATAACAGAAACTAGCAGAAGGAATGGTATTCATATAATGTGACGGCTACGGCTAGCTTTAACAGGCTTTAAATGCAGTGAAACTGAAAGCACAATGTTGATTTTCCTAGAAAAACCTTGTTCTTGGTTCAGAGAATACTAAGACAACCAGAAGGCTACTAAAACTACACACACCGAGTAACTAATATGTTGCAGTATGCAGAAGTTACTTTTCATCTCTGTGTTACCTGCTTTTGTGTTTTATTCCTGTACTAAAGATACTATCCCGATTCACGTTTGTGTTAAGAACGTTGCTCAAATACCACAACAAGTAGCTTTTTTTTACCTCATTATGGATAACAGGCAGCACAGGATCCACAGGTACTAGACCTTCTACCCAGAATTGTTCAAGTACATCTGTGCATACAACCTTTTGTTCGGAAAAGAGATTCTAATCACATTTAGTGAATTCAAATTCTTACTTTTTTGAATGCTTCATGAGAATGTCACCATTGGTAGACTTTCCCAAGAAGAAAGACTTTATAGAAATCACAGCAATTTTTTTTCACTTGACTTAATGACAAGCTAGTGACTATCTAGTTTGGACTCAAGCAGAGTACCCGCATTCTATGAAGAAATTATGGCACATATTTTCTGTGAGATTTGAACCAGGAGCCCTTTCTTTTACGAGCTAAGTTTGTTCTTTTCCAAGGCTCTTGTTGTGCTTAAACAGCTGATACATCATTGTCTGCAGATCTTTATCTAACACCGTGAAGCTTCAGCAAACACACTCTAGTCCACAGGAAGGATTATTGTCTCACATTCCACCAAGAAAATAAGGGCCTCATAGAATACCCAAGCTGACAGCTGTCAACTGTTGCAAGAACAAGACTTCATGAGCTCTACCAAAATAACTGGTTTGCTGCATTTCTATAGCTTTGTCTTTTTACAGGAACAGGCTGGTGGCCTGTCATCAAGGAGAACTCCTGGACTATATTTAATTTAGACCTTAGCATTTTCTCTCTTTTGCTGCAGTGGACCTGTCTGAAATTAAAATTCTTGAGAATAAAATTCGAAGGAACACTGGAAGTCATGAGTTTTCTGACAGGATCAACATGAGTCCCTAAGGAAGAAGTTTTAAATGTAAATATCAAGAAAAAAAAAAGAAGCTTAGCAAGTGGCTTGGTAGAGGAGACTACGAATGTCTGTTAAGTATCTTGGTATTATAACATTTTAGGTAGCTCCTGGGTTTATGCCAAGGTTTAGAAGTGAAATGAACCTAGAGTGAAGCAGGTTTAAAATATTTTGAACCTTTGCCATCAACTTGGAACTTGAACAGTATTACTCAATTTTCCATACCTTCTTTCTGAACCTGGCTGCACAGTAAGAACATTTGAGATGGTTTCCTATAAACCTGGGTGGCATTATGGTTTTTTATATAGAAACCATGTGAAGTGTTGTTTTCACTAAGTTTTGACCCCAAACCAGGCAAAAACTTGGTCGTTTCAGCTGAATTTCCTTTTGAGGTTTTGGATTCCTTCCAACCCTAAGCTCACACTCAAGCTGTAAAAGGTTCATACGTGCCTTCTTTGTGAACCTGCTGAGTTTACTCATCTCTCACAGTCAGAACTCAAAGGTTCTACCAAGAGATGAAGGGAAAGGATGTACAAGGGACAAATAGCTCAAGCCTGTAGGCCCTCGCCGTGTACAACTTCCATCAGTTTTGTTGAGAGATCCATACATGGAGCACATCTAAAACATCCTACCCCTTTGGCAGGACGGGTGACGTCACAGGACAGGGACTCAGAGTTCAATTCCTGTCTCTGATGCAGACTTCCCCTGTAGTTTTGGACAAGTCAGCCAGGGAAGAAATCCAGGTCACATGGAAATGAATGACAAAACTCTCATTGATATAAGGCCAGGACTTCATCTTAATCTGCTTGCATTGTAGCTCTTGATCTTCTGCCTGACACTGTTTTACTTCATCCTTTTTTTGTCATAGCCATTTGGACTCTGAGTTAAGGGCTGTGTCTTAGTATGAGTCTCTGCACAGTATCTAGGATGAGCAGGAGCCAAGCTCAGGTGGGGCCTCTAGGTGTTCCTGTCATGAAGACGACAGACAGTAATAAATGAGAAGCACGTGCACTTGACCTGAATGGAAACATATGGAGAATACAAGTCCAGAGGATTTCATTGGACAAGATCACAGCACTGCACTCCATTGTTAAACTCTCCAATGTCCTGCAAGAGTGCAGAATCTTCCTGTGTACTCTGCTTACTAACACAGAAGAGTAACACTTCCGGCACAACAGAAGGCTGTATTCACTGACACAGTATTCACTTTAAAAGTTGGGTTTACTCAATATTTTAGTTCAGCTGGCTGTTTGGATCTAGATACAAAAGCAGAAATGACATAAGCCAGTAAAACAAAATAGGTTTTTTACTATATTAAAGTTTATAAAGAATTTTTCACCTTCAATATGTTGTGGACGTCAACTAATGCTAACAGGAAGTGAGAAGACACACAAAAGCTGTGTACTTACTTCCAGATCTAGTTGTACCCAACCTCCAGGTCTCACCATGAGATCATCTGCCAATTTGCAGGTTGAGCATTTGAACATTTCACACTAGATCCCTGTTGCTTCTAGTCTGCATGTCCTGCCTACAGCACCACAATTCACTACATGTACTTTCCTGAGCATAACCACTAAAGAAAGTGCTATATAAGTAACACTGCCCACTTCCATGTATAATATTCTGCCCTAGTGCCTATAAGCGTGGGTATGGACAAGACCCCATGTGTTATCACCTGTACAAATGCAGCACTAATACTTTTCAGCACAGCAGGCAATGGTTTCAGTACATCCAGATACAGCTCTAACTTCAGTTTAGTTCCCCACCTCACTTGCCCACCCAAGATTTATACAGGCACTTCTAATTTCACAATCCCCCATTTTTCCATTGCCTGGATGTGCTTCCGCTGTTTTGTGTGTATCTTGCCTCTTCCCCTTCAGAGACTCAGGGCTTTTCTACCAGCAGCTTTCCAACTCTTTACCTTTTCCTATCTGAAGGAAGCTGCCCTTGTTCTAAGCTAAGGAGTAACTGCATCCTCTCTTTTAAAGAGAGGAAACAATGCACTCTTTGGCTGCATCCATGCTAGTAAACTAAATGTGCTAAGGAATGTTCCCTGGCCCACAGCACATCTGGCACAGAATAGGCTGCCTCAATCCCATTCACTTCCCTTACCCGCCAAACCGGGGTGAGTGCATCCAAACTGCCTACTGGGAACTGCCCTTGGCATGCACTAACTCCTGAGCCATACTTGGGAATTATCTAGGAGAGTGCTATCTGACCTGGGTCAGAGTGTTGCCAGCATCCATGCCAACGATTTAATACAGAAAAGTGGTCTTCAGCTCTCAGGAACATTCCCTGGCATTGCTTAATTTGCTAGAGTCAGTCTAGGCTTGATTCCTGTGCCGTTAGCTAAGCATGGTTGACAGTGTGTATGGTCATATTCTTCCAGTTTCTGCATACCAGATCCTCCAGTGATGGAGGTGGCTGTCAAACCAGCAAAGCTAGAGGTTCAACAGCATTGACAGAGATAGAAAGATCCCACTGTCCTCAGTGGGATATAAACAAACAGCAGGGAAAAAAATGGGATGGGGGGAGGGGGGGGCAGAATGGCCTTTTACCCCAAAATATTCCTTCTTACAATTCTTTGTTATATTTCTCTGAGCTCCTGGCTCTTTTCTCATCCCCATGTTTTCTGTGTCCCCTGCTACTTCCTCTGTGATCTTTTTTCTTCTCTTCACACCTACTCAAAGCTATTATTTCTGAATCAACTTTGACACACATTTCTCAAATCATTAATTTTCTTCCCTATGTTGTGTTTCTCTACTTTAAATTCTCCTCTCCTACATATTTTTCCTCCTTCCTCACAACTACAAAAACTCTTCTGTTTGATTCTCTTACTCCTTTGAATTGTTTTCTTCCTTTAGCCTTTAATCTTGATCATACATTGTTTAAAATCTAGGATCATTCTTGGACTTCTTCCTAGTCTCACAGTTACTTGTTGCTTTCTCTTGACATATTTTTCTGCACCTATTCTTTAAAATTCAGGATACTGCAAAAATGTTTCCTATTTGTTTCATAACCATAGCCCCATTCCATTGTCTCTTGTTTCTATGCCCCTTGACTCTTCTCCCAAATTTCCGCTATCCATTCTCAAATAAAAAGAACAGTAATGGTGAACATTGAAGTTATTCACAGCCAAGGAAAGCCAAAGAGAGTACTCTCATCAATATCAGTGGGTTTCATCATGGTGGGACCATGACAATTGTGCCATGCAGTTGTCCTTTGCCAACTGGCAGTTTGGAAAACTTGGTGAACCTTGAAATTTGTAGTGAGCCTTCAGTGAGAGCCTGGCACATTCACAGCCTGACACCTGACTTTCACTCAAAAAGCTCAGCAGTAATCTGCCATCCTTCTCTGGGGGTCTTCTTCAGATGTTTCAATCAGTGTGACCTTGCTATTAAGATACATTTCATTTGCATTCAGTACATAGATCATGCCAGTTCATTGTTTTCCCAGAATCCCAATTACTCCTCTGACTGATATTTTACATTAGTTAAGGTCTAGAGTCAGTAAAATATTTAAGCTTGTGTCTAAAGATATCTCTGTGCAGCAGTAAGTATGGCAGTAACGAAAGACCTGAATTGCTTCAGGCAGGAGGTCAGCAGCACCAGGCTGGAGTTCAGTGCAGACAAAGTGCCTAAGCGTTTTGCCAAGTCCTTGGGTTTGTTCTGCAGCCACAAATCCTGGTATCAAAGCCAGGTGTTTCTGAAGGAGCCCAGGCATGTCTATACTGAAATCCAGCCATTACTGTGAATGCATTGTAAGATTTGAGAGAAATATATAGCATGCCTGTAGCACTCCAAGTCTTTGATAGCCAATGGCAAGATTATTAGGCAAGTTTCAAGTGGTGTTCAACAACACCTGCCAACCTTGGAAAACTTTAGAACAAAATGGAGGTCCACTAACAGTCCCAGAAGTCCCATGTTAATTGGGCACAGCTACTAAGCTCAAACAGGAATAACGGATGACATGCTGTGGCTTGCAGCCTGCAGGAAAACTGGATAATTTGACAATTTTTCCTGATACTGAAGCCTATGACTCTGGATTTTTGAGCCCATTCTTTTTCTGTGATAATCATTAATTTTAGTCAGCAGAAAATTTGCCATTCTGCAGCTTTTCAAAGCTTTCTCTACTTTGAAAAATTGGCAGGGTTACAAATAAGTATTTTTTCCCTCCTTTTGTTACTCTGCAACATTTCCAAAGTTGATAATGTTTTGTAATGTCACAAAAGGAAGAAAAAAAAAAAAACACAACAAACCACCAAACCACAAAAAACTTAAAGAAAGTTTTGGGAGTAAATAGTCCCTAGACGTTCATCTTTACATTGTATTCAGAAATAGTCCCTAGACATTAGTCTTTACATTGTATTCAGTGACAAAAGAAAGTAGGGTACAGGAAGGAAGGAAGAAAAAAAATTTAAAAAAGAAGACAAATAGAAGACCAAAATATTTGGTTCCAATAAAAAAAAAAATGAAGTTTAGAAGAAACTGAAAGCTTTTCCTGAAAGTTCTGGTTTTGGAAGAAAGCCATATTATATTGAAAAGTTTTACTCCAAGTATTTTTTTCAGTCAGCTCTAGATTAAACTGTTCGAGTTGAACTTTTGCTTCATTAGCTGTTTAGCAGTTTCAGGGCAAATCAACAAGACAGAGACAAGTCTTAGTACACTCCCCAAATATTCCTTTGTGGCCCAAACAGCTTAACATTTTTTTCTTTGTAGGACTTTACCCGTCCTCGCAATTTTAAGAGCACTTCACAGATTTCATTTGATCTTTCTTGTTCTTTGGTCTGTCTGAAGTTTTTTTGTTGAAACTGTGTGATTGAAAATTGGGGATTTGGCAAGAAAAAGAAAACACCCAAACCAACAACTTTTTGCAAGGATACTTGCTTTCTGTAGGGGACGTTTAGTGTTTTCTTTAAAAAAAAAAAATATTAAAAATACATCCAGTTTTCACTTCTGGCTGAATTTTGTAAAGGAAAAGTATTTTCAACCAAACTATTTAAATGAGTTTAATGGCAAGTTCTTCATAACCTTTATCAGCTAATGGATGTGTATAGGCAATCACAATTTTGGTTGTAAGTTAATGCTTTCTGATTTTGTAAGTGACACAGTCCTACAGTGAGCTACTGAATACTCTTCATTTCAACTTAACTGAGGGATAGTTTTCAGTCATACTACTACTCCAGGCATGCAGAGCAACAGCTACTGGCTTAGCAAAAACTGTAGTTTCTTTGCAACTGTAGTGATACAAGCATGCAATGAAGGTGTAAGCAATACATAATAGAATAAAACTGACTTGGAGCAAGCCTACTGTGTCTAAAGGGAAACACAACTTTTGGAATGATGCAGGTTATACAACTTATTGACTGCATATGCCGGACACTAGTTTTTGGCAGTCTTCTGTTACATTCACTTTGTCTTACACTTGTCCTCCACTATCATTAAAAATTTTGCCAAAGAAAATTTCCAAGGAACCTGGGATTCTGGGGACTGTGTACAATCTGAGGAATTTCAGGGTGGAGTTAAATATCTTACTTATCAGAGTCTAAGATCTTACAGTTTGCTGGCTGTTCTTACAGATGAGGTTCTCTACCACGATGGGTGGTGGTAAACCTATATCCAAATTTCCTCATTCTCTCCCTCCTAACACAAAATTATTGTACAGTCATTTACTTTTCTCACTAGGATACTTTTGCCGAGAGCTGGATACAGCTGTAAGACCAGTGGGGGTGGGAGAAACACAGTGATTCAGCCCTTCTTCCCATTTACTTCAAACCAACCACAGCCAAGATGATACTAGTGAGTGGAGCAAAGCATCCAAGTCTTGTCCCTCAGAAAAAATTATGAACCCCTGTTTCTTTTGCGAAGTTTAAAGAAATACCAATAGTCTTGTGCCTTTCCTATCTGTCTTCTCATGACAAACACCAGATGCTTATGATCTCTTCCCACTTGCTTACAGGTCTTCTGGGACTGTAATTAACTAGTGGCATACTCCAGTACCCAATATGCAAAGGTCTTTTCTTTATGCCTCAGAGAGACACACACCTTCCCTCAAACCTGGTGTTACCCTTTTGGCAAGGGCATGGAGTTGCTGAGTCCCATCTCGCTGTTTCCTTTGCTTGTGGCTAGAAACCTTTCTTGGCTCCCTACCCAGCCAGCCAGTACTTATTCTCTCAACAGTAATAATCACATCCAAATTAGATTTGCTGTTAAAAAACGTCTCATTTCTTTCAGAAACAGGAAAAATGAAAACATGTATAGGAAAGTCTTTATTCCTATTCACAGCAACAGGATGTGGGGTTACAATGGGTCATGAAAGCATATGGTGCAAAAGGTGAATATTTGTTGAGAACCTCTGCTGTTGAGATCAGACCCTAGAAACTGCATTTTCTCCTTATGGGTTTGAACATTCCTACTGGCAATGACTATTTGTTTCGATTCACACAAAAATCTGATTTGGGGCTGACCGCAAGTACTTATTTATTTTGGGTCCAACCACTGAACCTCCCCCCTCCAGCCCCAAGTAACTACATTAAAAAAAAGAAAAGTAATAACTACAATTCTAATCCAGACTGTATTTCTTAGGCCAGTGTTTCACACTGCTTCCTCCCTCTAAATTAAGACGTTCCTGATTCTTTCTTCCTTCCTGTACCCAACAATTTTTGCCCTGAAAAATGGAGGGCCACGCAGGAAATCACATGAAAGAACTGGGGTTAGTCTTTGCTGTAGACTTCTAACTGACAAAAGAGCTATTCTGCTACTAGCTAAACTCTAGGCACTGAAAGAATAGAGTGATTCTGTATGATAACCTTCTCTAATGTACTTCCCTAAGCATCTGCTGTTAAAAATGGAACAGAAAACATCATGAAGCCACCATGTGAGTGGTTCTGGTAGCTTCTTCTCAAAACAAAAATGCCAGAACTAACACAGGGTGGCCTATATTTGAGGAGAAGTCAGTCTGGAGCTCTTCAGCCTTGAAAGAGAGATAAATGAGAGCTGAAGACATGCAAGACCTTCTATAAAGTCACTATTGTCACTGTTCATAATAAAAACCCCAGGGGTCATCAAAACAGAGCATTAAGTTACTAACTGAAGTAAATGAAAAGTAGTATTTTAATTGATAAGGTGTAATTTAACTATGGAACTCCTTGCTGCAGGATTTGGAAAAAATGATCACATACATGAGGTCATGAAGTGCTTTGAGATATTTTTATAAAAGGCAGATAAATCAAACACCATTAAATACAGCGATGCAGTGTTTGGGCTTGGGAGCTTCTGTCTCAGGGAGTTATATCAGTGGAAGTATCTGTCTGTACTCTACCTTTTTATATTCTTTCCCTAAGTACATGCGGACAGCCACAGACAGAAGACTGGGGCAGATAGATTTTGTCTGACCTGATACAGCAGTACCTACAAAGCACTGTCCAGTTTATCTCAACAGTTCCCAAAATAACTTATATCCTTCATCTCAGACTCCACGCAGAATTTTCACTATTTTCCTAAAAATCTCAGAATTAGCCAACTAATAAGAAGCATTCTGGTTTACCTTTTTTTCTTAATTGGGATAAGAAAATTTCCATTGGTGATTGAAGGCTGAAATCTATGTTGCTGTAGCATGCAACAGTTTAGTTATAAATGTGAAAACAGTATACTTTATCTGAAGAGTAAATTAACCTTCCCTCGGAAAGTTTATTGTCTCTGTTAAAGATACTGCTTTCAGCATTACAGTTGTTAGAGATACTGCTACGTCATTGATAAAGGTAAATTACTACACTTAAACTTTTCTGAATTCATCAGGACCTGAAATTACTTTTCTTTCACATGTCTGCAAGGGAGAAACTGTTTCTGTTGGTTTTATTTACAAGCAGAAAACGCTTTCTGAACTTTTTTATTTTCTAGGAATATAATTATTACTATTCTTTACTAGGATGTGAGGCTTAAACTTTATTTAATACTACAGGTTTTCAACAAGGATGACATATATATATGCAGAAAGAAAGTTCAGTGTTCTGCAGTAGACCATGTAGATACCCCTTAAAGAACGAGTTTACTGGGAAAGATTGCAGCTGTCTCATAACATTAAAATACTGGTCAATAATGCAGGAGTATGTCATATGAACATAACTATTTCCTAATATATCTTGAAAAATATTTGGAAGTTTTTCTAGGCAAAGTTATTTGAATCTGAGAAGCAACACACCACAGAAGAGTTAAAACTAGTTGTTTTTTTTTCCAAATAGGTACATTGCTTCACTGAAAAGGGGTGTGATGTGCCAGAGGAACTACTAACGACTTAGAGTTCATTCACACAAATACTTATGGTTACATGACACCAGTAACCCTCTGCCAGTGGGCACCAGTAATATTGGGACAACAATAGATTACCCATTAAAAGAGCCTTACTGTTACAGCTTAGAACCTGGGTGACAATTCTGAACTGCAAAGTAAGCATCTCAGCCTTCACTGTGGAAAAAAAATTACTGCTTATATGACTTATTTGAGGAGCTGCTGAAAGATTGTTTCATTTAATGAAAGACAATATTCTTTCAGCATATTAGACACCATAATGTAACACAAAGAACTGCTGGTATTTCCTGGCATTAGCCATAGGATATGGGTTGGGTCATAGAAGACCCAACTACTGGATTTAGTACCTAAACTAAAAAATATCTGGAGGGCAAGGGGATATAATCTTGGAAAATTAGATAAGAAAAGCAAATGTTTCAACCAAAACCAACAACTACCACAGATGAATTCAAGCAATTAGGAAAGCACAAATCAATACCTATAGCAGAGAAGACAGGGTAAACTCTCAATTATCCACGACCATAAGCAGATTGTACTGATGCCTTTTGGATCTCTGTTAGCAATAATCACCTCTGATCCTCCATGGTTTACCATCACAGCGTCACTATGAACCACGTCACGTCAGCGTTCACACTCTGAACCTCATGAGGCTGCCTAACCAACTCCGAAACTGGAAGCACTGCTGGAGGTTCATACTTACTGTTCCTGTGGCTTTCCATTTCTAATGGCTGCATTGGCTTCTTTACGTTTGTTCTCAAGAAATAGAAAGCCAGTGACTCCTGATACTCTCTTCTGAGAGCATTCACCATCATGAGTGCTTATAAGAAAGGGCACTTTTAAGGTCATCAACTTATTCACTTAGCAGAAGTCTCATTTCTTTGCTTGAAATATTCTCAGACACATTAATGGTAACTATTGTACATTCTTGGAGTAGGTTTTCTGCCCTATTTGTCATTCTTGATATATAGGGTTTTTTTTGCTAACCACGGTTAACTACCTTCAGTTCAAGAAACCCATTACATTCTGGCACTGAAACTTTTGTTCTTCTGCCCCTAAGTCTCTAACATCATCTTTGTACAGCGAGATGTATGATATGTTTTGCAATAGTGCTCCATGCAAATAAATTTGTTAAACTCTCCAGAATATATTCTCATAACTGAACTATTTCTGCTAACCCATGCAAATATTCAAAAAAGGTTGGCTGAAAAGAGTAGAAATTTATGGACTGCTGAACACAATCAGTTATTAATTCATCTGGAATCCTGTATGTGGGGGAAGGGGGAGGTTATACTTCAAATTTATAAACGGTTGCTTTATGAAATGTAACATACAGCAATTTAAATGAGACTTTTTCATTAAAAAAAAATGTAATCCATACAAATTACAAATAAAATTCAGACAAAAGTGAGCAAGATCTTCCTATTGTTTCAACTTCTTGTTTGTCTTCCAGCATTCTGTTTCTTAGAAACATGTTAACGCTTAAACCCTGATAATGTACTCGAGTGTGGAGTAAAGAAAGCTACACATTATGAGACATAAGGAGCAGAAAAGATTATTTAAAACTCCATTAGCACTTCTCCAACAGTCAGCCCAGGGACATTTTGACGCTACCTAGCGACGCCCTCCCCATCTCAGCATGTTTCGTTACACTTCCAACACCTTTGCAAAAATCTATGCTTAGGCAAGGATCTCCCTGAAAAGAGCCCTTATAGACCACTTCATGTTTCCTCTCCTAATCATGGATATTCTATTCATGTCCTTTTCAAGCCAGAATTTCAAATTGTAGGGTTTTTTCAATTTCATGGCCACTTTATGAGGCTAAAAAGGCTATCTGTAGAGTAGTTTCTATCATATAGATTCCTGTGGTATACAGTCTGTTTTTACCTCAAGTGATTTACAAACATATTCATGAAACCACTCATAAGTCAATCCAATACCCAGCAGTTGTATTTCCCAATCTGGGTATAGTTCTATTGCAGTTAAATCTGTGTATTGAAAGGATATGCCCCCGGATTGTCTTCTATCAGAAGGGCAGTCTCTAACCCACGTAAAATTGTATCAACTTGGACTCTTCGTTGAACTGAGAAAAATTAGTTTTAGTTCTTCTGTGGCAGCTCCCCAAGTCCTTCCCCTTGTAATCACAGCAGCATTCACTGTTGTCCTCTAGCAATATGCTCAGTGGAATATTTATGATAAATCAGGCAATAGGTTTGCTTAGAAAGAATAGTGAGTCTGTGAATCCCTGGGTGGCCTTTTTCTTTTGAAGTTTTTCCGCTTGTCCAATTACCTTACCTACGTTCAATCAAATTCCTTTGTCACGATGCACAAATCATAGTAGGTTTCCTCAATAACCAGTCTTACTCATCCCAATTGGATATTAGTTCTCACTCAATTTAAGGCTTTTTTTTTGCTTGACATGGATTTTATAACATTACATAGATTTTATAACACATAATAATTTCTGTCCCAAATAAGCACATCATCAATCGTTATTTCCAGTCAGAGAGATTTTGGTACATCTTATGGGTCAGTGGAATCCTGCAGTGAAACACTTGAACTTATCTGCCCAAGAAGAAGATTCTAATTCAAGACACCAAAACCATAGGTTGGAGGGGGGTGGGTAGAAAGTTAAAAAATTAAAAAAAAAAAAAAAATAAATCTAGATTTGACCTTCTCATCTCTTGTCACGGGCTAAGAGATAACTTGTTAGCTTTGCCTACTTCCATACCGGTATATGGCAGCCATACCATCACTTTAGTCAGCTGGCATCTGACTTCATTCAGCACATTCTAACTCTGCTAACCCGTTTACTTTCTTCCTCAAGTCACTGAAAGGATTGTTTGCACTGCATGTATGTTTTGGCAGAAAACTAGAATCTTTATTGTTGTTGTATTACCTCCTTAGAACATTTCTCACCATTAAATTACTCACACATTTTTAAGACTATTTTTGTCCCATTCAGTAGATGTCCTAAACACCTTCTGGTTATCAGAATGGCATTAAACATTCTTTTCCACTGTTTTAAAGCCTGAGTGCTGTTCATTTAGCTTTACTATGTTAATGTGATTTTTTTGCTATTCAGGCTCCTACTATCTTTGCTGCACAAAAATAGTTTTGCAGTTTTAATACTAAGTAGCCACTAACCTTTCTGTTAACTATTTGATATTTCAATTGCACTATTTTGAAACTGACTCTCCAGGCACTGCTGGTATCACAAAACAGTATTTTGAAGAAAGAAGATAGACCACAGCAGAGAATAATCACACCCATTGCACCCTACAGTTGCACAAACCCACGGTCCCACCACCCTTAGAAACAGGATGCACAGAAACAAACAAAACTCACCTTTCTTTCCTCTGTGTTCTCCCAGGATGCTTCTCACCCTGATTCTTGAAACTTGCATCGGGAAAAGCCATAGTGTCCTGTTCCCTGCATGCCCCAAGAAAGTGCATAAACCCTGCTCAGCAGTTCCTACTTCCTCACAGAAGTGTGCTTTATTAGGACATCAAGCAATGGACCAGGTCACCTAGGGAAGTTGGAGGTTTTCAAGACGAAGATTAGATAACACTCTAAGCAACCTGGTTTGAACTCAGAGCTGGCCCTGCTCTGAGCAGGAAGCCCCTTCCACCTTGAATTATTCCATGATTCTACATTTCAAGATGTGATAAAGTTGTAACTCCTTCATTACTGAGGTTAGAGGAAAAATCACAAATATAATCACGACAATCCTCCTGAAAACCTCCCAGAAGCTTCATCTTCCCAGAATGCCTTGAGGCAGCCAGCCTTCATTTTCTTTATTCAGAGCTAGCATTGCAATCAGCTGTGGATATTAGCAATCTGGGTATCTGTTAAGGATGTGCCAACTAAAATGTTCACAGATGTGTCCCCTTTACACAACGAGAGGCATGCAGAGGCATACTCTTCCTCTGATTACTGACCCGTTATTATGATCATTCAGAGAACAAATGAGATAGCTATTACTTCCTATAAACTTTTTACATCTTGGTTTTAGAGTAGAAATATGCCAGATAGCAAGGTCTGAAACAAAATACAAGATTATAGGAAAGTGGTCTGGAAGTCCCCAAAGAAAACTTAAAAACGTATATGTATTCCTTACGGTTTGTGGACGTTCGTATACCATGGATACCAGTGCAAATCCTGACTCCGCTGATAACAGTGGGAATTCAATGAGAAAGTCAGGTTTTCACCCTTGCCCAGAGAACCTTATCCTGCTAATATTAACATACCTTACAACTTTTTGAGATATGGTGAAATTAAACATGCATTAAGTATTTGCAAGATTAAGGCCTAAGATCTAAACTGCGCGTTTAGTTCTGGACAGAAAAAGTAATAAACTGAACCAGAATCTAAAATAAGATCCAGATCTACTAACCATCTTCTTCAAATTCTGAGACTTGTAAATATCCATCCATGTCTGACCAGTTGCACTGAACTTATTATACATGTAAGTGGCTTTAAGTTTTGTACCCCTTTTTGGAAATTTGGCCCCAAATAGGACTTTTTCAATGTGAATGGAAATTATAATTCCTCACTATCGACTTAGGGCATACTTTTTAGAACAACCAGTGTCCTGCACTCTCACCCCACCATCCAAACCAGACTTTAGGAAGACTTCAACATTTCAGAGTATCAGTTGAATATCTGATTCTTGTTTCTCAAAAAAATCATCCAGACTTCTACATTTCTGGGAGAAAAGTTCCACGCTCAAAAGTAACCCCATTGTACCAGAAACTGGCAAATGTCTCATTGGCAGACATTATTTTTAAATAAATGTGCTTGTCTTTTTATGGATATTTCATCTTCCTAAAGTACATTATCAGAAAATGTTATGGTTCCTTATTTTGAACATAGTTTCTTTATATGCAGCACTGCTGTCTTTCCCTTAGAGAAGCAGAGGGCAAGGACAAGCGGGTACAGAGAGCAGAGACCAGCCAGTACTGAAGTAGCACCAGGAAGGTAGAAGCTTGCTATAGTCTTACTGGGGCACAATATAATTTTGCAAGCATATTCAGGTAACTCTGGGAGCAGGGAGGTGTAACCATAACTTCAAGCCCTCCCTTCCCCAGTCATTTGTGAGAGAGAGTCAAGAGTGACATTTTGGTCCTGTCAATGCCTGAGGCCAAGACCCTAGCCATGACAACCTGGCCATCTCTAGTTGTCTGCAAGACGGCTGGACCTGTGCACAGTCCATCTCCGACGTATCCCCAAACACCCCAGGCAGATTAGGGCTCTGTGACATTTAGCCAATCTTCAGTGTTCCTCTTGAACCACATTTACAGCTGTGCCTCTTAATTTTTTCCAGGCTGTAACTTTCCATTATTAACAGCTCACTGAACAGAGTATGTCACTAGTGTCACCCTCCTTCCACTGCATAATTTCATAATCACATGAAGTTATATTTCACTTTTATTTCCCATAATCATTACAATCTTTTCTGTCATATGTTAGACGCTTTACATTATTTCTAACACCTCCTATGTTTGTCTTTTATGTGCATAGATTGTGAGCTAAGACAGTTGGATAAGGCAGTACAGGTATTTTGTCACAGGAATATACTGTTCCCCTCTCTAAAGTCACTCCTTTAGAAAGCACTGGGATTCTGGCAATCACCATGACCTACCCTTTGGTCACATCCACACAGATAAAACAGAGTGTTCCCAAGGACTGCTCTTGTTATGATATTTGGCCGAAATGCCCCATCTGTCCTCACAATGGAGACCTTTAGTGCACCTTAAACAAAGCCAAGTTTAGTCCATGTTTTCACTGACAGGTAGTCTTAGGGATACTCTCAAACCTTTGCTACACAAGTGACAGGGCCTTTTTTTTTCTGGTATATTTGCACCTCACCAACTCTAAAACCTCGGGCTCTGCCCCATACCAAAAGTTTGACTCAACTCAGAACCATCAGGATGCTTTAATCAAATAGCAACTGTCTCCAATGGATAAGGTAAATTGGCCGCCAAGGCTCATGCTCACGCTCTGTGAGAAAGAGAGGTACCTCTGTAAGCTCTGAGGACAACACACAAAGCTTACTTTGACAGGCTCCAAATGAAGACATTTCTTGAGCCCTTCCTTCATAATTTATGACAAGCACAAACTGACACTTGGTCCCCCCTCCAACCAAAGTTCAGTCCAGGAATGGGGTCAACAATGCTGTTACTAGTCTGGTCTTCTACCAGATCACAAATACATAGTGCTGGTTTCACCCTGTCCTACAAAGGTGGCACCAAAATCATTGGGCTTCTTTGCTTATCCCTGTTTGCAGGAAGACTTGCCCCTATATACCTCTGCACTCTGCCTTACTTACTTCTCCCCTGTGGCTTCACTACACCTGTGGCAGCTAGCCAACATCAGCCAAAACGAACTGTTTCTCCATACTTACGTGTAATATGGCAACTACATGCTACCTTTGAGACCCTGGAGCCATTTCTATCTGCTGTGCTTTCTGCCAACTCCCTACCATACGTCTGGGGTTCAACCAGCCTTTCCTTAGAGGCAACCAAAAGATTTGGACCAGAAGCAGCAGAGTTTACCAGCATGAGGAACAACAGAGTCCAGGTTGAAAAGGGGGAAAATTACATCAGGCACTTAATACAGGGAAATTGTTTTTCCTGGTCTGTCTGTGAATTCTCTGGAACTAGTAAGGGGCTTAAAAATTAGGCTTGCTGGGTCCTCAGCTAACTGTCCTTGAAGCCTCTCCAACTCTAACCCTTACTTGTGCTCTAACATGCAAAATAAGCACACACACACCCCCCAACAATTAACTGCAAAGTGGTCTTTCAGTCCTTTGGCCAGGCCCCTTTCCTCTGCTCAGTAGGCACTTCTACCCTTACCCTTAGTACCTCTCAGGGGTTCTGGCCAGTGCCAGAGATGGCCTTGAAGGTGGTTCACAAAAGCCTGGGGATTGTAGAGTTGTCTATAGAGAGCCTAAGAGCAAGGACATTGACAGCAATTTCTGCCCTGACTGTTCGTTCTGGTTTGAGTAACTTTGGTTTGGTTCAGTAACTTTACTTCTTATCTGGGCCTCTTCTAACCACTGAAATTAACAGCATATTGTGCAGATGCTGTTTGCTCTCAGAGTGTTAAGATCTATGTTTATAGCTGATGCCAAGGAAAGGTTTGCAGGGAGGCTCTTGCTTATACTTATTTCTATGACCCGAGGGCAGCTAACTTTGTTATTTGCCCCGTTGGAGGGTCGGAAGCAGAAAAGTGTAGGGGAGGAGCGGACAGGACAGGTGACCCAAAACTGACCAACAGGATATTCCATCCCATCTGCCTCATGCTCAGTATAAAAGCTGAGGGATCAAAGGGTCAGCCCTCTTTCTTCAATAGCCAGCATTCAAGGAGGACTCTGCCTGTTCTTCTCCCTTTGATCCTGATCCCAATCCTGAATCCAGATCCAGAATCCATTTCCCGTCTGTCACTGAGTCCAGCCTGGGACTTCCCCAGTGCCAGATGGTGACATGATTGTCATTCTGGGAGCTGGATATGGTTTTGTATATATTTCATTATTTCCTTTTTATTTTATTATTAATATTTCATTAAAGTAGTTTAGCTCCTTCTAAACTCATAAGTCTCTTTTTCCCTCCTCTGCCTCTCTCTTTGAAGAGGGGTAGGGGGGAGCATCTGCTGTTTGCCCAATGGCTGGTTCAGCCCAAATCACAACACTGCTCCAGAAACCTGCCAGAAGTCACATGGCATCAATTTCTCCTCTGATCAAGGGCACCTCTCACAACTTTATGTGCTCAGCTTCTCCAAGGATTCATTCAGTATTTAGCCAACCACCCTTCATGTTTCTCCTGTGGTTAAACAGGATTTTGGCCCTTGGATCAAGAAATCTCATTCCTCACATTCACTTGTTCCCCTCTCTGTGATTAACCTAGCCTCCTGTCTTCCAAAGTGATGATGTTCTCTATCCCACACGCTTCTCTAGATTTCTGCGATCTTTGACTCTCCACAGTTTTCTGACCTCCATATCTGCCATTGCTGCACAGTTCTGTTGCCAGCATCTCCCTAGTTTCTTCTGATTTGCACACAAACATGCCCACCTTCATTACCTCCTGCAATCCTTCACCACTACCACAAGAGCTTAGGAAGCAATTCCCTCTGGGTTCTTTCTTCCTCTTATGCCTGCTGAAAAGCAACTTCAGATGTTTTCAGAAGGACTAGTTAAGCAGTGAAACAGAAAAAGAGGCATTTTCTTGCTTAGACAAGGCAGAGAATGGGAATGCATGGAGATATTCTAGCATGTTGTGATCTTCCATTTCCTTCTTGTTAAAGGGAGGTGGAAAGACCTTTGCCTACTTCTTCCAGCAGCCCTTACTGAGTGGTCTCCCAGGCAGGTAACCAGTTAGAATGACTTTCCCCCAAACAAGACTGGCATTCTATAAAGAGTTGGAAAATCTTCTATTATTAACCATAACACAGAACCTTAGCTTTCATCAAAATACTGTCACTTACGAAAGCATTGCAGAAGTTCTCAAAACTCCATTACTGTATGTTTTCCCCAAAACTACAAGTTTTTTATTTAGAAGTGTTTTATCCAGAGATAACTTCTAGAAACGAATCATAAGAGATCAATAAAAACAGACTCCAGGACTAGAATAACTGAACTCTTTTGCATTTCAAAAGAAAAAAGCTATCTTTTCCTCCCAGCTGAAAACCAACAATATGGAATAGTTTTTTAATCTCACAGAATTACTGCCATAATCTTTTTAATTTCTATTTCATTATGACCTTGACAACATGTAAAAAAAAGTTTTTATGGTCCAAGTTTCAAAGCAGGGTTTTATAATGAGGGATTTGATCAATCTTTGAGCTAGACTTTGAAACCACAGAATTAAAGTGAAGAAGCAGGAGCATTACCTCAAAAACAGCCTGACAAATCTGGGGCTATAAAGTTTTTTTCTTTTAAATCATGCAAGTCCCTGGGGCTTGACCTTACTACACTTTTTTTTTCACTGATGCTAATGCCTAGAACATACAGCAGACGTAACTCTTGAAAATAAGCTACATTCTACATCATGTCAGGGGAAGATGCATATTATCAGAGAGATGCAGGAACATGAACTTAAATGACTTGCGAAACAGTAAAGTTACCTGGACCATAGCCTTAGTGTTTATTTGCTTGTGAGTTCCTTATCTATATTCTTCCAAGAAAAAAAAAAAAATCAATTAAACTACACAACTTTCAGGTACAAAGGCTTTAAAGAAAAAGCAGAAATTGCATGGTAGCCCAAGTAGAGTGCTCTTTTAAAGAATTAAGGTTTTCTGCCACTCACACTGACTTACAGCTGCTGCAGGTAATAAAGGCTTACATTTTCCCACTCTTGGAACGGACACATTCCATAAAATGTTTCTGGTCTTAGATTACCCCTTTAACATTCAAAACTACGAGGCAGAAAATACTATGCATCATTCCTTTGTCTCGTAACAAGAAGAATGGAGGGGTACATATGAGGGAGACTTTCCAGGGATCAGCTAGAACTCTAACAACTGATCAGGATGCACAACAACATCTAGATGGAATGTCCCAGCAGCAGAGCAGGGAAGATGGGATCAGTGCTCCCCTTCTCTCTATGAAAGGAAAACATGACTTTGTCCCTTTTTTGGGAAAAAAAGCTTACTTTCGTCTGTGTACACAGGTGCTGATCCAAAGCCACTGAAATCAACACAAATATTTACATGGACTTCAGAGGACCCTGAATCAGACCTATAGCCAGTTGATCCAGCTGGCATGCGGAGGTGGGGGCAGATTCGGGTTCCTTGCATTCCTCATGGTTCTTTGCCCTCCTGTTCACACCAGCGCCCAGGCTGGGGCCACTATCCCAGTAGGATAAAAGTGGTCAGGGAACAACAAGGGTGTCAGAGAAAGAACGGGGCGGAGGGATGATGGGAAGCTTATTCCCCCGTGGTGCTGAGTAAGGATTGTGCTTAGTGTTTTCCATCTGATCACTACAAAACTATTTATAACTGTCCTTGCAGGAAAAAATACAAGATATTAATGAATGCTATACAGCAAACAGCTGAGTCACAGTGTCCCACCCTCACATTCTCCAACACTAGAGCTCAGTCATCTAGGAAGTGCCAGAAACTATAATGCATTTTTATAAAAGAGAGCGCTCATATCTTTTAGACAGCCGACGTCTGCCTGCTGTTGGCTGCTGGAGTCGTAGCCTTCATCTCACTTAAGAGCGGTCACAGATACTCCCATAAACTCAGTAGTCATCCAACAGTGTGGTGTGAGCAGACAGATGTGTGACACACAAGAGTCAGAACAGAGCTAGCAGGTGAGCCAAGGAAGTTTTGGCTGTCCCTTAGAAAGGAAGACTTCTGCAATGTCATTTAAGCCTTCTCCAAAATCAGCTGCACTGCAGTGGCAAAAAAGCCTACTTTGTAAGCCTTCCCAGCCAGGAGGAAAAGATCCTGTGAGATGACTCTGAACAGATAGACTTTGCAACTTCAAATGCTAAGTGTACTTGTTAGCTAAGAGTTAAATTAAATTGTGCAATCAAAAAATATAGCTTAAAACCTGACTTCCAAATCAAACAACCCTGTTCTCATCTGTTCGTAGCTTCTGACAGCCTTGCCTAGCTGACTGACTGCAGTTGTTACCAGCCTCAGCCTTGATGCTCTATGTTGCCACTTGGGTTTCCTCCCATTTCATTACATGATCACCCCTAAAACACTGTTTCCAAACAGAGCTGTTAACCAGTAATGTGTTTTCCTTTTATCAGTTAAATAAACAACATTTGGTTTAATATTAATCGTCACATGTTTGTGCAGGGAGAAGGGACACAGAAGCTTAGAGAGTAAGGTTTGTGATTAAAAACATTTCCCATCTGGTGACTGCAAAACTATTTATAATTGGCCCTGTAGGACAACATGTAAGATACTAATGACACAAGAACATTCTGTAGATTAAACGTGCCTTAACCCTGCCCGCAGAATACTTTCCTGTGCATCCCCTGATGCTTTTTAACCCTATCATTCCTACAAGGTAGTTTTAGATCGCACCCCCAGATCTCCAGGGGCAACACAGTCCCAGCAACATTAGCATCAGCACCGATAGCAGATGGGCTTGCGTGGAAAAGGGAAAGGTATGTCCAGAGCTATACAGGAGTGAGGAAAAGGATGGGGATAGGAGGAATGTCTGGAGATGAGTGTTACAAAGATGTGGTATCCAGAGGCACATGAGAAACAGAGAGGACATTAATGTCCAGCATGATCTGTGAAGGAAAGGGAATGTTCAGACCCTGCTGGAACAGAAAAACTTTCAGGAACATGGTACTTATTCTTGGTTTACATTTGCAATGTTTGGGCCGGGGTTTTTTACTGTTTTTTTTTTTTTGTTTTTGTTAGCTATTTAGTTGCAATTACAAGCAAAAATTAACTGCCCTACTTCTAAACAATGTAAAGTCAACTCAAACAAGCCCATTCCACAATGCAGAAAAGGATTGCCTAGAGAGTTTCAGGAAGCTGTGGATAGATAGGGTGGAAATCACAAAAGATAGACAGGGATGTTAAATCAGATCTAGTGTGAGTTAGTCTTTTAGGTCTCTGTTAAGGCCATAACCCTATAGAAGCTCTGAACCACAACAAGGTATAGGTGTTATAAAATGTGCATACAGAATAAAAAGGCAACTGCAGAACAAAAGGACAAACCAGAAAAGATAGTGGGTGGTAACAACAAATATCCTTTCTTGTAACTTTCAGTACCATCACATTCTGAACATCCTATGTGTCAGAATGATGGTCAGAGGAAAAGAAGTATTTGTTATGCCTCAGAAAGATGTAGTACAGAGATCTTAGTCCAAGAGCACAAACCTGTCATCATGAAAGATGAACTTAAGTCCTTAGAATTCCACCTCATTCCCAGCCTGTAAATTGTGGGATTGAGGTCCAAGGTACCTATATATTTTCAAGTGTATCTGTGACAGAGGCCATAAGACAGAGGCCCTGATGTAAAGTTATCAAAAGTAAATGGAAGTCTCCCATGGAGGACTATTCAGTGCACTTTAGGGACTGGAGTTCAAACCTCCAAGTTATGGCAATACTTCATTTTTTCCTTAGCTAGGATGAGTTTGTCCCTTCTCCCCTTCTCAGGTAAAATAAGACAAGGTTTGCAATCTTCTTTCAAAGTACTCTGATCAAGTATAAATGTTAATCAATACACAGAATTAGTTCAAGTTGCTGACAGCAGTCTATTGTGAACAATAATATAGTCTCAACTTTTTTACCTTAGAATCATAGAATCATCTAGGGTGGAAGGGACCTTTAAGGTCATCGAGACCAACCATTAACTTAACACCACCAAAACCACTTCTAAACCATGTCCCTAAGCACCACGTCTATGCATCTTTTAAATACCTCCAGGGATGATGACTCAAGCACTTCCCTGGGCAGCCTGTTCAAATGTTTGATAACCCTTTCGGTGAAGAAATTTTTCCTAATATCCAATCTGGACCTCACAACTTGAGGACATTTCCTCTTGTCCTATCACTTGTTACTTGGGAGAAGAGACTGACCCCCAACTCTCTACAGCCTCCTTTCAGGTAGCTGTAGAGAGTGGTGAGGTCCCCCCTGAGCCTCCTTTTCTCCAGGCTGAGCAACCCCAGTTCCCCCCACCACTTCTCATAGGACTTGCTGTCTAGACCCCTCAGCAGCTTTGTTGCCCTTCTTTGGACATGCTCCAGCACCTCTATGTCTTTCTTGTAGTGAAGGGCCCAAAACTGAACACAGTACTCAAGGTGNCCATTTCTCAAGGTGGGGCCTCACCAGTGCCGAGTACAGGGGGACAATCACTTCCTTAGTCCTGCTGGCCACACTATTCCTGATACAAGCCAGGATGCTACTGGTCTTCTTGGCCACCTGGGCACACTTCTGGCTCATATTCAGCTGGCTGTCAGCCAGCACCCCCAGGTCTTCTTCCGCTGGGCAGCTTTCCAGCCACTCTTCCCCAGGCCTGTAGCACTGCGTGGGGTTGTTG
The DNA here is from genome assembly GCA_013398815.1 of Ibidorhyncha struthersii. Taxonomy (NCBI): domain Eukaryota; kingdom Metazoa; phylum Chordata; class Aves; order Charadriiformes; family Charadriidae; genus Ibidorhyncha; species Ibidorhyncha struthersii. The sequence continues at coordinate 522,575 of VZSZ01006022.1, read as the reverse complement.
TGATGCAAGTGCAGGACCCGGCACTTGGCCTTGTTGAACCTCATACCATTGGCCTCGGCCCATCAATCCAGCCTGTCCAGATCCCTCTGTAGAGCCATCCTACCCTCAAGCAGATCAACACTCCTGCCCGCCTGGGTGTCATCTGCAAACTTACTGAGGGTGCACTTGATCCCCTCATCCAGGTCATTGAGAAATACATTAAAGAGTACTGGCCCCAACACTGCGTGCTGGGGAACACCACTTGTGACAGGCCATCAACTGGAATTAACTCCATTCACTACAACTCTTTGGGCCCAGCCATCCAGACAGTTTTTCACCCAGTTGTTGCTTTCCCACATTGCTAAATATTAGGATGGAGGAAAATAGAGGATTTTAGCCCTGTAAAAGCTTTCTTGAAATGTTCAGTTTCAATCATTTGGGATCTATGCTATTCATTTTTTTGGCCAAGAGCTACCGCTTCTCTGTCCTGCCATTCATTAGCTGAATGCACTTGGAAAGCCACTTTCTCATGATTTCTTTTGCCCTAGCTTTGTTAACACTACCTTTCACAGGAAATTTTGAGATGGTCACATCTGGAGGCAGAGAAATGTAATTTATCCTGAAAAAGACACCCAAAGTGAGATATATGGAAGCATGTTATAAAACTTTGGTAATATATGTTTTAAAAACAAACTGAACAGAGAGAATAAAGTCCTAAGACAGCTGACAACTTATTCAAATCCAGATGACTGCCAATTGCTACAAGTTAGATTATTACTTTGTCTAAATTATCACTAAAAGTGGTAGCAAATCTCCAAGCAGTTCTACTTTTGATCCCTGCCGTTCGCAGCTGCTTATCTCTGCACAGGTCCACTGCAAGCAGAATCTTGGTTCTTCACATTTTTCTATCCAGCACAGACCAGTTTGTCAAGAGTGTTTTAAGATGAGCTCCTCCTTGGACCCTGAAGCAAGGATGATATCTGATGTGGAGGCACGTCTTCATCAGAACCATCTGTGATTCTATCTTCTGCAAAGGTATAGTTTAAACAGCAGGCTCTGCCTAAAGACCCTCTTTAGCACTCCAAATTCTTTTCAAAAAGGATAAACAGAAAGGCAGCTAAAATACCATCCTCACAGAGAACATTGTCAGCTAAAGATTAGTGTCAGTGACACTGAGTTTTTTTATACTTTGAAAATAATAATTCCACAGGGTTTTTTTTTAGGTCTGCTGAAAGACAAAGCAACAACTAAAAACAACCCCAACTTTTTATTTTACATAATTATATAAATATTTATTTATAAAAAAGAAAATATAGACATCTTAAACTTACCCTCTAATATTTAATCTAAACGAACAAAACCAAACCGAAGCAACACCCGCTTGCTGCCCCAGGGTTTACGGTAACAGGTTACACCTAAATCACGGGCTTAAAGATGCTCAACAGAGACAGTTGAGGTTTTCCCTGTCAGTTTTTGAGGAGAGCCCACTGCAGCTGCCTGTACAATAGCAACCACAAATGTCATTCAGCACTTGAAGCGCTGTATGGACAGCAGGAATGGCTGAACACTGGAATAGGCTGGCAAGCCTGTGGCATCTCTGTTAGCAGAGAATTTTAACAAGAAGGCAGAAAAATGTTTGTCCAGAATAACAGGCGGGTCTGGCCTTGGGTCAGAAGAAATGGCCTGGATGACCAACATGTGGTTGTTTTTCAGCCTATTTTCAATGATTTTTTGGACTGAAATAATAGATTTATTTTTTTTTTTCAGACTTTGGGTTCATGCTGGATGTGACTATGTTTACAATGTCACCTGTTACACCAATCACATAAGAAGGTCAGGAAATAGGGCTGGATTTCCTGTACCATGAGAATCCAGTTTCCTGCTATCACGTGCTTTATATCATAAATCATCATTTATATCATCATCATTAAAACAGTTGGTTTTCTTCTTTACCTTGTTGGTATCTAACAGGGTAGTGGAAGGGAGAAGGTAAAGAAGACGACCAATGATGATGATTGTCAACAGGCTTACAAAAAAAGATACAGATATCAGAATACTGATCTGCAATACAGAGGCAGCTAAGACAGCTTTCTAATACTTCAGTGCAGAATGCAAGGCTGGCAAGAAGCAAGCTGCCAGCAATAGGACTGAAAGGCCAGTATTCTGAATTTCCAGAGAAGAAGGGTGTGTGGTAGATTGGTCCCAAATGCGAATGGAAATAGAGTCAGTTACCTGTAATGGATTATTTGGATTGTAGGTGAATTTATAGTCATAGGTCAGATTTACAGGTATTCTTAGTTTGAGAGCAGTGCATCAAAACCACAGCTGTGCTTGCAGGCTCAGCTCATAGGCAGGAGTAGTTTAGTGGATGGGAAATGCTGCCAAAGCGTATGTCCCCTATTTGTTTCTTTGTTTGTTTATTTATGTATTGTTGATACACACTGCAGTGCAATGCCATAGAACAACCTTACAAGGGAAGCTAGGGAAGCTAGAGAAGCTAGGAAGGGTTCACAAGGTCCTGACTGTGGTTTACATCTTCCCCGAGAAGGTATGATACTTAGTAAGTTTACCCCAGTTGAGTTCTAGAGAAATTCCTCTGCAAGTCTATGAATCAACGAAGAGTGTTAACATTTGTAGAGGAATCTAAGACAGACTGTGAATGCACTAGAGAATAATTTTCCTATTAGAGAATCCTATACATTCTTTGGCAAGCTAATCATTCCCCAGTAAATTCTGCAGGACTTTTCTAGACAAGGACATTATAAAAACAGGTAATGCATACATACAGTGCTGGCCATATCAAAAAGAGAATAATGGATAGATTTTTTTGAACACATATCCAAACCAAATTCTCCACTGATGTAAACCATCCTGAATCAACTGAAGCTCATTAATAGTAGGTTAAGAACCCACTCCCAAATTCTATCTTATTGGCTTGGAAAAGATTTGCATTATTTATTTTTCTCCCTAAAGATTGGATTCACGTAAGTTGAATTTTTAAAGAAGGCCAATACACGGAGTTAAAGCTGACATACTGTGTTTTTGAAAGACTGAATGTGATCACATAAAGATTTGTTTTTTGTTTAATCCCAGAAGACAAGTTTCAGTGGGTTAAGCCTAGCTACAAGATCCTAAATAATAGCATATATTTCACAACTTCCTTGTGTCGTGCCTTTGTTATATCTACAAATTAAGTGGCACTTGAAAAAGATGCTCCTTTGACATTGCAAGACCTCTGACTCTTGAAAATGTTCCTGACCCAATGGGAGAAATAAAATGAAAAAGTAGAAGAAGAAGAAATTCAGGTGAATTTACTGGGGCAATGAAGGAGAAACTAAGCAATAAATCTGAACTCAAAATGAAAAGACAAAAAATGGGACAGGCCTTGTACCCAGACACATGAGACTAATCCATCCTAACAGTCCAGGAGTTGCCAAAGGAAGGAGAAGATGAAGATGAGGTGCTGGCAATGGGTCAGAGAATGATTTTGGAAGCACGAATACCAGAGTATTAGATGAAAGAAAATTTAAAAGCAGTGGGAGTAAAGTATTGGGTCACAGAGGAAAAAAAATGGGCTGAAGAAGAAAGGCGCAGAAAAAAACATCTGCAAGCAGCACTAGTGATGGGGGAGAAAAGAAGCAGGAGACACACACCCAGGTGCACCATTGCCAAGCAGCCTGAAACGAAAACCAGCATCATTTGTGTGGGTTTTTTTTTCTTGTGCTCTCTCTTTAGATCAAAAGGAGAGCAGCAATGCAATCTGCTCTTTGCACAGAGCACTTTCAGCCAAGGGAAGGAGAGTGCACACACTGGAACATCTGTTCCAAGAAGCCACTTGAAAAATAATCTTATAATAGCATGGGGAAAACATCTGTGCAGCATGCACAAGACCACCAGTAGTGCAGTAGTGGAGGAGTAGGAGGGGGAAGGAAGACGGGAGGGAGTGAGGGAGACAAAGTGGAACAGGATTAGGTCAGGGGCAAGTACCCCAGTGAGGGGCATGACCCACATGTGAAGAAACTGCTCATTTGGTGTCTTTTCTCTTCTAATCCTCAGCAAGACACAGACAGATTTCTCACCCACTGAGCTGTGTTTATTGGCAGACATACTCAACATGTGCAGCTTTGAAAAATCCCAAACTACAATCGATGTGTTTGAGAGGCTGCACGGAAAGCTCCCTGCCCTTGGCCTCTGGTGTAGCCCCCACCTCTTCTTCCTCAACTTGCTTTATCTCTGCTGATACTGGAATAAACGTGCTGAAAAACAGTCACTGCTAGCTCAGGTGGGGAGAACTAGGAAGCCAAAGCGCATTTACACTGTGGGTGAATTTGACCTACTGTGTCTTTAATAAGACAGGGCCACTTGTTTTCACCTTTAGTCTCAAAGCAAACAAATTCAGAAAAAAAACACCTTAACCATCACACAAGCATGCACACACAATTGCATTATGCAGCATGTTCTTGGCTTCTCCCTTCATCTGCTTTATTTCAAGAGAACTGTACGTTTATAGCTGCCTCTGTGCAAGCACCAGTAGCATGACAACAGTCAGGACACTTCTTACCCCCACCTTATGACACATTTTGCAGGAGTTTTCTTAGAAAAACAATGTCAAATTTACTCAGCTATTGTTTGACTCAAGGTTCTCTAAACAAGAAAAGCCTTCCCAAATGTATATCTTCTTGGCAATGAGAAAAAGAAAGCATCAACAGGTCTTAGACATAAAACCTGCATACAAACATTTAGATGATGTGACTAGGTACATAAAATTGAACAGGGAACTACTTGGAGTTGAAGTACTACCTGTGTACATGTGGCTAGGTGTAGCTTTCTGTTTCAGTGTAGGCAGCAGAAAAAGGCCAGCATCTCTATCTCCCACATAATCAGATTTCACCGTGGGAAAAGTGATACGGCAATGAGAAAGTCTGAGTGATTTTAGAAGATAGTTGTTATGTGGAATTAATTAGATACAAAGACACATCTAGAGTGGGCAGAAGAAGACATAGCAAAGATTGGGTGTACCTAAGCGCAGAAGCATGGGTAGATGGGATATAGGGTAATTACATTGCCACATTGGAACAGATTGCTGCGCAAAACGTACACAGAGTTAGTAAAGTGTACCACACGAAGCTCTTCTTTATACAAGTCTTGTCTTAATGCTGCTCTAGTTGCCCATCTCTTCTATACCATGCCTAGAAAGGCAATAAGCAAAGAGACAAAAAATAGCAAAGGTATACTGGGAAGTTAGGAAGAGGAACTGAGCGACAGAGAGAGGAAGAGGCAGCTTTCCTCCAGATCCCAGACGAATAAAAAACTAAGTAGGCTAAGTGTGAGAAACCAGGAAACACCCAGGATCAATACTCTTTTCTGCTTGATTCACAAGGAATCGATCTTCTTATCATGCCCCACTGTTATGTTCCTGGTGCAGGTCTTCCTCTTTTTTAGCACTGCTCTGAGAGTTTTGTTTCAATGGGAAGACAGGGTTTTTCTTTTTTCTTTTGAAATCTCAAAAATGTGCAATGGAAGAAAATTATTTGCTTTTCAACTCTAACAGTCACGTTGGCTCTCCAAATGGTTTTATCAGATTAGCTTCCACATGCCAATGCAAACTAATATATGTATCATAAGTTTAAACAATGATAAAAGGAATATACCCAAAAGAAAGCTGCCCTGGTTTGATTATATTGGCCTAAAATCATACTTTCCTTAAGGCAGGTATGACTTGCTATGGAAACCAGGGCTTTGATTAAAAGCAGTTTCAATCCCATCTTTTCTTGTGTGGGCCACAAATCTTGTGAACTGAGGTCATTTCCAGATAAGGGGATGTGGGAGGGGGAGTCACAGGAAATGAAACAGGGTATGTAGGCGGGGGCACAAAATAAGGGCGTTGTAGGTAAAGATGAACAGCTTGAATTTGACATGGCAAGTGACAGGAAATCAATGGAGTGTTAATGTGTGGGAGGAAACGAATATGACTTTAGCAGAAACATTTAGGACAGATGTGAGGGAGAGAACAGAGGAACTGTGGGGCCAGACAGGAGAAGCTTACAGTAACCAAAGCAAAAAACATCTGAGACACTGACAGCATCCTATTTTGGGAGTTTCCTCTTTTCTCTCTCACAGACAAGTCAAAATTTAAGTGAGCTGTTAGGTGTTATGTGAGCTCTAAACCTTTAACAGCTCCAGGACTAATTTTATGTTACAGTGTATTGTGATTATGCCATGTGTTTTCAAAGATCATGCAAGGCTGTATCTCCCCTATTCCCTAATCTCATTTGTCTGTGTGGTTATCAACTGGAACATCATCCAAGAGATCAATATTCAGAATACCCTCCCCCTCTTTTAATTAGTAGAAGTATCAGAAATCCCACTCTTTAATCCCTTGGTTGGGAAGCATTTGATCAGGGTGAGTCACACAATATATTTCACCAGCATTACTGCTATGCCTGTTTTTATCTAACCCTGAAAAAGCCTTCCGTTAATCTAGGCTAATGACTGATATTCCACAGAATCAGCATTTGGCAAGCTCCTTGCACAATACATCTAACGCAGGCTGGGCTCTGGCATGCTGGGCATGATTACCTGCAGGAGGAAACAAACGCTTCTCCACCATCCTTGCATGCTAAAAGAACTCCTATCAAAATGTGGATCCACAACATGATCCTTCAGATCTTGGTAGAGATGTCTTACTTTCAGAGCAGTCTTGAGAGAGATTCCTCATTTATTGAAAATCTATTGAATGTTCCTGAAATTAGCTTCTTTTATGCTGAAGGTGAACTTGCTTCCCTTCTGATGCAGCGTTGGTTTCCATAGTTCCCTTAGATAAATGTGCAACAATACCATATTGTAAAGGTGTTACAGTTACTTCTGTAACACATTTAATGCAAAACAGAAAAGAAAAACATGGAAAGGTAACGCTACCAGCAGCACACAGCTTTGCTCCATAGGCAGAGGCATGTCATCCTGATAGCATGGCCAGCTTTGCTTGTTCAGGGCTACCTTACTCAAAATTCCTCGATACTTTGTCCCCACAGGCAGGGCAAGTGACTCGCCTGCTGGCATGTATTTAGAATTGTCTCCTACCTAAACATGATGAGCATCATGATGTTCACTAACCAGTATCTTTTTTGCATAATTTGTGAACTCCTTTACTGCTTTTTCCCTCAACCAGGAAAAATCTGTTTTTTATCTGCAGGGATACAGGGAATAGGAACAAAAGTAATGCATTACTGGGATTTTTTATATTCCCCTTCTTGTACCTTTAAATTGCGTCAGAGGACAGAAGTTGAGCAGAATGTTTCTACCATTACCTTACTGCAGCATAAACAAAAATGTTTCTGAAAAGTAAAATTTTTTTGATTAACAAAGAAAAAAAATATGCTACAACCCCAGCAAATCTATCAAACTTACATTCCATACAGGTGTTCTACTTTTTTAAGTGGTAAGGTAGAGGGTCCTGAAAAAGTATGCAGTTCTGAATATGACTTATTGAAGAACAATTTTTAATTGATTCACTCAGATATTCGTTGATCCATTTTTGAAGCTTCTCAGACTACTCAGGTTTTACTCATGGAGGTGTAAGTTTTCACAGACATACTACATTTGACTGTAAAAAAAACAGATCGAATGTGTTTAAAACAGAATACAAGCTTCTACTCCCCCATTATGATCACAAAAGCCTGGGCTACCTTATAAGTTTCTTGAACCACTTTAAATAACCTCCTAGGGGTCAGGAGAGGGTAACAGGTAGTAAGGTTGTGATCACACTCCAGAACCCTGACCTGTACAATCTACCATTGAGTTTGCCTGCCTGTGTTAAAGACTGGGGCTAATAAGATCCACATAAGAGTGGACCCTGAGCCCAGGGAACTGAATATGACTGTCTGTCTTCTGAGAAACTCAAATGCAAAAACCACCTTTTTGCAACTCTGAGTGGCTAAGAAGGAATCAGCTTTAGTGATGTTGTTGTGAATATTGTAAAACTTGTTCCTCACTCAAGGAGTTCAAGGAGGCATCAGAAAACAGGAAGCCAAATGGTAACGATGAGGTCCCAGTGCTAATGAAGACTTATACAGTGTGTAGGAACAATATGTAGGGGGCTCAAGAGAGCTGGCTGTTATTTAAGCATCACTTCCTCCAAGCTCAGGATTGGTGCATCCCTAAGAGCAAGAAATCAGGCAAGGGAAGCAGGAGACCTGCATGGGTGAGCAGGGAGCTTCTGAAAAAGCTCAGGTGGAAGAAGGGAATTCACAGTATGTGGAAGAAGGGGCTGACTACTTGGGTCGAGTATAAGAGTGCTGTCAGGGTATGCAGGGATGAAATGAGGAAAGCCAAGGCAGCCTTGGAATTGAACCTGGCGAGGTACGTCAAGGCCAATAGAAAGGGTTTCTTTAAGTATATAGGAGGCAAAAGAAAAATTAGGGAAAATGTAGGCCCGCTGTTCAGCAAGACAGGTGCAGTGGTGACAGATGATGCAGAGAAGCCAGAGTTGCTGAATGCCTTCTTCGCTTCTGTCTTCACTGCTCGGGCCAGCCCTTGGGAGTCCCAGACTTTGTGGGTAACAGAGAAAGTCTGGAGGAAGGAAGTCTTTCCCTTGGTTAAAAAGAAAAAGTTAGAGATCAGTTAGGTAAAATGGATATCCACTAGTCCATGGGTCTTGACAGGATGCACCCGCGAGTGCTGAGGGAGCTGGCAGAAGTCATTGCTGGGCCACTCTCCACCATCTTTGATAGGTCCTGGAGAACAGGGGAGGTACCTGAGGACTGGAGGAAAGCCAATGTCACTTTAGTCTTCAAAAAGAGCAAGAGGGATGACCCGGGATACTAGAGGCCGGTCAGCCTCACCTCCATCCTTGGAAAGATGATGGAACAGCTCATTTTGGGTGTCATCTCCAAGCATCTGGAGGAAAAGAAGGTTATCAGAAGTAGTCAACATGGATTCACCAAGGGGAAATCATGTCTTACTAATCTGATAGCCTTCTATGTTGGCTTGACTGGATGGCTGGATGAGGGGAGGGCAGTGGATGTTGTCTACCTTGACTTCAGCAAGTCTTTCGACACTGTCTCCCACATCATCCTCACAGGCAAGCTTAGGAAGTGTGGGATAGATGAATGGACAGTGGGGTGGATTGAACAGTGGCTGACAGGTAGAGCTCAGAGAGTTGTGGTTAGTGGTGCAGAGTCGAGTTGGGGGTCAGTAACAAGTGGTGTTCCCCAGGGGTCAATACTGGGTCCAGTCCTGTTCAATATATTCATCAATGACCTGGATGAAGGGATAGAGTGTACCATCAGCAAGTTTGCTGATGACTCAAAACTGGGAGGGGTGGCTGACACACCAGAAGGCTGTGCTGCCGTACAGCATGACCTGGACAGGCTGGAGAATTGGGCAGAGAGAAACCTTATGAAATTCAACAAAGGCAAGTGTAGGGTCCTGCACCTGGGGAGGAATAACCCCATGCATCAGTACAGGTTGGGGGCTGACCTCCTGGAGAGCAGCTCTGTGGAAAGGGACCTGGGAGTCCTGGTGGACAACAGGATGACCATGAGCCAGCAATGTGACCTGGTGGCCAAGAAGGCCAATGGCATCCCGGGGTGCATCAAGAAGAGTGTGGCCAGCAGGTTGAGGGAGGTCATCCTCCCCCTCTACTCTGCCCTGGTGAGGCTGCATCTGGAGTATTGTGTCCAGTTCTGGGCTCCCTGGTTCAAGAAGGACAGGGAGCTGCTGGAGAGGGTCCAGCAAAGGGCTACAAAG